>JADRCH010000005.1:31173729-31279272 GCA_019843965.1 Rhynchomys soricoides | reverse complement strand
AAGAAGTAAAATGCATGGCTGAGGAGCGGCGCAAGTCCACACTCAAGATTGTAGCAGAAAAGACCAAAGCCAGAGAAGACTGACCAAGAAGCGCTTGAAAAGGAGAATGCAGAAACTAAACACGTAAGAAACCTGACTGAGGAAGTAATGTGGGCTGAATGAACTTCGGGCAAATGGCAAAGTCATTACCAACCAAGCTGTTAAAGGCAAATACAAGTTTTTACAAAAGTATTATCACTGAGGTGCCTTCTTCATGGATGAGAATGAAGAAGTCTACAAGAGAGATTTTAGTGCACCTACTCTTGAGGACCATTTCAATAAAACCATTCTTCCTAAATTCATGCAGGTCAAGAATTTTAGACGGTCAGGTCACACCAAGTACACCCACCTTGTGGATCAAGATACCACTTCCTTTGACTCTGCATGGGGCCAAGAGAGTGCCCAGAACACAAAATTCTTTAAACAAAAGGCCACATGGGTATGTGAGTGACCATCAGCCAAAAAGAGGAAAACCACCCAGGCTTCAACTACTTATTCCACCTGTGGGACACAGGGCATCTGGTACTCAATTTTCTTTCACCATTATTTACATAGTTCTTGTATAGAGCTTTCCAGACTTGAGGCTCTAACTTGTGTTTGAAGGTGCTTTGTAAGAGGTTTGGACTCATACTGAGAAACCCACAGAAAAGCACTAAACCAGGTAGGATTAAAGGCTTCCCACTAAAAACTATTTCTGAGAAATCTTAGGTTTCTCTACCATGGCTTCCCATATTAACTTGGGACTATTCTGAGTTTGTTCTTCCAGCCTGGATCAGATACTGGACAGATATGTGAATGGATGGTGCATTAATTCTTCCTTAAGGTTAGGAGTAGGCGACCAGGAAATTCACGTTCAGTCCAACCTGTTTTTGCATTGGGATGTTGAATCTACTTTTCTAAGTAAATATACTTTTTGATCTGTAAAAAGAAAAAAAAAGTCACAGTCTCCCTTCCCCACTCTCTCTTCTTTCCTCTCTCTACCAGAGGCTGCCTCTGTATCTCCATCCCCAATAAACCTACCACATGAGACCTGCTGCATGATGGATTTTTGAGGGGTGTGTGGGGACCCGCTGCCCCCTAGTCCTATCATTAGTATTAAAAGCATGAAAGATTAAAAAGAGATGAAAAACAAAAGCAAGAAAGCAGAAAAGGCAGACTCAAAGTTATGCTTTTCAGCATAACTTTGAGACCAGCCATGCATGTAGAAACTTGTTTAAAATGACTGCAATTCAGATAGAAAAGTTACTGATAAACGAACTTCTAATATAAATTTTAACAATAGAAGCTGGAGAGAAAAGGGGAAATGGGAGTGTAATGTAATCATATTTCAATTAAAATGTGTAAAAAGATAATAAAAATCAGTAGAAAATTGTGAAATATTTACCTTTTAATCTCCATAGTACCAAATAGAGCAAACATGAGCAGGTCCAGAGACTGAAGCAACACCAAACAGCAATATTTAGCCATCACATGAACAAAGACTTGACATTATTGATATGAAGGAAGAAAAAAAAAAGGATGAGTGGAAATTTAGAAATCCTATCTACCTTTCACTGTGAAGTGATATAAAATGTCAACAGAGAACTGCGTCTCCAGACGACGAGACAAAATTCATCTTAACCTGGAATCTGGTACTCCCAACAACAGGAGCAAAGAAACAGCTTCCTGTGAAAGTTACTGTTGTGATGAAACTATGGGCAAAAGCAGCTGGGGGAGGAAAGGCTTCCTTTCAGTCACAGTTCCACAAAACAGCACATCATCAAAAGAAGTGAGGGCAGGAACTCAGACAGCAGAATCCTGGAGGCAGGAGCTGATGCAGAGGCCATGGAGGAGTGTTGCTTACTGGCTTGCTCCCCATGGCTTGCTCAGCCTGCTTTCTTATAGAACCCAGGGCCCAGGATGGCACTGCCCACAATAAACTGGGCCCTCCCCCATTAATCTCCAATTTTTAAAATGTCCTACAAACTTGTCTACAGCCTAATCTTACAGAGGCATTTTCTCAAGTGAGGTTTCCTCATCTCCAATGACCCTAGCTTGTAAATAGTAATTAATTAATGACCCTAATTGTAAAAATAATAATAAAAATAATAATTAATAATAATAACAACAATAATAATAATAGCACAGATACCTCCACAGGAAGCCTGTCATTGTTTCAGCTCACAGTACTTTACAGAGTTATAGAAGTTCACTTGACAGCTCCCCTCCTCCATCAAGATAATCAAGGTCACACAGTCTCTGAGTCTTTCTCAAAAGAATGAGCTGTGAGTACCACTCATTGCAACCCTCTAACTCAGGAAGTATCAGCTGAGGCACTTGCTGGGTGGTCTGATTTCAGGATCCCTCACAAGGAGAACCATCTGAGAAGAGGCTAAATTAAGCATGTCTTTGATTTTAGAACAACCAGCCTCTGTGACACTTCATGTGACACTTCACTTGAAGTTGCTCTTGTCACTGTAGGCAGAAGCCTCCATAAGCAGGAGCTACTCCACCTAACGTGGGAGCTATTCCACCTTAAGCAGGAGCTATTCCACCTTAAGCAAGAGCAGTTCCACCTTGGGCTGGAGCTATTCCTCCATAGGCAGGTGCTATTCCACCTAGGGCAGATGTTATTTTATTCCACAAATTAGACAGGTACTGTTTGGATTGATCATAGTGAACACCACACATTTTCCTCTGTTCCCTATAGACCAGAGTGAGCACAAGCCAACCTATTTCCGCATTTGGGTAAAAGAGACTGTTTAAAGGATTTTCAACTTCGCTAACCTGTGAAATGTTCATCAGCTCTCCAGACTGCTGACCACCTAGGTTCAAAGGAACACTGCTTTGAAAGTCATTTTCTTTTATTTCTTGGTCTACAAACACAGTCCAGGCAAGTCTGTATTTACACATGATATTCTCATGGAGGCATACATGCTCCTTGTCTCCGTCAACAGACAGGTTGGAGGTGCATTGACTGGCTTGTTTGAATGGCATCCTTTAATCCCAGCACTCGGGAGGCAGAAGCAGGCGGATTTCTGAGTTCGAGGCCAGCCTGGTCTACAGAGTGAGTTCCAGGACAGCCAGGGCTACACAGAGAAACTCTGTCTCGAAAATCAAAAAAAAAAGTATCTCCAAATAACTGACCACAAATGTAAAACTGGGCAATCCCGACTGCACTCCCCTTCCTACCTTGCCTTATTGTTCTGCACTCCAGCCTTGCTAGTAAATCCTCTTAGAGCACACTGGGGTTTTCACAAGGGATTGCCCTTTGTACAAACCTCATTACCACTCTTGGCTGCTGATCAAACCGTACCCTCCAGAAGTCTTGCTCTGTTTGCTTAATGAAACTTGAAACTGAAAGGTCTTTTTCAAACTACAGCCCTGGAAGTTGCTTGGCACGACCCAACACTGCTAAGCCATAATATTTGGCCTCAGATTAACCTACCATTTTAGGGGTCAAAAATCAATCTGTGGGGGTTGATGAGACAGTTTAATGGGTGTGATGCTTTCCTCTAGTTCAAAAAGCTACATATTGTTGAAAGGAACAGCAAAAAGTTACTTCTTTCTCTAGTCTAATCTTCAAACCCTTTAAAGACCTTAGAAGGATATATTATCATCCAAATGGACTACGTATCAATTAAAATGACAGACTTACACAATACCTAGAAGGTCACTCTACTAGGTTCCTAAACATGTACCTCAGGCGTTTGTTCTAGGGTCTGAAACCCAACGCTTGTATCATGCACTATAATTCCAGCACTGAAGAGGCACAGATGGGTGGATTCCTAGGGTTCCCTGGCCAGAGAGTCAAACTTACTTAGCACGATCCCTGCCATTGAAAGACCCTGTCCCAAAACATGAAAGACAGCACCTGAAGTTGTCCTATGGCCTCTGCTCATACCTGCACACACACACACACACACACACACACACACACACGCACACGCACACATACACACACATGACTTTATTTTCATTCTTCTATATGTTTTCGATAGTAGGATCTTAGCACTTAATATTTTAGTACTTGATATTCCAATGGTAGACATGTTCTGTAAAATAAGACAAAATTTTCCTACTTTAATGAGGTTTTTGTTTTTATGGCCATGATGACTCACCCAAGCAATTCTATTCTAATTCTAGATGCTAAAAAAAAAAAAAAAAAAAATTCATTATAATGTTTTTGGAGCTATGGATCACCTTAATCACTTCTGGGGGAGTCTGGAGTTAATATTTGTATGATAGTTATTCATGTTTTGTGGAAAAAAATCACTCTTTACATTTGTCCAATTCATAACTACAGCAGTTGTTTAGCTTGGAATCTTTGAGATGAAACTATTTAACATTATTTTATGGATCAGACCCCATACCATAATGTAAAGCTAACCCCTAACTCCTTCACCTTTGAAACACATAATATTATGCCTTGAAAATGACTGACTAGATTGGAGTGACAAAGACAATCCTCTGCCCACTCTTCTCCTCTAAAGTGACCGGTAAAGATGGTGACATTGATACTAACTCTCCAGGCCTTGGGAAGCTATTCTACAAAATACATCATCTGTTTCCTGCTTCAGCCTGAAATCTCATTTGCAGCTGAGTGGCCTGCTCCTGGGTTCATGGCTTTCTTATCTCTTCAGCTCCCATCTGCAGCTGCACTCCTGGTAATTCTGTAAAGGCAACCTGATGTCAGCCTCTGGATTTCACCTATTTTATCGTTCCTCTGACTCAACTATAATCTCCTGTCTTTTGTCATCTAATTATTTTTGTATCATTATTGTTCTGTCGCTGCTGGTTTGAGATTCAGCCTTAAATAGCAGCTGCACCCTCTGTGAGCAGCCCAGCCCCCATGTACCCCAACTCTACCTCCTTTCTTGTGTTCCCTCCAGCTTAACACCTTCATCCTTTCTACACCCTCACTGGGGTTTACTGACTAAACAATCTAGCCAAATTGGTTCGCTGCAGGTTCAGTGAGAAAGCCTGTCTTAAAAACTAAGATAGAGGATCAATTGAGGAAGATGTCTAAGGAGGACCTCTGGCCTCCACATGCATACATGGATAGACACGCATGAACACATATGTGCGCGCACACACACACACACACACACACACACACACAAAAGAAAATATCAGGCTGAGAGTACAGGTCAGTAATGGATTATTTGCCTAGAACACAGGCCCTAGTATTGATCTCCAGCACTGAAAAACAATACTAATAAGTATAAAAGATAAATATTAAGTTAACAAAAAGTCTAGTAAATTTAGTGATTTTTCTTAACTAAGATTTTGCAGGTCCTTTGATCAGAGTTGTTACATGTTTCCTAGCATTAAAAGAACTTATGTACTGTGATCAAGCATCTAGTGGGAGTTTTAATTATTAAATATTATATAAAATTACTATCCAGCAGTTACAAGCCATGTGCTTTCCAGTCTCTATAACTATAATACATTCCCCGGCATGCAGGATCCTTCAATTACTGTTTTGCATTCCTCAACAATATCTAGTCTGACCTGTACATCATTCCCAAAACACTGTCAAATCCTACTGCTTTACCTACGACCACAGTTTTCCATGAGTCATCAGCCAAAACACAAGGTGATTATAGAAGTGCAGACCCTACTTCCAGTAAGATAAATCACTCATGACAATTAGAAAGCACACTGCACTTAAAGCTAATAAAGGAAAGAAATCCACCACTTTGCCTTGGTTGAAAGAGTGCTTAGGCTGGAGAGATGGCTCAGTGGTTAAAAGCACTGGCTGCTCTTCCAGAGGTCCTGAGTTCAATTTCCAGCAACCACATGGTGGCTCAGTACCATCTGTAATGAGGTCTGATGCCCTCTTCTGGTGTGTCAGTAAGAGCATTCTCATATATATATAAATTAAACAATATTTTAAGAAATATATTTGTCTCATTTGAATATTGTTTTCATTAGAGATCTCACTGAAGGCTTAGAAGGTATAAAAGTTAGACATTACCAATACATAAGAGGTAGCTGAAGCCCTATATCACATAGGATTTCCAAGAAACACTCACTATACTTCATTAAAGGTAAAGGTCATTATTAGGGAGGCAAGATAAGTGTGGCTTTCATGAGCTTCTTAAAAATCATCGTCTCCTAATCAAGGTCAATTGTTGAAGTTAAAGGTCTTTTTGTAGAACACATGACAATGACGAGGGTTGGTGGAGAGCATATATATATATATATCCCAAATGTATTACAAATGTGTACAAGAGTACTGAGGAGAGAAGGCAAGCCTCATAAATATGGGCTGCATAAGTGGAAGATTTTGTTATCTCTCAGGGGATGAAAGAATTTTTAAGTGTAAGAATAAAAAATAACTACCCTTGAATTTCATGCATCTTATCAAGCATTCTGTGCAACACACATGACTATGGTAGCTGAGCATCAATGTTTAATGTCCTCAACTCTTACTAAAATTGTAATCTGATTAAATAGTGCCCTGGAACTTTAAACATATGGATGGGAAGCCACACAATCTAAATATTAATTTTATAGATGGAAAAACTAAAGCTGAATAAGATGAATCAGTATCTCACATCTCACACAGAAAATTGCTTCTCAACTCCTTGCACACTGTCTTTTTAATGGGAAGAAGCAGCTATGTTTTTTTATTTGCTTGCAATGTGGAGGACATGTCTGCACATGATTTCCATGTGTTCCTCTAGCCTGGAGTGTTGGATAAATTTATATTGTTTCCAGAGTGGCAAAATGCCAAGACTTTACATTTTCCTTATGGGTATCACAGCATCTGCCATTTATTCAGCCACTTGTGCCAGACCTTGTGCTATACACTTCATTCATACCTTTTTGCCTTGTATTTGCAATGACCTTGTATGGCTACTTCTGTTCCCATTCTGCAAAGGAGGAGGATGACATTCATGAAATTCATTTTCTAGACTAGATAATGTAAGAAGGAGATGATACAATGCAACATTTAAACACAGGCAATCTAATAACTAAGGTTTTTATATACTTCTTCCATCACCAAATGTTTGTAACATGGTCCAGAGATAAAAGATGGAAGACAAGTCAAAGACAAGCCAAACTGTGGGAATAATCATGGAACAGTCAAAGTGGTACCTATACATTTGCTTCGAAAAACTAATGTAGAGTCAACCTGAAGCCCTTCCAGGGTATGCTCAGAAGTGTTGTTTCCATTTGAGGGAGGAGGTATAGAAATATACTAACACAGGATTTCATTATATAGTATCCAAGATCAATTGTAGAAAGTACTGATGATCTTGGGAAAGCATATTACCTTATTGAAACAATGTACCCTAGTTTGTATATTAAATCTAGTCTGCTAGCATAGACTGTTTTAACTTTAAAATTAAGATTATATATATGTATATATATATATATATAAAATCATTATATATATATATATATATTGCTTCCATGTACATCTGTGCACCATATGCATGCAGTACCCAAAGAGGTCAGAAAAGGGAATCAGATTCTCTAAGACTGGAGTTACAGAATGTGTAAGGTGCTTTGTGGGTGCTGGGAATTGCAGGGGTGTTGTGGGTAGTCCTGGGGCTATTTGTATTTTGATGCTAATTCCACCCTCCTGGGAGGGGCTTCAGACAAGGAGTGAGTTACACACTCATGACTTCTTGTGAACCAGTCCCCTAATGAATAATGGAGCCAATCACTGGGCATGTAGGCGGGACTTCTGGGTCGGAGAGGGAAAGAGAGGAGGAGGAGAAAGGGGGCATCCTTTTGGAACGGGACAGATAATGGGTAAGATGTAGCTGATTGCCCCTGCCTGCAGGGATTCATCGGGAACCTGGGGAGGGGTCAAAAGAATGGGAGACAAGAGACACAAGGAAGGAGAGCAAGTCATGGATTCTGATCAAGCTCTTAAGGTTTATTTCAGGACAGCAGCTTAAAAAGACAGGCAAGCAGGAAGGTTACACATGGCCCAAGGCCAACACACTATTGTAACTGGGTTTTCAGGAAATACCAGACATTCTTTCAATTCCAGGGACCAGAGACTGAAAACGCCCAGTCCTTTCCTAACCTTGCACTTTAACTGACTAGGCTTCACAGAACAGGGGGTAATTTCATGGGTTTGGCTCCCAACAGCTGATAGAGTTTCCTGGTATCACCTGTTCCACAAGGTGGAATCACCTGGATCCACAAGGATTCGCCTCCAAAGGAATCAGATTTTAGATAAGGCTTACAAGATTAGGTTTTAGGTGTTGTGCCCAGAAAATGAGTTACCATTGTTTCTGAACTAAGTTTGTGTTGTGCTTTCCTTCATGCGGCAGCTCATCTGGGTTCCATAGAGAAAGTGTGGGTTTGCCTGATGTGCACCACTAAGGCCATGGGGGAATTGAAGCATGGGGCTGGCGTGGTAGTGACCCACTAGTGGGGACTTAGCAAGCTGGGTAGAGAAATTGTGGAGCTCCAGAGCTCCACAAGATAAAAGCAGGTTGGCCATTGCTCTTCAGTGCATGGCCAGCCAGCCCGCCAGAGCTGAGAGAACCAGAGCATAGCGAAGGAACATCTTATATTCCTTCTTTATAACATTTCCCACAACACAGGGGTCTTTTGGAAAAGCAGCCAGTGCTCTTCTCCACTCTCCACACCCATAACAATGGTGTGTGTGTGTGTGTGTGTGTGTGTGTGTGTGTGTTCTGTTTGTTTTGATTTGCTTTTTTATAGGAAGTTCTGAAACCCCCAAATGTTGTGGGATACTACCTGCAAATTGTTGGGAACTGGGAAATGCAATACTATTTTGAGCTTGAGAGTTTCCTTTGGCATGGCCTATTTTCCTAAAGTTTCAAAGAATGGATTCCTCTTTAATAAGTATTGGGTCTCTACATTTCACACAATGTGGGATGTAGTGGAGAACAGACAGGATAATATCCAAGCAGCCATTTTGAGTTGGATAGTAATAATTTCAGTTTACTAGTACTCAAGCTGAACCTAATAATATACCCAAGAAAGAGGATGGTATTTGCCCATGAGCTTTCACACTGGTCCTCAAGGTCCAAGTCACCACTAGAAATAATCATTGGACAGTCTGGTTCCATCATTCCTGGCCCTGAGACTCTACAGAAGTTCCCCAATAATCTCCACATTTTACAGTTTGTTTGTTTTTCTTTTGTTCCTATCATGGACAACTATTGGCATCAGACTATTATGGGAATCCCACTACCCTTTCTCTCTATGAATAAATGTGAGGCCTGGAAATGCCTTAATTATGGGATCATGTTCCCAGGGAAGGGGAAATCAAACTGTTTAGAGGCCCTCAATTAGAAAAAAACCCTTCTGCCTGGGCTAGATTAAGTAATGCCTATTGTCAAATTTTTGTGAGTCTTTCAATACTATATGTCAATCTCTATGCTAGAGAGAGAAAGAAAGAGAAAGATTCTTTAAGCTATCCAAACACGAACACTGATAGTCTCGTTTTGTTTTTTGTTGTTGTTGTTGCTGTTGTTGTTGTTGTTTCATTGGTTTCTTTGAGACAAAGTCTCACAATATAATCCTGTCTAGCCTAGAACTTGATATGTAAAACAGCCTGGACTAGAACTCACAGACATCCACCAGCCTTTATTCTGAGCTTAATAGTGTGTACCAGCTAATACTGGTGATCTTAATGGTACTTCTTTTGGTTTTTATCAAGACAGGGCTTCTCTGTGTAGCCCTGGCTGTCTTGGAACTATCTTTTAAGACCAGGCTGGCCTCAAACTCAGAAATCTGTCTGCCTCTGCTGTTGTGTTGGAATCACAGCTCATGTCTGGACAGACCACACCAGGCCAATGCAGTTCCACGTGAGAGAAGTTTATAGTGGGGGAGGGGGGGAAAAGGGGTAATGGAGATGGAGCAAAGAGAAAAGTGGGAGCAAAGAGAAAAGTGAGAGCAAAGCTCAAGAGCATCTGCCTTTTATTTAGGCTGTGAAGCAACCGCTCTCAGGTAAATGTGGGAGGTAAACTAAACAGATGGACCCTGGGGATATATGGTGATTGCCATGGTAATCGATGTGCAGGTCCCTGCTGCCATAAAGCTAGTTCCATACCAACACCTGTCTCCCAAGTACTGGGATTAAAGAAGTGTATTACTGCCACCTAGCCCTTTAATGCTACACGTATTCTGTAAATAGAAAGTTTTTGCCAGCAGTAATTTGTCACTAGAGTCCTCTCCAGTATGCTAGCAGAACTCCTGATATAGCACATATGTCAAGAAAGAAATTAGAAATATGGTAGTCTAGGGATGTCAACCGCGAGATGCTGACATTTCTTCCCAACAGTTTAAGTTGTGCTGAGTAGTCACTCTGAGTAGCCATCTCTCTGACATAACAGCACCTTTCTAAAGTGGGCACTTCATTTAATTAACCAGATATATTAACGTGCAAATCTAGCCATTAGTGACTATGACATGAAGATAGATTCCTCAGATTCTACAATGTGAATGCCTCATCTCTTTCTGGCATAGTGTATGCTACTTTGTTAATTCAGAAATCTTCATTCTTGTGAATGAACTGTGATTAAAGGAAGTTGCTGGCATCTGGGTGATTTCTTCTCATGAAAAATAAGTGCATATATGGATATATGTATATATTACATATATGTAGTAGATGTACACATGCATATATGATATGTATGCACATATGTAATATATGTAAGAATTTATATATGTAAGAACTTTTACACTGTGAATATATCATAGCATTTAATATCTTTCCCTCAACTTTAAAACCACAAAAAAAATATTAGAAGAAAAGGAGACACAGAGAGAACATGAAGAAAGAAAATAATAGCATATTCTAATTTATTCTTGAAATTACACATGAGGAAGCCTGTCTCAGGGATAAATTGGTAAGATCAATATTGATTCTACAAAATTGAACTATATAGTTTCTTAACAGAAATTTTATGTGGAAGGAGAGATAGCTCCATGGTTAAAAACACTTGCTGCTCTTTCAGAGGACCAGGGTTTAGTCCCCAGCACCCACAAGGTAGCTTACATTGAGCCATATTTTCAACCCAATAAGTAATTCTTTTCTATATAGAAAATGTTTGGACTACTGAGCATACCTGTTATCTTTCTTGTTCCCAAGTGTCTTTAAAATTATAGTACAGAAAATAGGTGTAGAAGTATTCACTGACTGAATAGAGCAAAGAAAGTAACAGCCTACCTCCCAGCAAAGGGAAATCATCAGACAGTGCTTCATCAACTGTATATAGCCCTTGAGAAGTGTGAGGAGTCTGCCCTCCATGAAGGAAGACAGACAGGAATATATAAAGACACACAGATAAAAAACCCAAAGTCTACATACTTAATGGGGTTTAAGAAGGTATTTTAGGACAATTTAGGACACAAATGGTCATTATTTGCAAAAGCATAGTCATGTTAATATGCCTGTGTGACAGAAATGCACAGGGAGGAAGGAGAGAAGGTATGGGGCATGGTGATGGCAGAGGGGAAACCAGAGAACATAAAATTTTAATTACTACAATAAGATGCTAAAACTTCATAGTATTGGCCTACTAGAAATATAAAAATGGATCAAATGTTAATGCAATACAAGAAACTATGACCCTGAAAGATGAGCATATAGGAAAAACACTTCAGTATGATAGTATCCAACATCCAAGAAATAAAAAAAAAAAAAAGTTACATTAACAAAAGGCTTCTGTGCTAATTGATCTTGTAAAAATGATTGGATTAGCATACTAATGAGGCACATGTCTAGGCTTGTCTGTGAGTGTGTTTTAGAAGAAAATGTGATCATCAGGGCTCTGATCTTGTCAATGGTTCAACCCACTGGTTGATTCAAATTTTGAATAGGCTATCGGGAGGTGGCAGAGTGGGAAAGATTGAACTTTCTTGGAAGAAGCTGATATTTGACCCATGTCCGTGGTGGGTATTTGTTGTCCTAGCCACTTTTCTCTTTGCTTCCTGGCTCCCATGAAGTAGCCAGCTTTTTTCTCCCATATCCTTATTGTATGATTTTTTTCTTTGGCCTGACACAAACATAAATACAGTAGAATCAACTGATCATGGAGAGAAACAATGAATCAAAGTAACTCCTATTTGAAATTGCTTTCTCTAATACTGGTTATAGCAACAGAAATGCCAACCTATAGAATATGGGAATACATTTTCCAAAATTCATCTGACAAAAGGCTCTTACCAAGAATATATATGGAACTAAATACACTTAGCAAGGAAATAATGGTAATGATCTGAGGAGATCTCAAATGAGGAAATACAAGTTGCCAGCTATATGGTGAAAGAGCTAAATATTATTAGCAATAGGGGAAATGCAAAGTGGAACTACAGGAAGATGCTATGCTGTGGTATCAGAGAATGGCAATTGTAGAAAAATAGACATCAAAGAGCTAAAGAAAGGGGAACTGTTGGCAGTGATGTAAATTAGTACAATCATTATGAAGAATGTAGTGGAGGGTCCTCAAAATACTAAATGTGAACCTACCACATGGTCCAGAGAACCTATTTCTGGGCTTATCTCCAAAAGAAATGACATAAGAATACCAAGGAGCTATTTTAGTGCTACTCAAATAGCCGATCAAGATATAAAAGGCAGCTTAGGTGACCATCAACAGATGAACAAATAAAGATAATTTATATATAAATTTATAATTTGTACATAGTCCTGGGTTCTATAAGCAAGCAAGCTGAGCAAGCCAGGGGAAGCAAGCCAGTAAGTAACATCCCTCCATGGCCTCTGCATCAGCTCCTGTTTCCTGACCTGCTTGAATTCCAGTCCTGACTTCCTTGGGTGATGAACAGGTGGAACTGTAAAATATTACATTAAATAAAATAAGCTAGACACACAAGGTCCAGCACCACTTGTTTGCTTTCATGTGTAGAAGCTTAAAAAAAAATGTTTTAAGCTTACTGAAAGTAGGCTAGTGATGTCTGGAGGTTGAGGAGCAGACGGGAGTTGACAGTAAGGATTTGGCCGGATTCCATGAGTATGCCTTAATATGTTTGTATGGTAATATCACATTGAATTCCATAAATGTAAACAATTTAAATGTTAATAATAAACAATAATGCAAACAAATATCACCTTAAAATGTTATTTATAAATATTACAGGAATAATGAGAAAAAATGCAAAAGTTGAATACCACACACTTGGACATGAAACTGGAACTGAGCTAGATAGGAAAGAAGAAACTGCGGGTGTTTAACAAGAAACGTCCAGCCTTTCTAACTTTTGAATGTCTCACTTGATTAAAAACAAGAGAATTTCTGGGAAGACTTAGCTTAGTAGCTAAAAGCACTTGCCACAGAAGCCTGACATTCTAAGTTCAGATCCTCAAAACTCATAAAGCAGCCCAACAGCTAAAAATCCCAGTGCCACCCACCAAGATGTGGTAGGCTGCCTAAGACAACTTAATGGAAATTCTTAGTCCAGCTAGCTTGACCTATGCAGCTTCAAAGAGACCTGGACTCAAGTTGAAAGTGGAAGGCTAACATTGGAAGTTTGTCCTATGACCTTCACAAGTATACCCACATGCACACATAGAACTTGCATACAAACTCTTAACACTCATCCATCACAGGTCTCATACACATACACACATATCAACAATAACAACAACAAAAATTAAATATAAAATAAGGGAAGTACATATCTTAGGTTGCTGAAATAGTTGAGATATTATTCTGGAAGCAAGTGATATATTAGTCAGCCAACAGAGGTTGAAGCTTTACTTTTTATAGTCCTCAACACTAGAAGGTTCTTTAAAGGTTTATTTATTTTTATGAGTATACCTTAGTAGCTGTCTTCAGACACACCAGAAGAGGATATCAGATCTCATTACAGATGGTTGTGAGCCGCCATGTGGTTTTTGGGAATTGAACTCAGGATCTCTGGAAGAATAGTCAGTGCTATTAACTGCTGAGCCATCTCTCCATCCCCAGAAGGTTCATTAAAGGAAATACTATCTTGTTCACTTCTGTAATTTCTAGGGAATAGAATGGTGCCTTGCTATCACAGACACCTTAAAAGTAGCTGTTGGACAAAAGACAGGAGACTACAGACATATTACTTAGTAAAGTATTGCTGGATTTGTTGGCATGGGTGGGGAGGGAGGAAGTTCTAAGGAACACTCAACTTGCAGAAGGCCAAATGTAACTGGGAGCTGTGCCAAATATTCACATCCTTAGGAAGCCAAAACCAGAGCAAAGCCATGTCAAGCCACTAATAAAGGGAAATAAAATAAAATATATTTTTCATTCAGTTAGTATGCCAGGAGTGGAGCTTGTGAACTCAAAATACTGGTTGTTAATTTGATATTCTAATATAGATAAAGGAGAGTGATTGATTTACAGATAGGTCTGATTCTTATTATTAGGCTGGGTCCAGCTCAGAAAATAATATGAGTCCTTAAGTGTGCATGTGTATGGGTGAGTATAACATATGTGTGTGTACATGTTCATGTGTGTAAGCATGTGTGTGTGCAGGTACATGTGATTATGTGAGTAAGTGTCTGTGGCCATCCAGTGTTGATGCTTGGTGCCTTTTCAGTCACTCTGTGCCTTCTGAGGATTTTTTTTTTTTTTTTTAATTTCAAATAGAGCATAAGACATGAAACTCACTGATTCAGCTAACCTGGCTAGCCAGTGACTTCTAAGGATCTCCCTGTCTCTGCCCCCCTGGTGCTGGTTTAGAGGTACACCCCACTGCACTTGGTATTTATGTGGATGCCAGTGCTCTGAACACTATGAAAATGTCATAATGAGAGCCGTTATTTTAAACACCAAGTAAACAATAAATTTCAAAAGTCAAAAGAGGAAGTAGTATATTTAGTGATTGTGGTTTTAATGTTGAAATATCCCCCATAAACTGGTGTTTTGGTCACAGGGTCCCAAGCTGAAAATGGGCCTTGAATCAGGCTTGATTGAAAAAGGGGTCAGTGGGGTGGGACATTTCTTAGTGTAGCACCACTTTCCTGTGCTCTCTCTGATTCCTAACTGTGAGTGCAATGTTACCAGACACCTCATATTCTGGCTGCCATGCCTCCCCTGCCAAGACAGATTCTATCCTTGATTAGATTGTAAGACAAAACAAGCCCTTCCCCACCTAAGTTGCTTCTTGTCAAGTATTTGATCACAGTTATCAAAAAAGGTAATTAATTTAGAAAACCAGTGCCAAGGAGTGGGGCTGTTGCTATGATAAATCAGATAAAGGTTCATAAGCCTTTGACACCAGTTCATAAAAGGAATGTAATGGAGTTGGGAATCACAGACTACAAGAGCCCAAAATGCCATAGCAAATGTTTTAGGGGCATTCTGGAAGATAAGCATGCCAAAAATATTATGGACAATAGAGACCTAGCAAATGCTTCTTCAAGTGTTGTTGAAAAGGATAGAGCCAAATAACTTAGAATGGTACCCCAGGAATTCTCTGCTAAAATAAAAAACAACAAAACCCAAGGAACTCACATAGAACTGAATGCAATTCTCACACAAGACACTAGGTTCTACCTCCAGATAACAATAGAATTTGGTAGCACCAAACACATGTATGGATTTTAGAAGCACAAACATCCAAGAGAAAATGGACCACAGAACATAAAGTCTTGCACAGAGATTAAAGAGAGCCTCAAAGCCCAATAATTTATGATAAGGATATCATATATCTTACCAGGAAGCCTTGAGATACCACTGTGCAAAGCTGTAAGGATGAAATCTAAATTATGACAGAGACCCCGAAATTGAGCAGCTATTTTATCTGGGTTGAGAAATTCCATTCTGGGGAGAGAAGTTTGACTCTTAAGACTCAGGAACTTAGCAGGATTTATAAGACTAGGGGAGTAAACAATTGTCAGGAAACCCCTGAAACTTACTGCCCACATTTTCTGGAGAGTGAACACTTCAACCAGCCATGTTGCAGCCTATGGCTAATACAGGGAGTTCCAAGGATAAACTATCCCAAGTCATCCTCCATACTGAAGTGGGCTTGTCAGTGATGTAACTGACTTTGAGTCATCTGCAGTGTTGTAGAGCAATTTCATCTGGATTGAACCATTCCCTCTTTGAGGACACTTATTAGGACTCATAATATAATGAAACTTAGAGAATTCAGGAAGTAAACAAAACTGAGAAGACTTAGGGAGCTCCTGAAGTTTATAAGACCTAAACAACCCTTCCCCAAAGTTATATAAACAGTAACAATTGCAGAGGTGAGAAAACTTTCTGATTGGCTGAACTTTAAGTCATGTAAGAAACTCCAAGGATGCAGCTTGTGTAATCAACACCCATCAAGAGTAGGGTTGTGATGCAGCTGTCATGGAGTCATCTGGAGAGATCTGGTGCTTGAGCATGCCCCCACCCCGTGGAAAAGTCCTATAACACAATTGATATCTGAGCAAAGAACAATTGAACCAAAGATGAGTTAGAGAGGAGTGTCTGCATGGTTCCTTTAAAGGGCATTTAGATGTGCAACCCAGACTAATTTATGTGAAGGTATCCATGAATACAAACTACATGGCCACCTTTCCATATGAAATGGTTCCGACTGAATCATCTATTTCTTAAGTCTCATATGAGTATAATTCTGCTTGGCCTAGTGATCTGAGCATCAGTCATCTCCTTGCTCATACCCAATGACCTCAACAGTGCCTACCTTCTTCCATTGCCCTCCAATCTCTGATATTCATGAGATCTCATCCGGTAAAAACCATGTGCTCCTAATGATTTATATGAACAAGCCCATCAGAGGCTGATTTCCATTTTAGTTGTCTTCTCTTCATCCAAGGATTTGTGTAGATGGTCTATATTAAGAGAAGCCAACTCAACCCAAGCCAAAAAACAAAAAACAAAGAAAGATTCCACCTGTTAGCTTTTAAGTTAGGGTAAGAACAGTAGTAGGATTCTATCTTTCTACCAATTATCAAAAACATACAAAATAGAGCTGGCTTGATGACCAACCAGCCATGGATAAATTTGGGTGGTGTTGTGAAGGCTTTTGAAAACAAAAGCTTTTGTGTCCTGGTTTGCAAAATGCTGACTTTCTCCATTTTTCACTATTATCTCTTCATTTCCTGTTTGTTCATAAAATTTGAGTAAAGTGTGAGGTCATCTTTGGCATGGCTCTCAGCCACCCTGTGAGATGAACAGTTGCAGGAAGTGTATCAATTAATGTCTCTGTTCTGACCTCTCTGGAGGAGGAGGGAGAGACCTGGAAATTAGCTAAAATGCTGCTCAACCTACATCTCAAGAAACCCCATATCTGGGTTGCCTAGAGGCAAAAGTGTCTACACCAGCCTGTAATTATTCATATGGTGGGTAGTAGGGGTTAGAGAACAACTTGACTAAGGCATTGCCATTGAAATTATCAGCATCAGGGTAGTGGGCTCGGCCATCTTGGGTGAACTTGCATAATGATGCAAAGCATCTCTTACAAGGGAATACAATACTTACTACTGGGAAGAATCTCCCACTACCAGGTTGAGTTTGAAAATTAATGCCTAATGGTATTTAGCGGAATGTGTGTGTTGGAGTCCTCCCTATGGATTCTTGACCAAATATTGACATTATGGAGAGACCGGGGTTCCCCAAGAATTGGTAGGGTCATTTTAGTAGGAGGTCAAGAGATTAGAATGGGTCTGTTCTCTGTGTAACCCTCAGAGCTGGGAGGCTAAAGTGATGATGGCTAGCTGAATGCCCAAAACCCCTCAAAGAAGCCATGTGGAAGAAAGAAAGGAGAAAGAGAGAGAGAGAAAGAGAGAGAGAGAGAGAGAGAGAGAGAGAAGGAAGAAAGAAAACGAGAAGGTACACATCTGTAAAGGATGAGGGCAGCAGTGACAGAGTACAATGAAAGATGTTTACACAGCCCCATGTTTCCATCGCTCTAACCCCGCATCCCTCAGAACTGCACCAGTCTCTCTTCTTGCTATCCTCACCAGCAGAGGCCTGTGGTTCTTTAAGTCAGAAGAAAAAATGGAAAGAAGATACAGAAATGATTGATGTGAACCATAAAACTATAATGGAATTTTACTGAATATTTACCCATGAGCAGCTAGTTTCAAGCATAATTAGTGAAAAGCTACTGGATGAGGCTGTTTCCACATGAGCATAAATTTAGCTTTCCCACTGGCAAATAAGAAGGAGGAATTTTCCCAATAAGAACACAAGTACATATATATGTGCCTGTGTCCTATTTAGGACTTTATATCTATTGCATATGTGTTATGTCTGAGTTAAGTATATGATGTCCAATAGAGTCCTTATACATTATTTTTAATTTTTTTTCAGAAAGAGGCATGAAGACCTTATAAAACTTGCCATATGACAAAATTACATTTGCATGACAATGCTATGGTTCAAACCTAACCTGAGTTCAGCTAACTTCAACTATTTAATATGCTCTTTGGTAGTGGGTTAGGATTATATGCTGGCTACATGTCTTATCCTTGCTATGAAAACTTAGAGATTGTGGAATTTATTTCCCACAACTCTGAAAATTAAAAAGTCCAAAGCAAAAGTGCCAGCAGGTCTAATGTCTGGTGAAGACTTCTCCCTCTACTTCCAAGGTGTCCGTTGCTGAGTTCTCATATAAAGCAAGTCAGAAAGGCAAATAGAGAGAATTACTCCCATCAAACAAATGTATGAAAACACCTAATACAATTGATGAGTTCAAAACCCTTGACACTTGGTGATCTCCTCAAGCTAAGTCCATCCATGGTGTTTTAGTGAAGATTGAGCTTTCATGTGAATTCAGAAAGAGGCACCATCATTCAAGGCATAATACTAAGTAAGAATGTGTTCAAGGATCCCTAATCCACTTTAAGCTTTTGGAGACTGCTATGCATAACCCCAAATCAGAAGTTTGTGTCCAGATGTAAAATATAAGTCACACATCGTTAGTTCTCCATAGTTGCTGCAGTTCCTAGCTCTGAGCTATGCAGGGTGTGAAGCTGCTGCCTAGAAAATCACTCAAAGAAGGGAGCCTGGATCCAAACCCAGAGTGCTATTTCTATCTCTGACCTAGTTAGTAAAGGAAGAGGGTGGGGTGGAAATGAATGGAAATAATTTTGCTTCTGCATGAGCTGTGTTTAATTTACCTAGATCCATGTAAAGTTGTGACTAGCATCTAGCTGGGGCTCATTCTCTGACTGATCAACATTTAAAAGACTACAATATTTAAAGGATATTATCTGAAACCACTCATTTATTAAACCCTGCCTAAGTATTCTTGTGCTTATCTTACCAATGTTTAGATTGCTAAGATTGGGTGGGTGTTTGACTATTTTTGCTTTCCTCATTACAATATTGTTTTCATCAAATAGACATTCATTGCTTTCCATTCTCTGAAAGTCCCTTGTCCAGTGTGAGCTCTTGTGCACTGACCTTTGATGTGATTCATAATTAAACTACTAAGGGCTGTTTCCTTATTTTCCAACCTCAGAGTTAACCAGTAACAGCTAGAATAGTCTGTGACCTATAAGAAAGAATGCTAAAAGCTTTATAATCATTAGAGAATGAGATTGCTAAAATGAAAATGATAGTTGGATTTAGTAATTTATAAATTTGTATCAATTACTATCAATAACTATCAATTGTATCAACACAGTGATCTTTTCTGCAAACACACCAAACATTAAATGTCCTCTTCTAAAAGAAAATAACAAGGATAAGTTTTTCCTGTATATGACTGTGAAATCTGAGTCTTAAATTATGTGTTAAATCAAATGATTTATATTGATTGATTATATTTCACATGCATCCACCAAGCACAGACATTCTTCCTGGGACAGAGATTCAGAATGGGCAAGCATCTCACAGTCTTGTAATAGAATTAAATGTAGAAATAAATGAATGTAAGTTGACTTTGGGAAGTGTAACAACAAAACTGTGTACACAACTCTGGGAAAGAGGGTGCTTATTTCTGTGAGAATGTCAAAGAGATGGCCATAAAACCAAATTTCCTAAGTACGGGTTCAAATGATAGCGTGATAGTATTGGTCTCATATGCAACTCTCTTATTATCTGCTTTCACTTAATTAATGTCTATTTTCTCCAAAAGCGTCATTCACATGAAGGTCTTTTTTGACTCAGAGCATTCCCATCCATAATTAAGTTCTCCATACAAAGCATACTGTAAAAAAAGGGGGGGGGCTTTGAGTAATTTTTATTATTGAATATTCATAGGAAAAATATTGCTCAAGTGATACAGTCAGATAACTGAGTTGGCACTGGAGGAAGATTAGAAATGTTCTAGAACAAGCAACAGGAGGACATTTCAGGAGAGGTGTAGAAGTAATATGTGCAGTGTTGGGCTGAGAAGACCCGAGGGTGGTGGGTGCTCCCTGTGGGGCCAACGCGGGGTTAGCAGGGCTTGGACATGGTGCTGAGAGGCCCCTCCGAGGGAAGATGAATAAGGGCTGGCTGGAGCTGGAGAGTGACCCTGGGCCTCTTCACCCTCCTGGTGAAAGATTTTGGCCTGTGTATGGATTTATCTTCCTGTTCAAATGGATCTAAGAACGCAGGTCCCGCTGCAAGCTGATTCCAACTCTTGTGCCACTCACGCCTTGCTGAGCTTGTTTCTGAACTGCAGCACTGTGGATCTGGGGCCCACGCTGAGTTGAATGAAGGATTTCACCAAAGGCTGTAGCCCTGAGAGCAAAGGATATGCAATAGGCAATGCTCCTGAACTGGCCAAGGCACATAATAGCCATACCAGGCCAGAACCATGTCACCTTCCTGAGAAACAGAATGGCTTCAGTGCAATGCAGACCATGGAGGCGTTTCACATTGTCAACTATGTGCTGATCACACAGCGGCTCTTTGAATTAGATGGGTCAGAAGTCTACCCTATTGATCATGGACCCTGGGGAGAGGACGAGGAGTGGACAGATAACGCCCGAAGGGTCATCATGGAGCGAATCGGTCTTGCTACTGCAGGGGAGCCCTATCACGACATTTGCTTTAACCTAATGGCAATGGTGCCTGACCACAGGATTAAGTATGAGACCAAGCGACATGTTCTGAAGGTGAACCGACAAACAGTCCTGGAGGCCCTGCAGTAGCTGATTCAGATCCACAAATCTCAAGAGTCACAACTGCCTGAGGAGAGCAAGCCAGTGGAGCCAGTTCCCTATGATCCCCGGGACTCACGACTGTGTTTCCCCTGGGGCTTCTCACAGCCAGCCGCCAGTCCATGGGGTATATGTGGTCAAATTGCCATTGCGTCCCGCCTCTCCGAGGGGCGCTGGCAGCCGGGATGGACACGAGGGACTTCACTCCACTGCGCCATTGTATCCAACAGAGGATGAGTATGAGGATGAAGAAGATGACGTGCAGAACACCAATTCCGCCATCAGGTACAAGCAGAAGGGGACAGGGAAGCCAGGATCGTTGAGCAATTCTTCAGATGGGCAGCTGTCAGTGCTGCAGCCCAACAACATCAATGTCTTAACTGAGAAGCTTCAAGAGTCTCAGAAAGATCTTTCAATTTCTCTGTACATCAAGACTAGTAGTGGGGCTGGGAGTCCAGCTGTGGCTGTGCCCACACACTCGCAGCCTTCACCCACCCCTAGCAATGAGAGCATGGACACAGCCTCTGAGATTGGCAGTGCTTTCAACTCACCCTTGCCCTCACCCATCCACTCGGCCAACCCAACACGGCCCTCTAACCCTGTCACCTCTCACATCTCCAAGGTGCTTTTTGAAGAAGATGACAGCCTATTTTGTGTTGACTGCATATGCTACAACCGTGTTGTCTGTGACCTGGGTCCTGTCATTAGCACGGGCCTGCCGCACATTGCTGAAGATGGTGGACTGAGTCTCTTGGCACTCACAGAGGATGGGAAGGGTTCCTCTCCATCTACCAGATCAAGCCAAGGCAGCCAGGGGTCCAGAGGGAAGGCAGCCTATCAGGGTCCCACAGCTATAGTGGAGAGAAGTGTTTGAACTGTCCCCGTGGCATGCAGACTGTCCTAGTTCCATCCAGTCTTGGTAGTGAGTCAGAGCAAGGCTCTGGAGCTCTTTGCCTTCAGTGTTGTGGCCCTGGCTATGGGCCTACCTTAGGCTCCTAATCTCTGTCTCTGGGGCCCAGAGGAGCCTCTACCTAGCCCCTCAGTATTACCATGTCTCCTCTTAGGAATATCAGAGGCAGGGCTGCTTGAATGAAGCTGGCACTATTCAATTCTCCCGACTGTGCCAGCTTCCTTGGCCTCTTGCAAGGTACTCAGGGTAGGGGACAGGGTCAAGAGGAATTAGAAAACCTGTGCTCCCATAGGGCTTGATGCCAATGGGGTAGTAAGCACAACATTGCTTCAAGCTCCAGCCCCAAATAACCCTGTGCCCTCTGCTAGATACAGGTGATCCAAGCAGGCCCCTTATCTGTACATAGTAACTGGGAGGGAGATGGTACAGCAGCCTGACCCCTCTAGCTTCTGTAAATATTGAATCAGTGAGCGAATAAAAGTGTGCTAATAAATCAAAAAAGAAGTAATATGTGCAAAAAACATGAAAATATCTCTGCTTGGCATTGGGGTCTAAAAACAGTGTATGTGCTTTGGGAAGACTATGCTGAAAACAGAAGGGAAAGACTATACAAACCATGTGACCATGTGTGATGCCATTTCAATCAAATTAAGCTGGTGCCCCAGAGTCATGTGATCAAAAGTCACTAGGATTTTTAGTTTGCAAAGAACAGAAGCTCACTTGAGTTAAGAGAGTTATATTCCAACAATAAACGAAAAAGACTAAAGCAAGGCCAATAACCAATGACATAACATGGAGACCAGTTAGATGTCACCCATGACTTTGGCAAGATCACTTTCATTATCTTGATAACAGAAATCTGATGATTAATAGAAATACAATTATTTGCTGGGGACAAGACAGGAACACTGATTTTCCAGAAACCAGGAAAGAAAAAGAAACATCCATGATAATAAGATGCTTAGGCTCTAGACTTCAAGCTGTGAACCAAATAAATAACACTCGTGGGTAGAATATTACACACACACATGCTACATTTGACCTCAAGTATAAAAATGGGTATCTACTTTCCTTTTGGATGAGAATGAAGCGGAAACAGGGTTTTCACAGGTTTGCAGCTGTGGCAAAGCATTTAGTAATAGTGAAAGAGAAGCCAGTAAAAGCAATCCTGCTGCAGTGAGGACCTAAATCCACTTACTATATGATGGATTTGGTGAGCCTCTTTCACATTAAAGAACAACACAGAAAACAGAGTAACTGACTTGCTGCATAGTGCTAGGAGACATAGCTCTCAAGTTCCATCAAATGACATTCTGTCTTCAACCAGGATCGCACGTGTTTGTGAACATTCCATAGGTACAGTGACTTCAAATTGTGATTACAAAGCCTAGTCCCATCTTGGAAGCCAAATTGTGTGCAAAGTCAACACTGAATTCCCTAGACGTGGGAAAGTATTTTTGTTGAAAAACAATGGAAAATGGATTAAGTGAAAACAAACACAAACAAGCCAACATCATGATGATAGGCAGTTAAACGATCTATAGATAGGTAATGATTGGTAGGTAAATGACTGATAGATAGGTAATGATTGGTAGGTAAATAATCTACAGATAGGTAATGATAGGTAGATAGATGACAAATATCCAGACATATAGGCATAATAAAAATGTGGAAATTTATTTAAAAATTCACAAATTAGAAACACAAAACATGCAATTTTTTTTATAAACAAAAGCATAAAGTGAGAACAAAGTAATACCTTGAAGTCTAGAGCTGGAGAATCCCAGCATAAAGAAAGTTGCCTTTAAATCTTCAAAACTTCATGTGTTTTCTTTTCTATCACTTTCTTTTCTGGGATTTTAGTTTGCAAGAATCAGAAGCTCAGTAGAGTTAGTTCAGAGAGTTACATGGGAAGATGGGTAGAAAGTGAGACAGAGTCCCCAACATTTCAAAGTTGTTGAGGGAAAAAAGAAAAGCATGGCTGTCTAACACTCAGTGTGTTGAATAATGCATTATTCTCATTCTGTAGTACACATGATGCCGAATATTTCTGTAGGCTCATCCAATATTCTACTGACTACAAAACAGTTACTATCATATCAATGTTCTTATTTAGTTAGTTTGCCTACTAAAAATTTACAGAATGCCCTGACTAAGAAAGCAGGTTTGACAAGGCTGTATGTTTTTCTGCAAAGCTATAGCATGCTGCAAATGGTATCATAAGTTCAAATGCCCATGGTTTTATCCTCAAATGAACTGCAATAACTTTCCTGAAATCACTCCCTGGAATTTGCAATTGTTTAGAAGTGGAATTTTAATTAAAGGAAGAATCTAGTACTGTGCGCTACACTAGAATGGAAATCACAACACTTCAACTTAGTTTTAGGTTGAAATGAATACCAAAAAGGAAAACAGGAAGTAAAGGAAACGAACATTTTTGAGAGCTTATAGTGTATATTAGATGAGTTTACTTTAGCATGGAAGTCAGGAATCAGAATAGCCCAATAAAGAAGCGATGTTAAAGTGACAGATTTCAGACTTAAGCACTTTGAAACAATTTTCCCAGTGAATGAGCATTTCCTAAAGGGGTTTATAGAAATACAAAACTGCACACACTTCTAACAGTCCGATAGCCCAACAGAGTAAGCAGGTATGGTATGATTCCAAATATGGCTCCAAATACACAGTCTAGCATTAACATTTTAAAATGTTTACATAGTAATTGGTGTAAGGTGAGTTCATAATGTATACTAGCAATGATTTTTATTACAATTTTATGTGCATTCTGTTTTTGTTTGTGTAGGTGAACTTGTATGTATATGTGTGTATAGATGTGTGTGCATATGCCTGTAGAGGTCTTAAGACTATCTTGGAGTTTTTGCTTCCCCAGTGCTGAGATTGCAAGTATGAGCCACCATACCTGGCATTTTTAAAAAACATCTGGGGATTAAACATAATAAGCTTCACTATCTTCTGCAGTTCTTTATTACAATTTTTTGATCTGATATTCTTGGGCAAATATCTTGGCATATGGGGTGGGTGCTAAGGTTTTGAATGCCACAAATTACTGGACAAACTCTGGGCCAAAAGAGGCCCATCAGAGATTACCAGACTATGCAGGCCATGGGATGCATTATTATGGAAATAGCTATCTGTTGTGTTACCTATGAATGCTAAGTGGTTTTCATTCCTTTCTACTTGTATATGTATTTATTTATGTTGTGTGCACTGGTGGACTTGCTGGCTCCTCCAGAGACCAGAGAACCAGTGAAACAAGAGTTACAGATGGCTGTGAGCCACTATATGGGCGTTGGAAATTGAACTTGGGCCTCTGGAAGAGCATCCAGTGCTCTTAGCTGCTGAGCCATCTCTCCAGCCCTTCTAGGTGTTTTTAGATGTTTCCCCAAAGTTTGCTAGTACCTCCTATACAACTGTACCACCTGTTCACTGTATCACTGTCAAAGGAACAAATGGTGGTAGATCTGTTAAGCTCCGGATATACTTTTTGAAAGAAACTCTATAGTTTGCATGTGATCTATGGCTTAAAATTTGAAATTTTTGTGAATGTAATAATTTAAAATTAAACATTTAACATTTTATTATAAATCAGGCAATACTGTCCTTTGTCCTTAAAAAAATAAAAATAAAAATAGTTAGTGGGTTGAGCCTCATGAATCAAAAACTATCTCTTTGCCAAACTTGACACCCACTCTAAATAAATCCAAGCTTTGATGGCAAGATAAAAACATTTGGAGATTTGTGATCACTTACCCATAAGCAAACTTATCTTCCTCTTCAGGAAGGTAAAACTAATATGAAACCTCATTTGAAAATCCCCAAAGATTTTTGTTCAGACACCACCCATCTTCTTCAAATGAAAAGCTGGAAGAATCAGAATAAATATATCAAAACATCTGGTTTTCATTTCCTTGCGAATGTACATTAACCCCTTTTAAGTTCAGGCAAAGGTCTTCTGAAAAAGGCTAAGTGTGACATGAAGGCAGAAAATGTGTGTCTCATGGGATTGGGAGATGAGGTTCTGGTTCCCCGTGTGCACATATGCACACAACATTGTGAATGTGCCTCATTTCCTACAAGTGATCCATTATGAAACCAAAGAATCTGGAAGCCTTGAGAGAGTTAGGGTATAGTGACTAGTAGTGTTAAGATCTAACACTAGTAGTGTTAAGATCCTCCAATATCTATAAGTAACTTAGATAGGACAGCTCCCCTAAGGTGAGAATTCAATGTGTAACAATTGTGCAGCCAGATCTGATGTCAGGACCAGAACCCTTCAGCAGGACCGATGCAGTCACCAAGGATTTCCTTAAGCCACATAACTTCCTGGGTGAATGTGCTTGATGCCTCAGATGGGTACCCATGTGCAAGCAGCATGTAGCAAACTATCTTGTGGACCTGGTGAGGACCATGGGATCCCAAGGTTGTAGGTGGCGTTGATGGACTCTCATACATGACTCATGAGCTTGGTGAGACTTCCAAAGTGGAACAAAGAAGAATACAAGTTGAATGAGCTGTTTGCTAAGTGAGAAACTGTTTGACTTTGAAGTCACACTTGACAATTCCATCTAGAGTTGGGGTTCCTGGGCTTTGGGGTCAGAGGAGAACCATAAGGGGCAAAAGAAGGTGAAGGAGAAGAGACAGAGACGCCATGGGTTAGGAGTCAAGAAACCATGGCCCCAAAAGTTGCCCGAATGGAGTTAAGAGCAGCCCAGATGAAATATAGTAAGTATTAATTCAGGGTTATCAATAGGAAAATGGATTCTAAGAGCATAGAGGGTAGATAACTGCCCAGTTCTTGTGCGGTTTAAGGCTTATTATAAATAGTAAGAGTTGTGTGTCTTTTATCCAGGAACTGAATGGTCAAAGAGTGTAGAAACCCCAGATTGCCATTAAATAAATTCTACAATGCATTGTTTTTGAAATAATATTTGTTACAGCAACCTGGGCTGGCAAAGATAGAGCTTTCATGTTATTGTTCACATTTTATTAATCTCCTATTTCTCTCCACCAAAATCGAAGCTTCATTTTAAAAATGAATCTCTTTTCCTTGTTCCTTACTATATCCCCAGGACAAATGTACTAATATTTATTAGAGACTGACAAAAATTCATATGACAGAGTGGAAAGCATTCTTCCATGGTTAATAGGAAGCCAGATAAGCCTTCAAAGCTCTATTGTAGGAAGAGAGTTTCTAAGTTTAAGCTATTTCACTTGCCCTCCGATGCTTACTTATTTCCCTTGATTTGAATGAAGAGGAAGTGGCCTAGTGTAGGCTTTGGTTTTAACCGAATTTCTTTCCACCTAGTAATACACATCTTGTTTGGCCAGACTTTCAAAATGGAGATGAGCAAGGGCTTTAGGAAGCACCTATTCTAGCAGCCTGCAGACTCTTCTGATATTGTAAGTAGAGGGACACACTTAGCTCATGATGTGGTCTATGGTACGGTCAGTGTCCCACCATAAAACTGAGTTGTATGTTTTGCTTTTACAATTCTCTGAATACATAAAGACAATAGGAAAAAGTTTTATCAGTTAAATTTTTGCCTCTAAATAGTTCTCCTACACTTTCGGCATTATAACCACATATCAATTCATAAGCACTAAGAACTATCCAAGCAAAAACAAAGAGATTGAAACAGAGAAACCCAGAAATATTTATTGTGATGCTGAATTAATTGTAGACATGTGAGAAGGGTCATGATCACATTTTTTCGACACCTAAGTTTATTTTCTACTAATACAGCTTTTTAAACTTTATTTGATGGACTAAAGATAATGTTTTCATGTTATTCTATGCAGACATTGTCTTTGATTTATGATATCTGGAGAATAAAATTCTATTTGCTGCTTCTGTGATCCCTTTTTACACCCCAGACATGGCAACATATACTCAACAACTTATATCCAAAAGAAACACACATGTTTTAAAATTTTAATTTAATTTGGTTTTACTTATTCTCTTTACATAGCACTCACTGCCCCCCTCCTAGTCACTCCCTCACATAATCCATCCCCCTTCTTTTCTTCCCCTTCTCCTCTGAGCAGGTGGGTTAACTCCACCTGGGTATCTCTCCATCCTGGCACATCAAGTCTCTGTGAGGCTAGACACATCCTTTCCCACTGAGGCCAGACAAGGCAGCTCAGCTAAACAAGCATATCCTAGGTATAGGCAGCAGTGTTTGGAATAGCTCCTGCTCTACTTGTCCAGGACCCACATGAAGACCAAGCTGCACATCTGCTACATATGTGCAGAGAGGCACAGGCCCAGCTCATGTATGATCTTCAGTGGTTCAATCTCTGAGAGCCCCAAGGGTCCAGGTTAGCTAACTGTTGGCCTTCCTGTGGAGTTCCTATTCCCTTTGGAGCCTACAATCCTTCCTCTTATTCTTCCATAAGGGTCCCCAAGTCCCATGCACTGTTTGGATGTGTCTGCGTCTGTCTGAGTCAGCTGCTGGGTGGAGTCTCTAAGAGGACCCCTTTCTGCAAGTATAACAGAGTATCATTAATAGTGTCGGGGATTGGTGCTTGCCCATGGGATGGGTCTCAAGTTGGTCTGGTTTTTGGTTAGCCATTCCCTCAGTTTTTGCTCCATCTATGTGCTGCATGAGAAACACACTTTTCAAAGTCACATTGCTAATTGTGAATATGGGTAAGTTGAAAGTGTCTTTTTGCTTACCTACTTCTTTATTTCAAATATACAGGTTTCAGGTTACTTTATTTTCAAGTTCTAGTTATATATTTTAGTATGTAAGGAATACTTACAGAAAATCAACTTGTTGAAGAATACAGCTTCCCTGGTACCCAATTCTTTCTATTGCCCCCAAAAGGCTTATTTTTCAGATCTCCATGTAAACTTTGCAGAATTATTTAGAGCAGCAGGTTCTCAACTTCCATGCTGTGACTGCTTTGGGGGTTGAAGGACCCATTCACAGGGGTTGCGTATCAAATATCCTGTATATCAGGTATTTATATTACAATTCATAACAGTAGCAAAATCACAGTTATGAAGTAGCTATGAAATAATTTTATGATTGGAAGTCACCATAATACAAGGAACTGTATTAAGAGTCTCAGCATTAAGAAGATTGAGAACCACTGATTTAGAGAAATAGAGCCAAAAGAAGAGGTAGATAACATTAGATTAGATTATAATGGGTATATGGAAGATGATAGGAACACTCATTCATGCATACTGTGTTCTGAGAATTCAGAGATTTAAAAGAAGACATGAATCAAGTTTCAATAAACTTAAGGACGACAGGAAAAAGTTCCCAGGTGATCTCTAATAAATCACAAATATATAGCTAAATTTAATGAGGAACTCAATACAGGATTTGAAAACTGAAACTGGTGGAGATAGAAATATTGACAAAACATGAAGCTGAAATGAATCTGGTATAGAAAACCTCAGTAACCTGATTAGATAGCTCAAGGGAAAGCTTACCATGATAGTGGATCAAGTAGAAGACGAATATCAGAGCCTGAAGATAAAGTAGAGAAACTGTACCAGTTGAGCAAAGAATAGTTTTTTAAAATAATTATTTTTGTTTTATATGCACTGTGCTTTACTTGCGCATGTGTCTTTGTATCTTGTGCATTTATAGAGCCCACAAAGGCCAGAAGAGGGTATGAGATCTCCTGAAACCTCCCTAGAGACTGTTGTGAGCTGCCATATGAGTTCTGGAGAGCAAACCTGGATCCTCTGGAAGAGTACCAAGCACTCTTAACCACTGAGCCATCTCTCCAGCTCTGGAAAAAATGTTTTTAACACACAAAAGGAAGATGCAGGAACATTAGGAAATCATTAAAAAACTGAATCTTTGAATTGTAGGCTAGAAAAAGGAAAAGAATCTCAAGACAGTGGCATAGACCATACCTACAACAGTATCATAAGAGAGCATTTTGTTTTCAAACTAAGGAAAGACCCATACAGATACAAGAAGCACACTCAATATCTAATAGACAAGACCATAAAAGAAACTCCCCACAGTATATTATAGTCAAAACACTAAATACACAGAACAAGGAGTATGAAGCTGCAAAAAGTGGATGGGGTATCCACAAGTCACACAAAAGGAAAACCCATCAGAATAACAACAGATTTCTCCATGAAAACTTTGAAAGCCAGAGGAGCTTGTGGCAATGTACTTACTCTAAGTTCTAAAAGACCACAGATGCCAACCTACACTACTGTACTTGGCCAAACTATCTGCCATGCTTGAAGGAGAAAGAAAAACTGCCCTGATAAAAACAGGCTAAAGTAATTTATGTCACCAAATCAACCCTTCAGAGAATACAGGCAGCAATACTTCAGACTGGAAAGAGGAGTAAACATAGCCAAGACCAGAAAAAGAACATGAAGCTATAGTTACTGAAACATGAAATAGACTGAAGGACTCAAACAAGAAAAGAGCCAGTAATCAACACAGAAATCAAAAATATATCTTTCATTAATAATTTTAAATATCAATAACCTCAAATCCCCAAACAAAGGATATAGGTTAGACAAATATATTAAGAAACACAATTTATCTGTGTGCTTCTGACAAAAACAAAAAACCACTCATCCTTTCAAGGACAGGTACCACTTCAATGTGGAAATAATGGAAAAAAATGTGTTGTAAGCAAATGGGACCAGACTCAAGCTGGTGTCTTGTCACTGTTTTAATAGCTAATAAAATAGATTTTCATCTTTCTTACAAAGACAAAATGGTATAGGGTGCTACGGAGATAGCTCTGTCATTAAAGTACTTGCCTTACTAGGGTGAGGGCATGAGTTTAAATTCTCAGTACCCAGAGGAAAGCTAGTGGAGGCAGTGTGCCTATCATACCAGTATTGGAGAGCAGACAAGACAATCCCTGATGCTTATTGCCAAGCCAATCTAACCAATCAATGAGTTCCAAGTAAGACTCTTGACACTGATTGGTTAACCAATACTAAGTGGTCAGCCCTGAAAACATACATACAAGGAACACTATACAGACTGAGCAGGTTATATTTAGGAATGTGTGTGTGTGTGTGTGTGTGTGTGTAACATATATATGCATGCAATATTAGTGAAAAACGAGCCCATGATTTTGAAAGAGAGCAAGACAGGTTTGGGGGGGGGGATTGGAGAGAAGAACAAGAAGTGAGAAATTTAGTTATAGTCTCAAAAATAAAAAATTGATAAAAAAAAAACCTGAGGTAATCATCTTTTGTAAATAGTCGCAGATGATCTTACGAAGATGGCACTTGTGCTGAATAAAAGCTATATACCTAAGATAATACATTAATATCACCTAAGTACATGTTGTTAAACTATGGGGCTTTAAAAATTCCCAGGTAAACCTTACAGAAAATACAAGATGGTCTTATTACACTACATGGAGTCACTACCATGCTACTAGCTTTGAATGAGTGTATATAGCACACACAAAGAAACAATGAACACATAGCAAAATATCACAAATTGATGTTTTTCATATCCAGGGGAAAATTCAATGGAAAAATCCTTGTTAAAATTCTTAAACAGGTACCCCTTCCCTACTGCAGCTTCTTATTCCAAGAGAGGACAAAAAAGGAGTCAACATCTTAATGAGTTTGAAGAATGCTTAGAAATAAAAGGAGGTGTGTGTAAACAAACAAGCAAAAAAAAAAACAAAACAAATATGTCTTTTCATCAGATACCATAAAACTTGTGTTAAGAACAAGAAACTCAAACCTTTTTTATCTCCCCCACCTTGTAAATGTTTTAACACACACACACACACACACACACACACACACACTCAGGAGAGCATGCGCACAGTGTAAGACCTTTATTTGCATTCCAGTAATTCGATGGCCTGATGCGGTGACATTTCCCCTTTGGAACAGTAACTCTTTTGCCCTTCATTTCCTGTATTCAAGAATTCAAGCAGCCAATTGAAGGAGGCTGTGAGATCAGACTCCAGGCAACAGGGAAAAGACATCATCAACAACTGAGAACAAAATCCAATCAGACCTCTGTCTCTATGTTCACTCTTCTGAATACACCCTCTTGATCAAGAGCAAAGGTTTGCCCTCTCCAACTTTAAAAAATGAGGGAGATGGGGAAGGTAGAGGAAGAAACAGAGGGGGGGAAGAAAGGGAGGGTGTAGATGACAAAGACACCTGACATACACGGGACACACACCACAAAAAGAGAAAATGTTTATAAGCTACATAAAATTAAGGGTGAGTGATTTCTCTGCCATCTTCCAGATGTGAGTACTATAGACCTGTGAGCTGCTTCATACCCTCTAGAGATTGTTTGGGGAATTTCTTCTTAATCTTTTTGGTTAGGAGAGAACAGCCATGAATTAGATGGTTTCTGAATATTACAAAGTTCTAATTTATTTGTAAAACACTGGTAAATTTTGTAACACTCACCTCATAGCCTGAAAAGCAAAAAGCAGCTGAGTTCAGCCTCAGCCGTTTGCCCTTAGGAAGCATACTGTCCTGTCCTACAGGTGCTTTTCCTTCTTTTCCTGCACAACTGTTAGGTTTTTATTAGCACCCAATTTTCTAGGTATTTATGTTACTACACCAAAACATTTTTCCCTCCCAGTCTTACTAGCAAAAGGACTGGGAATGAGAGGGAGACAAACATAAAGATAGAACTGAATTGAAACCAAATGAGAAAATTTATATTTTTAAACTGAAAACTATCCATGTGTGTTTGATCTTGCAGACTAAGCATATGTGGGTGGAAATGATACAGAAGGGTTTTCAGCTTTGAGTTCTCTATCTAGTCTAGCTACAGTGACTAGCACTTTATAGATAGCACCTTAAAGCCACTGGCTTCCTGTTCCTTTTATCATCTGAAAGATATGGGGAACTAAGGCTCCTACCCCACCGCATGCATACATCTGAGCCTACAGAACCCCCAGCATGAAGCTTTTCTTAGCTGATAACTTAACCCACAGGTACTGAAGCTCAGGGCTGTAAGGCAGGGAATGGCCTGTTTTTCCTTTTAAACAACCAGGTTTGTTTATGTAGTGGATTACATTGATGGATTTCCGGGTATTGAACCATCCCTGCATCCCTGGGATTAAGCCTACTTGATCATATTGAATGATCGTTTTGATGTGTTCTTGGATTCGGTTTGCAAGAATTTTATTAAGTATTTTTGCATTGATATTCATAAGGGAAAATGGTCTGAAGTTTTCTTTTATTGTTGGGTCTTTGTGAGGTTTTGGTATCAGTGTAACTGTGGGCTTATAGAATGAATTGGGTAGTGTTCCTTTTGTTTCTATTTTGTGGAATAGATTGAAGTGTATTGGTATTAGGTCTTCTTTGAAAGTCTGATAGAATTCTGCACTGAACCCATCTGGTCCTGGGCTTTTCTTGGTTGGGAGACTTTTAATGACTGCTTCTATTTCTTTAGGTGTTAAGGGACTGTTCAGATGGCTTATGTGATCCTGACTTAACTCTGGTATTTGGTATCTGTCTAGAAACTTGTCCATTTCATCCAGATTTTCCAATTTTGTTGCATATAGGCTTTTGTAGTAGGATCTGATGATTCTTTGAATTTCCTCAGAATCTGTTGTTATATCTCCCTTTTCATTTCTAGTTTTGTTAATTTGGATACTGTCTCTGTGCCCTTTGGTTAGTCTGTCTAAGGGTTTATCTATCTTGTTGATTTTTTCAAAGAACCAGCTCCTGGTTTTGTTGATTCTTTGTATAGTTCTTTTAGTTTCTACTTGGTATGTTCATAGCAGCCATATTTATAATAGCCAGAGACTGGAAACAACCCAGATGTCCCTCAAAAGAGGAATGGATACAGAAAATGTGGTACATTTACACAATGGAATACTACTCAGCTATTAAAAACAATGACTTCATGAAATTCGCAGACAAATGGATGGAACTTGAAAATATCATCCTGAGCGAGGTAACTCAGTCACAAAAGAATGAACATGGTATGTACTCACTGATAAGTGGTTGTTAGCCCAAAAGTTCAAAATACCCAAGAGTCACTTCACAGCAACCATTGGGCTGAACATGAGGTCCCAGATGGAGGACTTGGAGAAGGAACTGAAGGAACTGAGGGAGTTTGCAGCCCCAGGGAGGGAGCAATAGTGGGACCACCAGATGCTCCTGGAGACTGGATCACCAACCAAAGAATACACATGGACAGACCCATGGTGCTGGCCACATATGTGGCAGAGGAGGGCCTTGTTAGCCATCAGGGGGAGGAGAGGCCCTTGGGCCTGAGGGTGTTAGATGCCCCAGTATAGGAGAATGCCAAGGAGGGAAGACAAGAGTGGGTGGGTGGGTGGGTGGGGAAATACCCCCATAGAGGCAGGGGGAGGGGAGGGAATGGGGAGGTTCCAAAGGGGAGATATGGAAAGGGGGAAACATTTGAAATGTAAATAAAGTATCAAAGAAATCAAAACAACCAGATTTGATCTCCATATATTTTCCAACAACAACTGTGTGACTAGATATCTACAAATGTAGGCACCATGAGTATTCATTTATAAACTTCATAAAATCGGACCCAAAGTGTGTCAAATTAAAGTAGTGCTATGTATTCAATATTTATTTATTTATTTATTTATTTATTTATTTATTTATTTTTTATTTTATTCACTTTACATCCAAATCTCTGCCTCCCTCTTCCCAGTCTTCTCTTCACACAGTCCCTCTCCCCATCCCTTCTTTTCTTCTGAGAGAGTAGAGGCTCCCCCTGAGTAACCCCCCCATGCTGGCACATCAAGTCTCTGCAGGGCTAGGCATATCCTCTACCACTGAGGCCAGACAAAGCAACCCAGTTAGGGGACAAGGATTCACAAAGAGGCAACAGATTTAGGGACAGCTCCTGCTCCAGTTGTTGGGGGACCCCCATGAAGACCTTTCTGCACATCTGCTACATATGTGTGAGGGCCTAGGTCCAGCTCGTGTATATTCAATCTCTTAAATATAAAAGTATTTAAACTGACCTTATTCTAAGAGACATGTTTTGATCAGTAAGGAGAAGGCAGTGTATGTATTCAAATGCAGACTGCAGATGTTTTTTAAATTCTCATCCCAATTCTAAATCTTAGTTATCAAGAGCAGATATAATATTTGGTTTTATTGTGTTAACTCTTTTTAGGCCTTTGACACAGGGGTATTTCATTCATTCCAGAATGATACAGAGCTCCAACTTTCCAGTATAACTACATTCCAGATGTGCCACATTCTTCCGTGTATCTAGAAAGATCCTGAAGTTTGTTTTCTACAAGAACTTAAAATGGATTTCACACTTCTTGTTGCTTGAGAACATCTGAAACTGGACCGTACTCTACAGTGATCTGGCTAGTGAATGCACCTTCTGCAGTCTTGGTCACACAGGAGAATTGAATACACAGACTCAATGCACAAGTCCTTTATAAGTCCAAGAATTTTAGTTCCTTAAAGAAAGTAGAGCTGTCCTTGTCTAGTCTTAGTCCATGAATTTTAAACTTAATCTACACCAATGTTTTGTTGTATTCCCCAACCTTCTTGTGGAAACTTTATTACCCTCTGCTATTCTTAAAATATTGCTAAACTGAGCTGGGCATGGTGATGCAAGCCTTCTATGCCAGTGCTCAGAAGGCAAAGGCAGCTAGATCTCTGTGAGTTCCAGGCCAGTCAGGGTTACAGTGTTTGATCCTATCTAAAAAAATAATCTACAGGAGTCACATGGCCAGAAGTTATTTTCTTCCAGCTTCTAACTTCTGTTTACTGATCCCTCCCTTAACTTTCAGTGGCTCAGGATCCTACATGCTGTAGTTCATGCTTGCCACAAGACAATGGTACCCAACCACCTCACTGAAAGTAGAAGCCACACACAAAAGTAGTAGACACAGGAGTAATGTGTCAGTAGTTCCCTAAGTCCAGATCTTGAAATTCTCATCAACCAGAGGAGCAAGAAGCCTCAGCGAGTCAAAGTGCTTGTTGTACAGCCCTGACTATCTAAGTTCATCTCTAGAACTCATGGTGGAAGGAGAGAATGGAATCCTGAAAGCCATCCTCTGACCTTCCTATATGGATCTGGCATGTAAATACCCACACTTACACACACTGTATTAATTGATAATAATATAATAACTAAGTAAAAATTAAATAGAAAAGAGAAACCTAAATAAATGCATAATAAATATTATTGAACTTTACCTAGAACCCCCATTTGATTCATGACTCAAGTAAAGGTTGGCAGACCTACCATTTTAAAGCCAGTGTATTCCCATAGTGCTGTGTGAGACCTGGGAATTGCATCTCTCACTTGTATTTTCTATGGCCTTATCTACAGCCATATTCCAGCACGTAAACTTGGTTTTCTTGTTGAATCTTCACTTTGTCTTTATTTCCTTTGTGTTGGCAGCTAAATCTGTGATATTTAGTTCTATTTTGTCCTGTTGTATATTTGTTATTTTTCTCCACTTGTCTTTAAGGTTCCCTGACTTTAAAGTTCTCACTATAGTACCATGCTTAAGGGCCACAGTTTATACATCTTATGCTTCACTATCACATTTTGAGTTGCTATGGAGATGGTATTGGAAATGTGCTTTAATGGATAGTTTCCATTTTACCAAGGAAAGATGAAGCAATGAAGATAAACTTTCATTCTTCAAAACTCTGCAAACATGCAGGAAGGACTGCCAGAATGTGGCATTATTTAACATCTGTAGACTTAGTGAACACAGCAGATATTTGACCAGTTTCCAGTAGGGCTTTATAACTGTTACTTCTACTCACAAAGGATAACATTTGTATGTTAATGGTCAACTCAATGGAGCTGACTAAGTCAAACTATTATCAAATATTTTGCTATAATTTAGTTGCATAATTATTGTGCTGGTCACCCCTGGAAACCAGGGATGGTAGACATTTTATTGGGCTCATACAAATGACAATTTTATTAGCAAGATAGAAAGAGCAAAAGAAAGGGGAAAAGAAGAGAGTCAGATGCTCATTGTTGAATTATGGGTGTCACTGAGAACAAGCAACCATCTCAAAATCGTACCACTCAATTAATGATCACAGAAAGATTAAGAATAAAGACAGATGGCATTCAGCTTGGGTTTGCTCATCTTTCTCATCATTTGCAGCTGGGTTTCCCATACCTGAGCTCCTAAGGCTCAAGTTTAAGGTTTCAGCTTCTGATTACTCAGAGCAGATTAACTATTCATATCATATGCTTTTATTACACTTTGCTTACCCCTGGCTAGGCACATAAATATGTCATCATTCGTTATAACAAAGATTGAAAGGTCTGAAGTGACCAGCAAAAGATGGCATGAGAAACACCTGCAGGGAAATAGAGTAATAGAAAGTTACAATGCTTTAAGCCATTTTTCCAGTCTAGACTTCATCCCCCTCCCAGTCTGTCCCCCTGACCACTCCCCATCCCATACACCTCCCCACCCCACTCCTGTCTCCAAGAGGATGTCCCCATCCCACCATCCCCACCCCAGCAGACCTCCTACTCCCTGGGCCTCAAGTCTCTCAAGGGTTAGGTGCATCTTCTCTCACTGAGGCCAGACCAGGCAGTCCTCTGCTGTGTATGTGTCGGGGGCCTCATATCAGCAGGTTTATGCTGCATGGTTGGTGGCTCAGTGTCTGAGAGATCTCAGGGATCCAGGTCAGTTGAGACTGCTGGTCCTCCCATGGGGTCCACCCTCCTTTTCAGCTTCTTCCAGCTTTTCTCCAATTCAACCACAGGAGTCCCCAGGCTCAGTCCATTGGTTGAGTGCTAGTATCTGCATCTGACTCTTTCAGCTGCCTGTTGGGCCTCTCAGAGGGCAGCCATGCTAGGCTCCTGTCTGCAAGCATACCACAGCATCAGTAACAGTGTCAGGCCTCGGGGACTCCCCTTGAGCTGGATCCCAATTTGGGCCTGTCACTGGACCTTCTTTCTCTCATGCTTTTCTCCATTTTTGTCCTTGCAGTTCCTTCAGACAGGAACAATACTGGGTCAGGGATGGTAACTCCATCCCTCCACTTGATGTCCTGTCCCTCCACTGGAGGAGGACTCTACAAGTTCCCCCTCCCCACTGTAGAGCACCAAGGTCATCCAAGGTCCCTCCCTTTGAGTCCTGAGAGTCTCTCATCTCCCAGGTCTCTGACACATTCCAGAATGTTCCCCCACCTCTTACCTCATGAGGTTGCCAGTTTCCATTCTTTCTGCTGGCCCTCAGGGCTTCAGTCCTTCCCCCCCCCCATCCAATACCTGATCAATAAATTTAAAAAAAAATTAAATGAAAAAGCTGCCCCAGACTGTAAGAAAGAACCTAATTCTCGACAAATGCCAAAGACCACTGTACCCATAGACTCATCATCTACTCTACAAAATGTGGATAATGAGCTGGATAAGTCAGAATTTGTTCAATTCAGTTTAGCCCTAGCTTGCTCTCCTCTCTTCCTACTGGGACAAATCCCAGCTGAATGTCAACACGGAGAAAAGTCTTCAGCAGCACAGTCTTTCTGGGATTCAGAAATTCATCATTCCATATCTACTGACCTGCCTCATTTTCTCCCAATACTCTGTGCCTAAGCATTTCCTCTTTCTCCTCCTACAACCCCTGTCAAAATGGGGGAGAGGGGAGGAATCAGCTTAAATAAATGAATATTAGCCAATAAAGGGTCTGGGAGGAGTTACAGTGCAAATGTAGGTTAATATATAAATGACTAAGTATTGTGATTCAAGCCTGTGCTCCCAGGACATGGTATGTGAAGGCAGTTGGATCAGAAATTCAAGGTCATTCCAACTAAGTTATAAGTTCTAGAACAACCTAGGATAAGTGAAAACCCGTATTTTTAAAAAAAATACATAGTAGTAAATTTTTATAATAAAAAAATATATATTCAAAAAATATAGTAAGTATAGTATGACCACATTTTTACAAATATACATATTACACTAAATAAGAATTAACAATTATAATTGCTACAAATACATGTTATCATGTAATGTTAAGACTACACATTAGCTTCATTAGATAATTTTTATATTTATATTGAACATAATTTTCTTGTCTCAGAAGAGGAAGAACAAATGTTATTGAAGCAAATATTTTCTTAGATAATTGGTGAATTAACCAATACATTCTGATTCATTCAGTGACTCAAAAATACTCCACTGCTTATCTTTCTAGACCATCCACATAGTTCTAAAGTTAACTATCTCAAGACATATACCTTTCTGCTTTGGATAATAATGCCTTTATTTTCATTTTTCTGCTGGGAAAGACTAGTTTGAAAAGGATTCTTTTTCAATGAATTAATGAATTGATTTTACATCCCAAACAGAGTTTCCCCCTCTTTTCTCTCCTCTCTCTATGCCCTCTGCCTTTCTCTTCAGAGAAGGACACACCTCCCATGGATATCAACCTGCCTTGGCATATCAATTTGCAGTAGGACTACATGCATTTTCTTCTATTGATGTTAGACAAGGTGGCCCAGTTAGGGGAAAGGGATCCAAAGGCAGGAACCAGAGTCAGCTGCAGCTCCTGCTCCTGCTGTTAGGAGTCCAGCATGAAGACGAAGCTGTACATCTGTTACATACGTGTACTGGGACTAGGTCTGTCTCATGGATGCTTTCTGATTCAGTCTATATGAGCTCCAATGCACCCAGGTTAGTTCATTCTGTAGCTTTTCTTGTGATATCCTTGATCTCTCTGGCTCTTTCAATCCTTCCTCCTCCCCTTCCACAAGATCCCCTGAGTTCTGCCTAATGTTTGACTGCCGGTCTCTGCATCTGTTTTCATCAGCTGCTTGGTGAGCCACTCAGGTGAATGTTATGCTAGCCTCCTGTCTGCAAGCATAACAGAGTATTATTATCAGTGTCAGAGATGGGCTCTCATGGCATGGAATTCAAGCCAATGGTTGGTTAGTCATTCCCTTACTTTCTGTTTCTTTTTTATCCCTGTGCCTCTTATAGGCAGAAAAAATTATGGGTTGAAGGTTTTGTGACTGGGTTGGTATCCCTATCTCTCCATTGGAAGTCTTGACTGGTTACAGGACGTGAAGGATTCTTATAAAAAGGAACTTAAGATTAAACCCAGTGTTCTCAAAATACTAATGAATTCTACATGCCATTCCTAAATGCCAAGTGTAAGCTATCTGGATCTTCTGGCATGGTGCCTACCCCTGAATGCACACCAGACTTACCTGGTTGCTTGTTTAGTTACTTTGGTTTGTACAGCACAAGTTATGAACAGAAAAACAGTTGGCTCAAACCTGTTCTTCCTTGAGTTAATTAGATCAGATTTGTTGCTGAAAATTTTTTGTCCAATTAGGAAGAGCTATTTACTAATGACTCTGAAATGGAAAATGTCTCCTAACACGTCTTGAGGCTCCACATTTAGATTTCAGCAGAAGATAGGGAAACCACAGCTTGAAAGAGGAGTTAGCATCATCATACCAGTCCACTAATTAGGAAATATAGAAGCAGGGAGAAAAGAAGAAAAAGAGGGCAAGGAGAGGGAAGAAAGCCATAGCAAAGGAGAGTCTAAATGCATGTAACTGGACTATTACAAACCTGCTCTTGATAGTTGACAAATAATTAACCTTACAAACAAACAATCTCTTCTTTAGGGAAGAGTACTATCACTAAGTCTACTTAACATGGACAAAATGATCTGATGTCTTATCAATTTCTTGCATTTCCAGTACAAATTGTGTTGCTGTTGCCTTGAGTCCTACCTTTGATAACATTTTGCTTTCACAGTCCAGTAGACAGGAACATAAGAAGTAGAAAGGGATGGTAGCTTAGTGTTCATGTTCTCCTTTCTCACACATCTTCTATGTACTCACATCCAGATTTGGTTTTACTTTATATTTACCTCTACAAATAGCAGCCTTTCAACGACTGATTTCTTTTTTAAGGTTTTTTTTTTTTTTTTAAATTTTTGTGTATGTGTGTCTCTGTGTATGCCGCATGTGTGTAGATAGCTGTAAAGGCCAGGGGGGAAAGTATCAGATTCCCTTTGAGATGAAGTTTTTGGTGGTTTCCAACTGCTCCACAAAGATGCTGGGGATTGAACCTGGACTCCCTGTAAGAGCAACTATCTAGTGAACTTACCCACTTAGCCATCTCTCCAATCTCAGTTATTTTTTTCTCATGACACTTTTATTTATTATCTGTATATGTCCACTAGACTTCTTCAGCAAATTGTACACAGTATCACTGGATGATATGTGATACAAGGATATCGTCATCTGCTTTTCTTTGTACTTTTCATGACTCCAAAATGGAGAATGTCTCCTAACAGGTCTTGATGTTATGAAGGCTCCACATTTAGACTTCTTCAAAAGATAGAGCAGCCTCAGCTTGAAAGAGGAGTTAGCATCATCATACCACATTACTTGGATGATCCTTCTTATGGACACAAAGCTTGTCAGTCATACAGTACATTATGGGTCACTTGTCAAGGAGGGTCTTCTTTCAGTATCTGAATGGTGGCCACTGGCACTCTGTTGTAATAATGTATGTTACATTCACTCATGTGTGACATGTTTTCTTATTCACTTATCATGTATTGCTTATTCTCTCCCAACTCCATCCACAAAAAGGAAAAGAAAAGGTTTCACGAGAACAGGACCTTCTTTAGCTCATTTACATTGCTGAAAATTATTTGGGCTACACAGTAAGTGCTGAAGAGCAAATGTGTGCCAACTCTCCTATCTAAAAGCAAGACTCACTAGACTATCTGGATAGACTTCAGACATCAATGTGAATAATCTTTCTTTCTACCCAATCTTGCTATTTCTTTCTAGATCAGTGGTTCTCAACCTCCCTTTAATACAGTTTCTCATGCTATGGTAACCTACAACCATAAAATTACTTCGTTGCTACCTCATAACTGTATGTTGGCTACTGTTATGAATCATAATGTAAATGAGTGATATGCATCCCCCAGTAGGATTGCAACCCACAGATAGAGATCCACTGTTGTAGACATAGTCAATGTCAACAGGAAATTAGACATGATGGATCAGTTTCCTTAACCAACACTACAAAATCTATAACTCCATTTCATGATGTACAACAGCAGACAAACTCATGAACAGAATGTTAAATATCTTAAACAAATATTCTGAAAAAGGCAATATAACTTCACAGATTACTGAGCTTAAGTGTTTATTTACCTGCCCATGAAGTTAGCAACTAAAATCTTACATTGCTCCTTTATGGTTCAAACCTAGCAGATATTATGTTAGAAGGCTTGAAGTAAATGAAGAACATTCATAAATCTTGTTTATTAAAACTGTAGCTAAATAAACTGTGAGGAGAGTATTTAATAACAAAGCCTTTCTGGACATATATAAAACTCAAGCTCTATGCCTGAAAAATGTCACAACAAAGTCTTAAATTGTCTTTTTTATTTGGCATCAGAAATTTTTTCTGAAAGGTCATTTGATTTCCTGTAAATGCAGCTCTATGGAGTGATCCCAATAATAAGCAACACATTCAGTGGTGGCCAGCCATTTAGTGTCACATTGTATTTCAACAAAAGCCAATACATCCTGTGTGACAGGAAAATGGGTGGAGGACCTTGTGTATCGAACCTCCAGAAACCCTTGTTTGTAAGGCTGAGTTTTTGTGTCACAATGTGACCATCCAAAAATTTTTGAGTAGGTCATAGATTTTTTTTCTAGGAATGTTATCTTCATAAAGCACATTAAAGTTTCTTTCCTTTTAAAAATATGTGATCAAGTAGTTGGGAGTCATACAAGCATGAAAGAATATTAAAAAAAAAAAAGAAGATGCATGATTTTCAGTGATAAATATTTATGAATCTATATGTAGTAAGACAGCATATAGTCATTATGTATTATTCCATAAGTATTATTATTATAAAATAGTGTATATCTGTGTGTATTATGTATGTATTATTCACATGGAGAAGGAAATTGAAACACAAGTTTGTTTTTTTTTAATTTCTCTTTTCTGAAGAGTTTTGAAGTCCCTAACTAGCAGAAGAGGCAGATCCTAAAGATAAACACATTTAATGGGTTTATTGAATATTAACATCAACAGATCATATGCATGGTAGTTTCAAGTCAGAAACAATAGTAAGACAAGGGCATTCTTTCCCTTACCTCTTCTCTCTATCGCGACAAGGCCTGTGTCCTTGGCCCTCTGTCCTGCTGACACTTGTCCCTGTCCTTGTAGTCCTTCTGTCAGCTCACCCAAAAGAAATGAAAGCACTGATTGATATTCGCCTTGACCCACGATGTTTCAGAAAACTGAAACAAAAATTGAAGAGTTCCAGATCCTACTATGGTGTGTGAGCATTTCAGAAGCCGTCTGGTTCAGCTACACTGAAAACTCTCAAACACTATTTTCCTTGCATTGTTTTAGCAGAATATGATCCCTCTAAGTGGAGCAAATCCCTATCTGCCTCAATGACTTGTCTCTTGAAAACATCAGAGCTCTGTTCACATGCTAGCACACTCTTAGTCTTTGTACAACTCTCTATGGCTGCCCCAGCAATTGAAAGGGGGCTTCAAGGTATGTGCTAATTAAAGAACCATTGTAATCCCTAAAGACAAAGGTATTCCAGCTGAGAATTTGTGATCTTACATAGTTTTTGAGAAATGCAGTAACTGTGCCTTGAGGTAGCAGAACCTTGGCCATTGACTGACTGCCCTTTCTATAGCAGAATGCTCTGATGCCTATATTCCTGTTTGTAAGTTTCAAATCTTTTAAAGCATGATTTTGTGATTTTCTTTTCTTCTTCAACTTTATTGATATTTTGACAAAAGAAGTAAAAGTAGCTACAGAGGGACATAGTATAGTAATAACAATTGTTCACTAGTTCTGAATTTTCTCCATCTTCTGAAAACATTCTGAAAACTGTTCAGTAAAGTAACATTCAATCACAGTGTCACTAGGTGGAAGATAGTAGCTAATTCCCTAGGTGAGCTACAATATGTCCCTTGACCTTCAAGGAAGGTGAATTTATATGAAACTTTAAAATAGAGGAAAATCAAAATCACAGAGGCTTACTAATAGCAAACTATTTTCATATCATCCCATGTTTATATGCTGCCAAAAAATGTGCTTTTGAGGACAGTGTCAGTGCCTTTTGACAAAATGGTTTCTTTCTTAACATGAGAACAAGAGCTTCCCATAAATATAACTTGGAAGGGCTTATTTTAAGGACATATTAGAGAGGATGGAGTGGATTCATCAAGTATTCATCAAGATCGGAAACTGAATTTGATTTTAAAAGATGTTCACTTTATAGAATCATTTTTTATTGAAACAATGTCAGAATTACGGACATGTGAGCTTCTACTCAAATCAATTCTTGTCTAGCTGGTAAACAAGACGTGCAGCCAACCCTCTGCTACGATTTATCTCAGGATGTGGGCCAACATGGCAACCAAATCTTAGCCTCACTGAAGTTCACTGAGAGGGCTGTGGTTCACCGGAGTGAAGGGTCATGTTGGGGGACTACATGGTTTCAGGGATGTGAATCCATTGCTAGTTCTGTATAGGAGCCTTCAGGAAATCTTTCCTCTAAGATGACATCTGTCTTGAATTTGACTTATCCCACTCAATGAACTCTGGGTTAAAAGCTCTGAAGTTGAGAGGGAACTGTTACAAGCACCATTACCAATATTCTGAGGTGTAGTAGACAAAAAACAGGCCCAACAGAAAACCTTGGCCAGTGAAATCTTGTGACTCCATGGACAGTTGTCTTAGCCTTTTAGGAAGAAATCATTGCATATGTAAACAAATATCAAAACCACCGCAGAAAAATTAACCCCCATGAGAGGAGCTGCTTAGCTTCCACACGCTGCCCTGTCCTGTCTGTGTATTCTCTCCCTTGTCTACCCTATTGTGTGCTATGAGGGAAACTGAGACCCATGAATGGTATCATCAAGGCTCTTTTGACCTCTAAAGTTCAAACAATAAGAGCCATTGATGGAATATTGAAGACTAGAAAGGAAAGGAGACAGGTATTTCTTATGCTCTTACTGAATCTCTTCTTGTAGGCCTTTATTCCATTCTAAGGCCAGAGGCTGCCGGAACTATAAAGACAGCATCAGCTGAACAGAAATGCTCATCTGAGGCTTCCACTCTCTCTGCTGTCACTAGGTAACGAGTTTGGCACTAGAAGACCCAAAAGACATTAGGTGGAGGCTCTCCCATGTAGATTATAATACTGGTGATTAAAACAATAAAACACATGTTACTGGTTACAGGAATGGGGCATGAGTCCTCTCTGGTCCTGGTAAGAAACATGATGTGCTGAACGTCTCAGAAGCTTATTAATTGATAGCTATCTAAATCTGGTTACAGGCGGCCTTAACCTTATACCTATCTATCTTTACAAACCAGTGGCCCCTTCTTAACAGCCATTTCAAATGAGGCTGCCATTCACCTAGACAGGCAAGTTCTCCTTAGGAAAATTGTCTGTTCTAGGGGGGTTAATGAAGGCCTGTCTGAAATGTGAACTGGCCCAAAGGTCTCTCTGGTCCTTGCCTCTCACCATTTTAGGGTGTCATGCTTTATTCTGTAATAAGCTCTTCCTGTTTTCTATACTAGACTGTGTTTCAGCTGAATTCTTTCAGCAGAGATAACAAGGGATGGGAGGGGCCAAAGGGAGATGCTGTGAGATCCCAAAGAGAGTCTCATTGAAGAGGGAAATGTCCTTAGAAAGTAATGCAAACTAACAGGCTTAACTGATAGTCACAAGAATTCTACAGCCCCTATCCCACTAGCTCTCCCTAAATATATTTAAAGGGAACCTCACTGAGTCTTGCTAAGTACTTCCCTGGTTGTCAAGTTCAAGGAATTCACTACCTGGCTTCACCTGTCCAAGTTAAGGCCTTGTTTTCCATAACACTGAAGGTAAGTGTAAGGGATTCCCATTTGGAACTATGAAGCAGCTGAGGGCTTAGTATTTCTCTTCAGTGTTGGCCCTAAATGCCAAGTCTCAGAATCAAAGCAATCTACTCTCACAGGATTACACACCAGGGTTTCCAGTGCCTCCCACCAGCACAACAGATGCCAAGCCATCTGCATCTAGTACTGACATCTCCTTTCTCCCTTGCTTCAGTGTCCACTCACCTCAGAGAACAAGGATTAATGGACCTCATGCACCCAGAGGCAAGACTGATGCCACTAATGGACAATGTGTAGCAACAGAATGAAGTGTTACTCATCCTTCCCTATATGATAAGGACCCATATATCTTGGGATGCCAGTTGGAAGGAAAGAAAGGACTTTTCGAAGCTGCCTTCTTCCCAAGCACCATTTGAGATGTGATTTTCATTTATGTCTGCTTCCTCTAGTAAGACTAGCGTGATTCATCTCTGGCCCTTTCTGATGCAGACAGCAGATGCCACCCATGTGTGGAGACCTCTGTGAGACATTTGAGTACTACACCAAGCATGACTAATGGCTTAGTCAGTAGTTGATGTAACTTCTGATGTAGAGAAGAGTAGCTTCTTCTGCCTAGACAAGAACTAAAACCTTCTGTGATAAAGAGGACCCTTGGTTTACAAGCTCAAGAGGATAGTCTGAAGCCAGAGGAGGAAAAGAAGCCCAATGCCCCCGAAGAAATGATAAGATGAGAGAAATACGTATTCCCCAAAGTGGTTACTTACAGGCCCTCCCTGTGGAATCTGCTGTTCCTACTCTTTCCACTTGCCTTTTCCAGACACAGAGCAAAAGCTTAAGCCTACTTGCCCTGACAGCGTGGCCCTTCTTGCTCTCTATCTCTAAAGGAATCCCCCCTCCATGCCACCCTGTGCAGCTGCTTACAAACTTCCATTGCTAAGCCCATTCTGCCTTTCACCCTCAATCTCAAAAAGGATAACTGTCTCTCCTTCTTCTTTCCTCATCTCTTCCCAGCAGCTATCCAGAGCTACAGCTTGTCTGTCCTGTTGTGTTCTCTCTAATAAGATTGTCCCTGAGGTTCCTTCTGAGCCCATTTTTAAAAATTATTTTAAAAAGTTATTTTATATACGAAACTAAGAGCCATAAATGGACCATGTGTCAGAGTTCCTGAAGCTTAGGAATGGGAACAGTTCTTGGACCAACCTTCCTATCCAATTGCTCTACACGCCCACCTACCTCTATAAACATCTGTATTGAAGAATATACAAACACCCCATTGTCTGTAGCTTCTCATGTCTGTCTGTAACTGCAATTCCAGGGGATCTGGTACCATCTTCTGACTTCTGTGAGTACCAGAGACACATACGTGGTGGTGCACATACATGCATGCAGGCAAAACAATCATACACATTGAATGAATGAATGAATGAATGAATAATATATAAAAATTTAAAAATCAGGCAAGATTCTAACTTAGATCAAGCTAAGCCAGAGATACATAAAATGATGTCTGCCCAAGAAGAGAAAACAAACAAATGAAACTACAAAAAGAAGGGAAAACTCTTTTTTTGACGACTTTATACCAAAAGACGGATTTTTAATAAACTTTCTTCTGGTTCAAAAATGAGTGACCTGCCTATAATATGCTACAACTTAAAATCCTGCTCACCTGCTCAGAGTTGCATTCAGGTGCTTCAACTGTGCTCTCTAAATGGAAGAATAATATGTATTACCACAACTGCGTTATAAATGAAAACAGATTAATCAACCAAGTTCCTTCCTGAAGTTCCTACTCTACTATTAGAAGGCATGTCCTTTCAATGTTTACTTTCTAAACGCAGATATACCAAAGCTGGCTTGATTTCTTACAGGCTTTTGGGATCATCGGTTCCTGCATCAGCCAGGAGCAATGCAAAACATTGCGGCAACTGCTATTGTCATTTCTTGAGGTTTCCAAACACCACTTTTCATTCCAAAAGCTTGCAACGGGCTGGACACAATGAGCAGGAAACAGATGCGTCCTAGTGATTTATATAAATATTTTATGTGTATTTACTCCAGACGGAGAATTAAAATACCAGTTCCACATAATGCAAGTTCTGTACAAGAAATTCTCTTAAAAATGTTCCCACCTTGTGGGTTCACAGAGTGAAAAGCAAAACATAAACTCTCCAAAGCCAAGTTCTAGTCAAGATTTCATTGATTGTTTCTCGTCACTTGGTTTCTTAAAGCTATAGTAAGTCATAAACATTTATTTCTAATGAGAAACTTGGGAAATAAAGACTTAAAATTTGATAGAATAAATTCAAAGTTAATTATGAAATATCACGCAGTTATAGTATGGCTTTTTTTTTTTTCCTGTGAGGCCTTATGAAGTATCATAATTGCTCTTTAATTTGGAAATAATCTTAAATCTTTGCAGAGTGGTAAAAGACAAAATCACTTAAAAGTCCATGAAGAGGTGACAGTAAGAAGAAAGAGCTAAAATACCGCAAATGGTCACATTACTGAGTAAGTGAGCAATCACAAATAACCATGGCTGTGCTCATCTACAGACCACTCTTTTGCTAAGATAGGTAGGAGTGTGTGTGTGCATGCATGCATGCATGCATGCGTGTGTGTGCGTGCGTGCGTGTGTGTGTGTGTGTGTGTGTGTGTGTGTGTGTAATGTGGTGTATCTGGGTATGGCAGATGTAGACTGGATACCAACATCCAGTATCTCCCCCATTTGCTCTCCAGCTCCTTTGTTTTTCCTTTTAGTCTCATTTGTTGGTGGGGTTGGGGGTGGGAGTGGTGGTAGTAGACTTTTTGTTTTTGTTTTAATGTATTCACTTTATATCCAGCTTACTGTCCTCCTCCTAGTCACACCCTGACACAATTCTTTACCCCTCCCCCCTTCCCTATCTCCTCTGAGTAGGTGGGGAGCCCTCTGAATATTCCTGAACCCTGGCACTTCAAGTTTCTTACTAGGTGCATCCTCTCCCACTGAGGCCAGACAAGCCAGCCCAATGAGAAGAACATATCCCACATACAGGCAACAGCTTTTAGGATATTGACCTCTCCAGTTCAGGACCCATGTGAAGACCAAGCTGCACATCTGTAACATATGTGAGGAGAGGCCTAGGTCCAGTACCTGTTTGTTCTTTGGTTGGTGGTTCAGTCTCTGAGAACCCAAGGGTTCAGGTGAGTTAACTCTGTTGGTCTTCCTATGGAGTTCTTACAAGGCTGCAAGCCTTCCTGCTGTTCTTCCACAAAGCTCAACCCACTGTTGGCTGTGGATGTCTGCATCTGTCAGAGTCAGCTGTTGGGTTGAGTCTCTCAGACTCATACTAGACTCCTGCCTGCAAGCATAACAGAGTATCATTAGTAGTGTCAGGGATTGGTGGTTGTCCATAAGATGGGTCTCAAGTTGGGCTGGTTATTGGACGACCATCCCCTCAGTCTCTGCTCTATCCCCCATTCCTGCATTTTTTGTAGACATGATAAATTTGGGTTGAAAGTTTTGTGAATGAGTTGGTGTCCCTATCATGCCATTGGGGTTCCTGTCTAGCTAGAAGAGATGGCCTCTTCAGGTTCCATATCCCTAATGCTGTGAGTCACAGCTAAGGATATGCCCATTGATATATGCCAGGTGTCTTAGTTAGGGTTTTACTGCTGTGAACAGACACCATGATCAAGACAAGTCTTATAAAGGACAACATTTAATTGAGCTGGCTTACAGATTCAGAGGTTCAGTCCATTATCATCAGGGTGGGAACATGGCAACAACTAGGCAGACGTGATGCTGGCAGAGCTGAGAGTTCCACTCTTGTTCTCAAGGCAATTAGGAGAAGACTGGCTTCCAGGCAGCTAGGGTGAGGGTCTTAAAGCCCATGCCCACAGTGACAAAATTTGTCCAACAAGGCCACACCTACTCCAACAAGGCCACACCTACTCCAACAAGGCCACACCTCCTAATAGTGCCACTCCCTAGGCCAAACATATACAAACCATCATACCAGGTCTCTGTCTATTCCTGGAGATGTTCCCTACCTCCCTACCCCTGTCAGCTGTAGATTTCCATTCATTCTCATGGCCATCTGGCCATCCTTCCTGTCCCATCCCACATCTGATCCTGAGCCTCCCCACTATTCCCTTCCCCAGCCCCTCTCCTACCCAGTTCCCTTCTTTCATCTGCTTCTTATGGCTATTTTATTCCCTCTTCTAACTGACATTCAAGAATCCTCACTTGTGATTTCCATCTTGTTTAGCTTCTTTGGGTCTATGGAGTGTAGCATGGGTATCCTGTATTTTATGGTTAATATCCACCTATAAATGAGTACATACCATGTATGTCCTTTTGGGTCTGGGTTACCTCATTCAGGATGATATTCTCAAGTTCAATTTTTCCCTTCAAATTCATGATGTCTTTGTTTTTTGATAGCTGAATAGTAGTATTTCATTGTGCAGATGGACCACATTTTCTTTATCCATTCTTCAGTTGAGGGACATCTAGGTTGTTTCCAGTTTCTGGCTATTACAAATAATGCCACTATGAATATTGTTGAACAAGTATCTTTGAGGGATGGTAGAACATATTTTGGGTATATGCCCGGAGTGATATAGCTGGGTCTTGAGGTAGAACTATTCCCAGTTTTCTGAGAAACCTACAAATTGATTTCCAAGGTGGTTGTACAAGTTTGTAATCCCACCAGCAATGGAGGAGTGTTCCTCTTTCTCCACATCCTTGCCAGCATGTGCTGTCACTTGACTTTTTTTTTTAATGCTTCATGAATTTGCACGTCAACCTTGCACAGGGTTCATGCTATTCTTCCCTGTACCTTTCTAGTTTTAGTATATGTATTTCCAAAGTGAGCACTCACTTGAGTTTTTTATCTCAGCCACTATAATAGGTGTAAGATGGACTCTCAGAGTTGTTTTGAATTCCATTTCTCTGATGACTTAGGACTTTGAACATTTCTTCAAGTGCTTCTTGGACATTCAAGATTCCTCTGTAGAGAATTATCAGTTTAGCTCTGTGCCCTATTTTTAAATTGGGTTATTTGGGTTGTTGGTGTCTAACTTCTTGAGTTCTTTATGTAGTTTGGATATTAGCCCTCTGACAGATGTAGAGTTGGTGAACAACCTTTCCCAGTCTGTAGGCTGCCATTTTGTCCTATTGACAATGTTCTTTGCCTTACAGAATCTTTGAAGTTTCATGAGATCCCATTTATCAATTGTTGATCTTAGAGCCTTAGCCATTGGTGTTCTGTTCAGGAAATTGTCTCCTGGACCAATGCATTCAAGGCTATTTCCCATTTTCTTTTCTATGAGATTTAGTGTATTTGCTTTTATTTTGAGGTCCCTGATCCACTTGGACTTGAGTTGTGTGCAGGGTGATAAATATGGATCTGTTTGCACTCTACAACATGTAGACATCTAGTTAGAGCAGCACCATTTGTTGAAGATGTTTTCTTTTATTCATTGTATGGTTTTGGCTTCTTTATCAAAGATCAAATGTTCACACATATGTGGGTTTATTTCTGGGTCTTCAATTCAATTTCATTGATCAACATGTCTCTTTCTGTACCATGCAGTTTTTAATCACCATTGCTCTGTAGTGTAGCTTGAGATCAGGAATGGTGATTCTTCCCAACGTTCTTTTATTGTTCAGGATTGTTTTGGCTATCTTGGATTTTTTATTTTTCCTTATGAAGTTGAGATTGCTCTTTCAAGGTCTATAAATAATTGTGTTGGAATTTTGATGTGAATGACATTGAATCTGTAGATTGCTTTTGGTAAGATGGTCATTTTCACTATGCTAATTCTCCTGCTTATCCATGAGCATGGAAGATCTTTTCATCTTCTGATATCTTCTTCAGTTTCTTTCTCTGGGATCTTGAAGTTCTTGTCATATAGGTCTTTCACTTGCTTGGTTAGAGTTACACCACAGTATTTTATATTCTTCATGGCTATTGCAAAGGTTGTGGTTTCCCTAATTTCTTTCTCTGCCAGTTTATCATTTGTATAAACTAGGGCTACTGATTTCTTAGAGTTAATTTTGTAACCAGCTACTTTGCTGAAAGTGTTTATCAGCTGTAGGAATTCTCTGGCAGAACTTTTGGGGTCACTTATGTATACTATCATATCATCCACAAACAGAGATACTTTGACTTCTTCTTTTCAGATTTGTATCCTGCTGATCTTTAATTGTTTTATTGCTCTAGTTAGAACTTTGAGTACTATATTGAATATATAGAGAGAGAAAGAGGGCAGCATTGTTTTGTTCCTGATTTTAGTGGGATTGCTTTAAGTTTCTCTCCATTTAACTTGATGTTGGCTATTGGCTTGCTGTAAATTGCTTTGATTATGTTTAGGTATGCACCCAGTATCCCTTATCTCTATAACACTTCTAACATGAAGGGGTGTTGGATTTTGTCAAAGGCTTTTTCAGCATCTAATGAGAAGATCATGTGATTTCTTTCTTTTAGTTTGTTTATATGGTGGATTACATTGATGGATTTTCATATATTGAACCATCCCTGCAACTGTAGGATGAAGCCTACTTGATCATGATTGATGATTTTTTTGATGTGTTCCTGAATTCAGTTTGTAAGTATTTTATTGAGTATTTTTGCATGAATATTCATAAGAGAAATTGGTTCGAAGTTCTCTTTCTTTGTTGAGTCTTTGTTTGGGTCACCTTAGATATCAGGGTGACTCTGGCTTCACAAAATGTGTTTGGCAGTGTTCCTTCTGTTTCTATTTTGTGGAATAAAATATTAGCTCTTTGAAAGTCTGGTAGAATTCTGCACTAAAGCCATCTGGCCCTGGGCTCTTTCTTTTTTTTTGGGGGGGGGAATAGTTGGAAGACTTTTAATGACTACTTCTATTTCTTTATAGGTTACAGGGCTATTTAAATAGTTTACTTGATCTTGATTTAACCTTGGTAAGTGGTATCTGTCTAGAAAATCCTCCATTTCATTAAGATTTTCCAATTTTGAAGAGATTATTTGAATTTTCTAATTACCTATTCTTATGTCTCCCTTTTCATTTCTGAGTATTTAGTCCTTTACTGATATTGTCTCCCACTGAACCGGCAGCTTCCTTATTTATTGAGACAAGGATCTTCCTATTTCCTCCTCTCAATGCTGGGATTCTAGGTATGTAGTTCTGCTCTTGGCTTTTTACAGGGAAGCTTGGAATCCAAATTCAGATCCTTATGCTTGAGCAGCAAGCACTTCACCACCTGAGCTACGTTCCCAGCCACACTTGCTTTCTTTTTAGAGTTCCCTAATTATGTACATGGAATCAAAAAAATACATGGTCTATTCTGCATGTGCAGCCTTTTCATGCTTAGTGTTTCTAGAGTTCTTTCATGCTGAAACATATGTTAGAATGTTATCTCTTTTCATGGTTGAATATCACTACATTATATCAACATACCATGTTTTCCCATTTATCTACTGAAGAATATTGACATTGTTTGTAGTATTCCATCCTTGTGAATAATGCTGATATCTGTATATGTGACTTTGTATGGCAAAATATCTTCATTTCTTCTGAGCATATACTAAGAGTGGAATTATTTGGTTGTCTGAAAATGCAATGTGAGCTTTATGTAAACCTTTGAGAAACCAGGAGACTTTTCTAAATTGGTTTTACTATTTAGAATCTATGGGGCCATAGATATGGCTCAGTGGTTAAGAGCACTCATTGCTCCTGAGTTTAATACCCAGCATCCACATAGCATGTCACAATTGCCTGATGCTGTCTTGTAACCTAAATCTGCAGATGTACATGCACAGTTCCAATATACATAAAATACATAAATAAAAAATCTTAAAAAGTATGTATGTGTGTTAATTTTTCTACACCCTTGCCTATTCTTGTTACTGTCTCATAAGTATCCTTGATGGGCATGAAGTGAGTGGTAGTTACTCACAATAGAGAATGATGTTAACATTTTCATATGCTTTTGATAATTGTTATTGTCTTCTCATTGTAAAAATTCATATTTATAGTTTTAATATTCAATGATATTTTTAAAACTATGGAACTATAAATTAAACATTATTGCTAGACACCTATAGATTAGTGATTTGCAAACATTTTCTCCCCTAGTGTATTTACTTTGTTGTTTGCCTAACATTTTTGATGATAGATTTTGAAGTACGACTTTCCAAATTTTACTAAAGAGCATTTGTATTTTCCTTATCATTTGTGTTATTGGCATTGCATCTAAGAAACTATTAACTGATCCACAGCAGTGAATATTTATTACCATGTTTCTAGTAAGCATCTTCTAGTGTTGTTCTTTTATATTTATATTTATATATTTATATCTATGATTCATTTGAGTTAATAGTTGTGGATGGTTTAAGAAAAGTTCCTCTATTCCTACATTATTGTGTCATGTCTTATAGTTTACAATATACTATAGTAGTTGCTTTGTGCCTACTTTTACATGCTTTTAAAACTATTCTCTTTACATTTGTCTTGAAAATTGGGCAAACCTTAATATTTTATAATGCCTTTGCTCAAATACAAGCTCACCTGCTTTCCATTTCACTATTTCCATCTCTTCTTTCACACCATTACTGTCTTATAAATTGTATTAATTTGTGCACATTGGCAGGTTTATGATTATCATCCAGTATAACTGCTTTTATCTCTGTGGTCTTTGTTTTGCTTGGCTTTCTACATGGCCTCAGTAAATAGCTCAGAACTTGCTCTGTAGAGCATTCTGGTCTCCATTCTGCTTCATAAATTTTGGCGTTATAGATGTGTCCATTGCTCCGATGGCAGTCATTGTCTCTTGAATCTGATAGGACTTGCAAATAAAAACAGGCTTTATTATCTTTCACACTTATGAATGTAGATCTCTTTATTGATATTCTTTATTCTTTAATGTAAATTTGAGTTACTGCTAAGTGTCTTTGTATAATGATTTCTTTAGTATTCTTTATACAGCAGAGCTACTAGCAATAGTTTCTTTCAGAATTTACTAAGACCTAAGAACATCTGAATTTCTCAGCCACACTCCTGGATAATCTTGTTGCCCTTGATTAAAAGTCTTTCTTATTTTAGGTTGGATAATCTTTTTTATTTTGACCATCATGGTGTCTCATGAGAAATCTTTTCTTAATCTTAGGCACTCCTTACATAGTAGGAGTGTGATTGCTACTTTATTATGCCCCTTTTTGACCTTTAACAGTTGACTGTGAATCAAGATGTGGATCTCTTTGGTTTTTCACATAGAGTAATAATTTTAATACTTTTCATCCTATTTAGAAAGTTTTTAGATAGTATTTCTTCAAGCATACTTTCCTGTTCTAATTTTCTCTCCTCTCTTTTGTGATTCTCATCACATTTATTACTACTGTCACATTCTCTTTCTTCCTTGATTTCTTGATTTCTTGCTTGCTTGCTTTTCTCTTTTCTCTTCCACACACTGAATAATCTCCATTGGTCTATTTGCAACTTACTAATTCTTTCTTCTGAAAATTCAAATGTTGTTCAGTTTCCCTTGTAGTTTTTGTTTTGTTTTTAGATACTACATCTTTCAACTTCTAGCTTTTGAAGATTTACCTTCATTACTTTTACTTATATGTAGGTATGTGTATCTACACACACACTTCCAGGTGCTCTATGAGCCAGAGATGTCAGATCCCATAGAGCTGGAGTTACAGAAGACAGTGAGCTGTCTGACATGGGTACTGAGTCCAGAATTCATTCTCAGGCAGACCCACAAATACTCTTAACCACTGAGCCATCTCTCAAGCCCCAGCCTTTAGACTTCTTTATTTCTGTTATTATATTTCTTTTTTTGGCATTCTATGTTTAGTAATACATCATTTGCCTATGTTTATTCGTTGCATTTTTGTTAGAATTTTAAATTTTTTTTTTAAAATGTCTTTGTTGTGTGTGGTGTCATATAGCTTTAATCCCAGCAGTAGGGAGATAGAGATGGGTGAATCTCAGTGAGTTGGAGTCCAGCTCTGTTTACATTGAAAATTCCAGACCACCAGGGCTTCTTTGTGAGACTTGTCTCAAAACAAACAAACAAAATTTAGTTTCATTTATTTATGAAAACTGTTTTAAATTTTTTTTTCTAATAAGTCCAAAAGTTTTCAAGGTTTCCTGATCGTTGGTCAAAAGAATGGAGTCTGAGCTATGTCTCTGGCCTTGGTGGAGATATAACTTTCTGAATGGCAGGAAGACTGTAAGATTACAATCTAGCAGGAGCCTTTCTGATAAAAAACAAAGATATACCATTTTTTTCCTCCCTTAAGAGATAATCCAAATGGGCCTGTTAATTACCTGGACGGGAAAGCAGACGTCAGAAAGCTATCTGTTCCAGATATTTTCTAGAAAAGAGTATAAGGCCTCTGGAAATGGTAGTAAGCAACTTTAGGCCCCAGCATATAGGAGACAGAGCAGGGGTATCGGAAATCCAACGCCTACATCAAAGTATGGCTGCTAATTAGAAATCTATCTAAACATACAAATCTGCATTTTGGAGTGTTTCTTGTTACCTTTTAATAAATCTTACCTATTGTCTACACGACACTCCATAGATCTCACTGAATTACTTCAAAAATCACAAGGACCAGGGAGCCTGGCAAGGTGAGGCCAGCAAGAGATTCTGTTAACCTCTCAACTAGGCTGAGGAGAGGACAATAAAAATGAGGTAGAAGATTTTATGAAAGACTCACGTAAATATCCAGTTCTTGAAGGAGGGATTAGACACTGGCCCAGCTAACTCCACTGTTCCTTTTACTTCTCTTCTGCTCTGAGTCACCTCTTTTTTGTGAGTAACTTGAATTCTAGATGTCGGTCTCTGATCCCTGTTAGCACACCAAAGTGCATGCTCGCCTTCAGCCTCTTGAACTTCCTGTCTCTTCTGAACTCTTCTTAGCTCTTCTAACCCACCTCCTGGGATTCCCTCCTTCAGATTCTCCTTCCTATATAAACCTGACATTTCTGCCATATCACCCCCCCCATCTTTACTCTTTCTCTCTTACACACACACACACACACACACACACACACACACACACACACCTGAGTCCAGTCTGCTAGCCAGGTTCAATTTACTACTCTTCCTGCTCTGAACTTTTTCAGATGCCTCTGGCTGTATTCTCCCACATAGCTGTAATAAAAGATTTTCCTGTCAACCATACCTTGGTCACGTCCTCACGTTTATACAGTAGGAAATGGTGGGTTTGATTTATAAACATTTTTATGATAAGAGACTGAACATAGCCCTATTTAAATAAATAAAAAAAAAAAAAGCCCAGTGATGAGACCAGGCAGAACAGATCAGTTACCCCAGGAGAAGAACTAAAGGGACCCTCAAGCTGTGGAGGATCTCTCTTCTCTGGAATTTTGCAGAACCAGTCTTGATATAATGATCAAACAGGTCAAGCTTGACCAAGCTTGCCTTCAGTATCAGCTGTGAAAATTCCCCAGTTAATAGAAATCTCCAACTCATGCCTTCTGTCTTTTCTCTACAGAGCCTGAATGTAATCACGTCAGGTCTAGGTAACTGAGTCTCTTCATCTCTTTCTGCCATGGCCATACAGAGTAAAACCTCCTTCTGTACTTCACCACTACTCATCTCTTTGATTGTCATATATTGGACAGAAGTTCACGATAGTGTGTTGAGATCCCTGGGCTTGTACTCTGAGGTTCCAGCAACATGATGAAGCCAAATGCCAAACACATATTGCTTCTAGCTTTGCAGGCTTTCTGTCTAAGCACTTAAATGTCCATTTTTGTGAGATACCAAATAATCATTTACAGGCTAGTTAAATATAATTTGGCTTTTAGTAACTATATCATGGTTCTTTTGCTCAGTTGTGACTCAGGTGAAGACCTCAACAGGGCTTGTTAGTCATATAAAAACTAAGTGGGCAGACAAAATAAGTATTTTACTTTTGACTTATTCTTATGGGCTGATCTTTAGGTTGCTTCAGGCAGCTTACAGTATTTAACTTTGTGCTGCAGTCACTGGTATTACAGTACAATAACTGAGGTCATAGATAGGCAAACATAAAATCTAGCTATACTGAGTCCTGCTATTAAGGATGTTTTCTGTTTATCCACATAGCAAAGGGTAGAATCATGAAAAGCAGATTGAAGAAGATTCTTTGATATTGCCATTGTTCCAGTCTTGTTTATATAGCCATTTCTAGAAGACATTGTTTCACAGCAGACTTCCTGGTATTCTGGCTCTTAAAATTTTCTCTCCTCCTCTTTCTCAGATGTTCCCTGAGTTGTATATGGAGGAGCTATGATGCACATAAAGCCTTTGAGGCTGGCTTCCTAATAATCTGTTGATCTCTGCAATGTGGTTTTGTAATGGTCTTCGTTTTCTGTAAAGAGAGGCTTCTTTGACCAAGGTGGTTATCTACACGTATACATGGGTACAAGAATACAATTTAGAATGTATCAAGAAATGATGATGTGAGAAATACATTAGTCAAAAGGAAGTTTCAACTGAGGAGGAGGAGGAGAGGGAGTCAATACTAAAGGAGGAGGAAAGATCCAATGCTGCTTAAGTTTTCTTTTTCTTTTCTCTTGATTTTGATTGACAGGATTTGACAACTTTATATATCTCTCATTACAAGAACTTGCTATTTTAGTCACATGCTCTTCCTTTGTTTATTGATGGCTTCCTTTCACATCACAGTAGAGCTTGCATGAAAGAAAAAGTCAAAACAGGAATCACGAGAAGACAACACTAGATTACATTTTAAGATTGGAGCCTGTGATAGCTTATATGGATTGGCAACTTGACATTATCTTTTTGGAGTCCAATGTGCATGTCTGGACAGATTTTACAAATTAGATTGATTGTGAGTGGTACCATTCCATGGGCAGGGCTCCCTGAGTCCACAAAAGGAGAAAGTGGGCTGAACACTAATATTCACAGCTCTCTGCTCTTCCACTGGGGCTACAGTGTGACCAGCTGTCCTCCAACTCCTGCCACCAAGTTGTCCCTACCACGACATGTTGTTTGCTCCAACTCCAATCAGATCTTTGCTCCTTTAAGTTGCCAAGAACTTTGTCATAATAATGGAAAAAAGGAATAAAAAAATTGGTCCTGAGAAATGGGGCCATTCATGTTATAAACAAGATCACGTGGTTCTGGAACTGGATTGTGTAGAGACTCTGGATTTCATGGAGCCTGTGGAAGAGTTTGAAGCTTTAAGCTGGAAATGGCCAAGAATGCTGTAAGCAAAGCTTAGTGGGCCATTTTGGTACAAGTTTGGATGACAAGAATGTTGAGAGAAATGTGGACAGTTAAAACATTGTCCATAGAGAGGGAGATGAGAACTCTTGCAAGAACTGGGCTGGAGGCAATTCTGATAATATTCTGGAAAAGAATGGATTCTGCCTGTGCTCTGAAAACTTGAGTGAGAATGAATTTTAAAATTATAGATGGGTTAGTTTAGCAGAGGAAATTCCTAGACAGGAAGTCATTCAGGTCATGACACAGTTACTGCTCATTGCTATTACCCAGGGTTTCACTGGGAGAGAGCAAAGAGTAGAACAGAGAATTCGAACACTGTGACATTTGTCAAGGAAAGGCACACATTTCAGAGTTCGAGACATGAAAGTCTAGAGTAAAGCATCTGTGGTTGCAGATTAGTATGAAGGAAAAAATGAGTCACTATACACTGAGACAATCAGAGGAAAGGTGCCTGGAGGGCAAGACCTCATCAGCTGAAGTCTCTATCGTGTGAAAATCCAGTCATTTGAGAGGAGAGAGAATGCCAGTGCCGATGGATGGAGGAAGGGTGCTACTGCAGTGATTCCCTGCTCAGGAACGACAGCGCTGGGAAGCGTTTCACCAGGCTCATCCTGGAGAACACATATAGACCAATGCAACTGTGGCCCCAGGGTGCCAGGCTACTTCCTGAGCTGGCAATAGACTCTGGCACCATCATTCATGTGATACTGGTTTAATAGGATGGAAGATGCAGGAGCGAGGGTGTCATGGAGTCCTTCTCTAAAGTGTCCTGTGCTCTTTCTGTCCTGTAAAACTCCCCGCCCACTTCCCCCAATCCTAGACTTCTGAGCTTATTATCTTTTCCTGTTGATTTTTACCTATCCTATGTTCTCAGGTCTGATATAATTAGAATGTTTATCCCATTCTGTGTTTCCGGGTAAATTCTGAATTTACTTGCTAGGACCCAACACTACAACATCTCTGAATCCTTAAGTCAGAAAAGGCCTCCAGATGTATTCAACTCGATGACTGTTGGAATGGATTATATGCAGTCAAATGCTGGAGGGCAAACGTCAGTGGTTGACAGTTTTGATTTTAGAATATTATAGCAGATTATGACTTGTAAAACAAACTGTTTACCTGTCATTTCAGGATCAAACAATAAACTTTTCTTCCCTTGACCTACTTTCTTAAAAATTAGAGACAAAAGGTATTTCCCTGCAGATGTATTTAACAACCCAGTCCTGCCATAAGAAATATTGATGCTTTGTTTTCTTGATATCATAGTATTATTTTTTAAAATGTACTTCATTTAACGTTTTAGAAGTTGGTAAAAGGGGAAATAGCTAAGCCAACCTGGTCAAAACATCCTAGAACTGTCTAAATGCATAGTGTAATAAAATAACACAGTCTTGTATTTCAAAGTAAGGGACACAGCAGTACAGATGAACTGTTTCTGACCATCGTTGCATTTTGATTCTGAGTCAGAGAGTGCCACGAGTGGAATATTCCCACCAGGGTACCACCCTAGCGCGACCTTTCTCAGCAGCATAGTGTGTCACTCGTGGTGAAGCCAGCCAAGCAGTCAAGGGAAGCTTTATCCAGTGTCAAGAGCTAAATTACCCTCATCGGGATCTAAAGCCAAAGATTTTTCTTTTTCCTTTTGTACCAGTGGCTCAAATGCCTTTGGACATCATTTCTGGCACAGACACTTTCAGGAAATGGGGAGGGAGGAACACCTATTTAAGTGAAAAACCACTCACGCAAGAACGTTATGCAATAACAGAAAACAAATGGTTGGCTAGTGGTGAAGGCAGAGCTCTCCATTACTGGAACTTGGTTTGGTCATAGAGGGAACAATCAGGAATTTTCAAGGTGTAACTACGTTAATGAATCTAGACTGCGCAACTTAATAGGCTTAAAACAAAGCCAATGTTCAAATTGAGGGCAGGCCAATGATTTTCTGTGTCCAGTTATAAGTGGAAGACGTTAATGGGTAGCAGATTTGCAGCAGAATAACAACCATGATACGCAGTTTCCCCTCAGAAGAAAGGAGCATTGGAGCACAGTCCATAGCAGGACCTAGAAAAACTAGTCAGCCACACCCTTTACCTGTGTGGGGTCTCCCTATTAGCAAGCACCAATGCCTGGACACTTCCCTGATTGCTTACAAATGGAAATGATAAAATCTACAGTGTTACAGACCCTGGGGCTAGGAATGTAGCTCTGTGCTAGAGTACTGGCCTAGCAAAGACAAGGCCCTGAGTTTGATCCCCAGCACTGCAACAAAACAAACAAAATTTACAAGTTAAAAGTTATTAGGCCGGTTAGAGATGGTGCATCCCTTTAATCCCAGCACTAGGAAGACAGACAGGAGGATTTCTGAGTTCGAGGCCAGCCTGGTCTACAGAGTGACTTCCAGGATAGTCAGGGCTATGCAGAAAAACCTTGACTCAAATATGTGTGTGTGTGTGTGTGTGTGTGTGTGTGTGTGTGTTTGTGTGTGTGTGTGTGTAGGTATATGTGTATATGTATATGCATGTGTATATATGTATATATTTGTATATATTAAACAGATACAATTTTATGGATTCATTGTAGAAAGAGAAGCAGATCTAGACATTCTGTCTACCACTAAATTTTCAGTGTGGGCAAGGAGTGAGATGAGGTTACATTTTAATGGTACCTTAAAAATGTAACAATTAATAGTACTGGAGGAAGTGGTACAGTCATTGATAAGTTGCCATTTTTCCAATAAAAACTGCCCCCCCACATTCATGCAGCAACCTAATTAAACTCAGCATGTCATAATACAACATATGACTATGGGCAGGGGTTCTGTGTGGGTCCAAGGTTTCAGTGGGGCTGGAGGGGGTGAGAGAACAATAGGGGTGAAAGGTGACCAGAATTCATTATTTACAGATACAAATTTTTCGGAGAATTATTTTAAACAAATAAACAAACAAACAAAAATCATAAAGCCAAAAAAAAAAAATGTATTTGAAGGCTCAGCATAAACTTTTCTTTAAAAAAACCCCACCACTTTTAATTTTCTTCTTAGATTTTTTTCAATGTGGAACAAACTTTAAGTTATTTACCATCGAGCAAACCTTGCAACAGCTTCCAGGGGAGAGCACGTCTGTGCCCTTTGGTGTTAGGCTTTGTCATTTGCCAAGGAACCCTCCTACTCTCCAAATCTTCATGACACCTGCTGTCTTAGCTTTTCATTTTTAACCCTTTGACAGCTGATTTGAAGAGGAAACTGTGTCAGTGTCATAACGGTTCTGTGCCTTAATATATACCCATTTTGTAAGCATAGCTAATGGATAATTCCATAATTCTTAGTAAATATGCCAAAGGTAATTTAAGAAGTAATAGGAGTTGATGTAGAGTTTGGGGTAAGAATCCCAACATTCTCCTCCTGATGGCGTCACAGTGTAATTGCTTTCTATAGGGTCCATCACACACAGGGACGGCCTAAGTTTCCACTGTTGACCTAATAACAATTCTTCAACCATGAAGAAAAAGAACATTTAGTAGCTCTTGAGAATTTAATTCAATCCAGCCACTATACTGAATGCTTGGAGGTTGTCTCATTTAGTCCTCACAAGAGTCTTAAGGGAGAGGAGCTACTTTAATCATTAGAAAACCTAGGTTACTTTTCCACTTCATACAGCTATGGGGCTGTGGTTCCAGAGCTCAAATCCCTGCAGCCTACTCCAGAACATTAGTGGCTTTACAGTATGTTAGTTGAAGCCCAACATAAACTTCAGTGTAAAATATGTGCGTTTGTTTTTAAGACTATACACCAGTAGTACCAACTGTCTTAGTTATATTTCTATTGTTAAGATAAGACAGCTGAACCAACATGATTTACAGGAGAAAGGGTTTTCTGGGGCTAACAGTTTCAGTATGTTAGAGTTCTTGACCATAATGGCAGGGCTCATGGTAGCAGGCAGGCAGGAATGATGCTGGAGCAGTAGCTGAGAGTTTACAACTGTCCCAATCACAAAGCAGAGAGCGCTAAGTGGGAATGGACTTTTGAAACTCAAAGGCCACCACCAGTAACATTCTTCACCCAACAAGATGACACCTCCAAATCCTTCCCAAACAGTTCCACCAACTGGGGACCATGTATCCAAATACATGAGCCAATGGAAGCCATTCTCGCACAAACCAACTGGCCTCAATTCGTAGACGCAATTTTCCATACTCTTAATCACTTTGGTCTTCCCTCAACTTATTGTGTCCTTCATTTGGACTCATTTCTAAACAACAGAAGGGCTCTGGTCAGGTCAGGTCTCATTTAAAATAGCAAAATATAGAGATTAACATTTTCTGCCTAGTCTTCTCATTTAAGTGCTGTCTTTTGAGACTGGCCATTTCTGTCTGAAAGTTTATTCAATGGCATCTCTTCTTTCCAATCATCATAAGCAAAGGACAGTAATGTGTTTGAAAGAGAGTAAGTTTATGGTAGTTCAAAAAATGAGCAGAGATTCTCATGCAATTCTTTGGTAATAGCTACTTTTCAATCTCAACAATTACATTGATTTGACAGGAAGAACAAATTAAAAAAAAAAACCCTCACAACACACTTAGCAAGACTATGGGTAGGGGTCTTATTTATCATTAACTTTTTAACTCCTAGAAGAGATAGAAATATTTAAACTAGATGTACAAATTAGCCTCCAGAAAAGAAAGAAAAATTTCTCAATCCTAAAGACCTTGATCACTTACACTTTTTGTTTTTCAAGTAAGATGCATACTCTTGTATCTTTCTGTATATATGTATGTGTGCATACAGCCACATACATACATAGGAAAATTATATTTTGGAAGCTAAGCGTTTTGGAGGAATAATATTGAGAAATTATTTATTATAAGTTTTAAATGCCTGAGCATTAATCAACATGTATTGATTATTTTGTAAAGTCCAGTAGATCATACTGAGAGGCAGAAGACACAGCTGAGACTAAATGGGGACATGAATGTACACTGGAAACGCATTCTTTGGAAAGATTTTTGAATGTAGATAAGGAAGTCCAACATCTGTGTATTGGGAATGAACTGCAACCCTACAGAATATTATATTTTCTGGAGATTTGAGTAATTTTGAAATTGGAACTGAGAGACAGCGTGAAAACCAAAAACAATAGGCCTGTGATATTTAATGTTTATTACAAAATCACTTGAAATATATTAGCTAGGCAGTGGTGGCACTTGCCTTTAATCCCAGCACTGGGGAAGCAGAGGCAGGCAGATCTCTGAGTTCCAGGCCAGCCTGGTCTACAGAGTGAGTTTCAGGACGGTAAGGGCTACACAGAGAAACACTGTCAGAAAAAAACAGAAAAGAAAAAAAATTAGAAAGTGTCTTAATTAGAGTTTCATTGCTGTGAAGACACATCATGACCAAGGCAACTTTTATAAAAGATAACATTTAACTGGGGCTGTACAGGTTCAGAGGTTCAGTCCATTATCATCATGACCGGAAGCATGGTTGTGTACAGGTAGACATGGTTACAGAAGGAGCCGACCACATCTTGATAGGAAAGCAAGCAGAAGGAAACCGTTTTCAGCAGGCAGCCAGAAGGAGGCTCTCTTTCATCTTGGGAGTAGCTTGAGTACTAGGAGACCTCAAAAAAACGTGCCTACTTGGTGACACACTTCCTACTTCCTCCAACAAGGCCACACCTCCTAATAGTGCCACTTCAAACCACTACAGAAAGGGAATTCCTTGCTAATGGACTAATAGTCATGGTGATTCGGTTAGGTACCTTTCCACCTTGGAGTCCTGCTCACCATTTGTTGTTGTAGTTTTTGTTGCTGCTTGTTTGTTTTTTGGTATTTTTAGTTTTTATTTTGTGTCTGTTTTTGAGATATGATCTTACTCAGTGGCCCAGGCTGCCTCTTGAATCTGAAGCCCTCCTTTCTCTGGCTATCCAGTGGTGGGATAGCAGTCATCCGCCACCATGCCTGACGAGCTCACGCTATTCTTGACCACCAGACCTCTTTAATATTTGTCCTCTCCCCTTGTAGCTGCTGCAGTTCTCTATTTGGCAGTTTACCTAGTGATGCCTGTGGGCTTCTCCAGCCCTCCCCACCCCCACCCCCTATGCTACCTGCCTTGTAGTCTAGACAGGGGCACCTCCTTTTGGTGGCACCCTTCTCCTACTTCGTCCTACTCTGGACAGGGGTGTTCCGGTATTTGCTCGCTTGGACTGATTTCTGCGAAGGACTCCAACCACAAACACACTCATCCAATCCTTCCTCGTCTTTGAAATTCTCAAAAGTGCTAAGCCACCTGAAAATGGCCCGTATTTAGTGAAGCTAATAGGGATCATGAGTGACCAGGCACGGGAAGCCGACCCTGCCCACCTCTCTTAGACAGAAGTAACACGAACTGACTTAATAAGCACTCATAACAAGAAAAGAACTAAAACAGTGCCTTGGCTTCTCTATGAGAGCCAGTCCCCAGTGTTCAAACATCCTAATTTAGCTTAGACAAAATAGCCCACATTCCATTTCTAAAGAGACTGCCCTTCTCCCAGCCCCCACCCCGTTTCCCTAACTCTTCCTTGCCTAGCCCCAGTCTAGTTTCTCCCTTTTTCCTGACTGTCTTACTATGTTCCCCCATCAAATCCCCTTATCTACAACTTCCTTTAGTCAGGAATCTTCTTTAAAGAGGCAAGCTCTCTGCAAGTTAAAGGAAAGCCCTCAGAGAAGCTTGCCTACAGTAAGGAAGCCCTGGGGGCGAGAAGGTTCCAAGGCCAAGTTCCTGAGTTCGCAGGCAAAAAAAAAAAAAAAAAAAGGCTAACTTCCTTGCGGGTCTGATCCCTTTTGTGCAGCTGGACACAGGAAAGCAATCTCCCTTCAAGGAGTAAAAGCCCGGGCACTTTGAAAGTGCCCTTTCTACCCAGATCCGCGAGAAATCTCCGGTGGGAAGGCGGGGCCACGAAACTGGCGACACCCTCCTGAATGTCCAGCCCCGCCTTCCCACTACCTTTAGGATTTGGTTCGTGAGGCAAGATCGCCCTCTCAGTGAAAGGCAGATGTCCCTTTAAGGTTTGCTTTGCTGCTGCCCGTGGACTTTAACCTAAACACGGTCCCGCGAAGTTGCTTTATTTGTCCATGTCTCGGACAGAGCCTGGGTGGCTGCCAGTGAGATTTCAGAGACTGAGCGCGCAAAGGGGCGGGAGATGTGGCAATCCATCTGGGATGTGAGAAGCGTGGAGCAGGCTTAGCAGCATTCGACCAAAACACAGGAAATCACTCCTCCACCGCTCCTAGGCGCTGCAGCCGCTGGGGCCACTGCCGGACACCCGCGGAGACCGCCCGAGTGACCCAGAGCGCACCAGGTTCCGCCTGTTCCTGCCAGCTCCTGCCCACGAACCAGCACGACGCTGGTTCCAGCAGCCGCTCCAGCAATGGTCCCCAGGCGCCCTGCCAGCCTAGAGGTCACTGTAGCCTGCATCTGGCTTCTCACGGGTGAGCGACCCTACTTTCCTGAGCATCTCTGGTGGGGCTTGGGGCTTGGGTGAGGGGTGACACACTTAGCAGAAGGACAGAGAGGGGCCCTCAGGTAGACCGGCCAGCTCAAAGGACAGAAGGGAGCGCCTGTGTTGCTGGCGACAGTGCTGAGAACTTTCCAAATACAAGTGGCATTTCAAATTAAAGTTGTTTTTATGTTGTGCGTTGTATTTTAGGCATTTGGATTCTTGCAAGGGAGAGTAATGGGAGGGCGTCTGATCAGTGTGCAAAGTTTCTGCCCTGGGGTTGCTCAGTAGTAGACTTGATAGCATTTTCTTCCTGTTTAACATTTAAGACTTTTTCTGCTAAAGAACAAGGAAAGACAGGCATGCGAGACAAAAATTACTTTTCTTAATATGACGTTTCTACGTTAGCTCCTTAGAAGCGGAACATTTTGAAATTGAATGTTTAGCACCTAAGTATCACAGTGCTGCCTTTCAAATACAAATGCATTTTTAAAAAGGCACAGTACCATAGAACTGCAGTGTTGTATTCAACTGAGAGAAATGTAGAGGCATTTCAGATTTTCCTACCAGTAGCTAGGGGCACAGTTTATTGTAGTTACCAGTTGGAGAAGGAAAACTGAGCCAGTGGTGTCCAAGTGAAAGGGTAAAAGGTTTAAGCACAGATGATCACCTCATTAGTCTTTCAATTGGTGGCGGTCTTTAACAGAACATGGTATTCAATTGCCTGATGTTTTCACTGTTGGCATGCCTAACTAGTTAATTTCACGTTTGACTATTACATAGGGCCAGTTAACCCAGCAGTGGATAGCTAAGCCCCGAGAACGCTTTCGTTCACTTACAAATGGATTGTTAGCAAGCCCATCCTCTTTCATAGTGAAGTGGTGTAGGAAGTTAACCAGCTAGGGGCTTTTCATCCAAACATTTCCCACTCCTCAGGAAATGTCCACGAATCTAAACAGCAGTGACTTCTGAATCGCATTATAGGCCAGGGAGTGGTTTTAACCTATCAGCTCTTGTGTCGACCCTTGATACAAGCTTGGCTTGTGATTCCCTTCCAACCCAAACTTTCAGAGATTGTATCTTGATGTTTTGCAAAATCTGAATTGTTTACTAATTACTCAGGCTGTATCTTTTTTTTTTCTCTCCCCATTTTGCCAAACATTTGGTCAGTTCGGGGAAATGAAGCTTCCGTATTCTCTAAAAGGAGGGATAGGGATGAGAAAGTTACAGTTCACATATACATTGGTATGACCTGCCTTGCTGAATCCAAGATGAATCCAAGATGAGAGGCAGATTGGCAGGTATTTCTCAAGTATGCTCCACTTTTTAGTGTATAATATTTAGAGCATTATTGACCCAGGGAGGACAGGTTCCTGATATTTAGTGTACTTACGTTCATTCCACAAGACACATGACATTAAGGGTCCCGGGTCTGACTTTTTCTTTATCAATTGCTCATATGTGGAAACCTCTTACTGATTCATGGACTCAGCATTTAATCTGGAGTCTTACAGACATATCCATTTACAAATGATGCTACAGAGCTTAAACAGTCCCTCTGACCCACCTACCAAATATGACATTTTTCTTGTATCTCTTTGAAGTAGATCATCTGTGGTAGTTCATGATTGCCTCTCAGATATAAATCCAAAGTTCTTAACAGATTTCTCAAATCCAGGACCCTGTGTCCATTTCCTATTGGGGCTGCAGTAGATTTATTGGCTTAAAACAAGGTATTTACTTTTTTACAGTTCTACAGGTTTTAAGGCACACTGTGATAAAAATCAAGGCCCCCCAGGGCATTTCCTTCCACTTCCTGCAGCCATTTTCAAAGCTAGACGTGCATTTTTTCAGTCTTCCTCTCTGGCTCCACTTCATGGTCACATCTTCTCCAAGACTACCTGCCCTAGGTCCCTGCATTTTTCTGGTACCTCTGTCCGAATCCCCATTCAATTCTCTCTGCCAAGTCCGCTTTCTCATCTAAGATAATATACTCAGCTTTCATGGATTAGGACAAGGGCATCTTTGGTGGCTCCACACTGTTATTCTGCCTACCACAGCCCTTAAACAGAACACCTATCACATCCACTATAATTTTCGTACATTCCTAATCACCCTCTAGCTCTTCTTGCCACTGTGGACATGATCTTGTTGTTTGATGCTTCTACAAAAGAACCCCACCCTTCCTTCCCACTACCGCCTGCCTTCTAAACAAACTGTCCGGCTTTCAATGCTGTGCATATGTCATAAGGAACCACCAGCATTCCAATAAACTTCCCAAGGATTTACAACTTCTTGTGTTAGTTTCTCCCAACATATATTAAATAATTGGCCAAGAAAAAGGTTCCTCTCTACAGTGTTCAAACAAAGTCGTGTCGTTGTTTTAGACAGGTCAACCTCCCCGTGTAATATAGGACCCATGCAGAGGATTCACCTGAAAGTAGTTTCATAAACAGACAGCCTGGAGGAGGCCTTAGGGGAGCCAATAATGGTAGAGCACCTGGGATAAGAAATGGTAGATAGAAATCACATGAAGCCTCAGTGGGAGAAGAGGTCATGATTGCTCATAGACCTTGAGGAACCTGGTTACCTGAAGAAGGCTGCTCTATCTACCTATGGGGAGGGGTGGACTGCAGCTGAATCAGTACTGATGTTCAGCCAAGAAGGAACAGAGGGAATAAACCTTCTCCCTATCCCCTGTAATACCACGCCCATTGCTCTCATTGGAAATATCCAATGGTTAGATTCAGCCTTCCACATAGATGATTATTATAAGTAGCACGGATTAATACTGGAATTTATTGTATGATAGGCTCTCGGCCAAGAACTTTGTAATATTCTATCTCTAATTTTAAAAAGTGAAAGCTTATACATCTTCCATAATTTGAAGAGAAAGAAAAAAATTGAAAACCAAAAAGTACGAAGATTTTTTTTTCCATCTGTCCAAAGTCTCATGGCTAGTAAATGACAAATTACTTCGATTCGCACCTCTGACCTCAAGTTTCCTGCTGTGAAACAAACCTAATTTGTACAAGCTCATTTCCCTCTATCGCTCAGCCTAGTGGGTAAAAATGCAAGCCCAAATGGCTAAATTAGTTTGATAAGGATCATATATAGTTAATAAAGCCAGCATTATTTCCATGACTGTTAGGTATATAGTACACTCTATCATCTCAGTTAATTAATAACAGGATCTATATATGGCCCCAGTTGAACTGTGTATTGTTCTTCTGTAGAATCTTGCCTAGAAGAAGGCATCCTTCAAGCCCTTTCCACAGCTAGTATTTCCTATACAAAGTGAACTCCAGTGAGGAGATGGCTGAGCATGAGGAGGCAGTCATTGGTCCAGTTCAATAAATGAACTCCAATGGCAGTCATGTATTAGGAGTTAAGATGGGGGGGGGTTGCTTTACTCATTATGATGTCTGAAAATACTGTAATGAATCCATTGGTATTTGTTTATTGGCTTAGTTAGAAGGCAACAAGAGTAACACACACACACACACACATACACACACGTCACAAACTAACTTAGCTGTTTTGTTTTATGTGGTCTTAAAGCTAATACTAATGGTTAATATTAAACAAACAAACAAACAAAAAACTCTCTACTGTCCCCAAGGGCTATACTTTCAAGAGATGATTAGATTGTGCAGGCTCTAATGTAGTGGCTTAATCTACTGATGGATATAGAATTTGAACAGATTATTGAGAGGTGGTGGAATTTGCTGTGTGGGTAGAGGATACCTAGAGAGGTGTCCTTGGGAATTGTATCTTGCCTACCACCTCTGCTTTGTGTCCACCATCATGTGGACTTCTGTTCTACCATGACCTACTGGCTGTGGACTGATCCCTCTGTAACTCTAAGCCAAAATAACCAATTCATTCCTTAAGTTGTCTCTGTTAGGTGTTTTGTCCCAGAGTGCAGTAAGGCAAATAATGTTGTAGTCATCCAGCTATACAATGTCTGAGCTCTTGAGTCATGTCTGATTGCTGCTGACTTTTTGACATATGTAGATATGGGTGTTCCTCTTCCTCTCTTCCTCTACTCTCAACCCCTAAAACTTCTGCTGAGATTCCTGACTGAATTTTCATATGTCCCTTCAAACTTTTTAATATAATAAATAAGATTTTTAATGCATTTTCTAAGAGTTAGAATCCAAACACTATTCTCTACAACTGCTCTTCTGATACGAAGACACAAAATAGCGTATTTATGTTCATGTTAAGCCAACTGAGACGAAAGCTATTGTGGAATTGTTGCCATGGCACTAAAGTCAGAATAGATTGCCTATTCGGGGCTCTCTGTGACTAGAAAATTGTATCCATTCTCAAAAACGCATACAGCAGAGAGTCGAGATGCAAATGAGATGAGTAGATTCCTTTCCTCAAGACTTCTGAACTTCCTTCAGACTGCTCTACTGTGTCAACCTTTCTGAAGTTGCCTCTGGGCCTTGACGTAAGCAATCACTCCCTGCACTATAGATCTGGAACTCCCACACAAATGTGATTCCCAAGTGAGTCAATGAGTCGGACTAGCTGTCCTTCCCCAGACACCAGAATGTCCCTAGCACCCTTGGTTCTATAAAACAGCACACCATATGAGGCAATGATGAAATATGTAGCTGTCTGCCTTCCAGCATGCTTGTGTGCTCTGTGAGGACTGTGATGCCTTAATTATCCTTAATACTTAAGAACAATTGACACTTTTTATTGAATAAACTATAAAATAATGGACTATAGACAAATTTATAAACTACTTAAAAGATTAGCCTGTCCTTTATATTCTTGCCTATATTTTTATCTGATTGAATAGATGATTCCATTGTTAGGTCTCAAAATTGGGGACAAGTGATTAACTGAGGTGTCTATTTAACATATCACAGTGGACCTGGCCCTTAGGTTCTCCCAGCATGCCTCAGTTCTGTACCTGTCACAGGATATGGTTACCAAACCTCTCTCCCTACCTCTGTACCCTCCTCCGGGAGCTGGGCTGCTCTTCCCCAACTGCCTTCCCCTGTATAATCTAGCCATTTTGGTTCCCTGGCCCTTTTATCTATCTGTTACCTTCCTGGACTCTTTGGTCTCCTGGTCTCCTGGTCTCCTGGCTCTCTCCTCTTCTCACGGCCTCTCAGTGTCATGTTCACTCTGGACTCTTCCTAGATTTCTCCGTGTCCGGCTATGCTCTCCCACTTATCTACAATAAACGTTCTCCTCCACCTCACCTAGGGGCGGTTATGTCCTTCCTTTTATATTCACATTTTCACTCACCCACTGGTTGAAAATGGCAGCATTTTATGTAGCACTAGACAATATGAGCCCCGAAGACGATCAGTTTGTAGTTTACTAGGTTGTTAGCAGCATCATATTAAAGTGGAAAAGAAACACACCTCAGTAGTGCAGTCAACAACAGATAGCTATTCACGGGGCACATTTTTTTGTACACTTGCAAACTACATCTTGTTGGACATGTGACTCATGCCTTCTAATCTATCACTTTAAAGGCAGAGGCAGGTTGATTGCTACAAATTTGAGGCCAGGTGGTCTATATAAAGAGTTAGTTTCAAGTCAGACAGGGCTACATAGTGAGACCCTCTCTCGAACCAAACAAAATGTCCGAAACCAAAAAGAAAAAGAAAAGAGCAAAGAAATTTTATTTATTTATTTATTTATTTATTTTTAATGTTTTTTGGTTTTTCGAGACAAGGTTTCTCTGTGTAGCCCTGGCTGTCCTGGAACTCACTCTGTAGACCAGGCTGGCCTCGAACTCTGAAATCCACCTGCCTCTGCCTCCCAAGTGCTAGGATTAAAGGCATGTGCCACCACTGCCCGGCAAAGCAAACAAAAATTAAACCTGAACTCTGTATCCTAGGATTTCAAGAGGCTGATACAGCAGCCCTCCTAGACACAGATGTGGGCTCTGTCCCTTTTCTCAGCTGTTTTCCAAGGCAAGACTGTATCTGACTGTAAGAATAATTGCCTCTCTGCCATTGCCAGACTCACCATTTCCCTCAGTCAGAGCTTCTTGGGAACAGCTACATCTAAGAGGAAACAGAGAAAGGTGAAATGATGTAAAATCCAATCTGTGAGGGTCTGCGGTGTGTGTGTGTGTGTGTGTGTGTGTGTATGCGCGTGCGTGCACTCTCCCATGTGTGTGTGTGTGTGTGTGTGTGTGTGTGCGCGTGCGTGCACTCTCGCATGTGTGTGTGTATGTGTCTTCCGTGGTGGCGGATTGAACTTTCTGGCATGCTCCTGAGTGTTGGCGCTTGGTGTATATGACAGGCCTATCCGTAATCCAATCTTTTCCATGACTTAAAAGGAAACTTTAAAAAGTTAGTTATGTTTTATTTAATTTTTCTGTCAGTTACATTTTAAGAGAAATAAAAATGTGTGCAGTGTTAGGCCCAAAGTCTGCTTTCTCCAAGTGTCTGCCTTCTAGAGCTATGACCCCTGGATTAATAGAAGTCATGATGATTTAAATGACAGGAATAAAACACCACACACCTGTGGGCATTATTGGAGATCTGCTGAAACACATGCCAATTCTTAATTTAATGCATCTAAATTGCGTTAGGTCAAATGGCTGAGGTGGTTTTTATATTTTTGTATAAATTACGTCATGTGCGTACCAGATCTCACGTAGACCAGATTAGTCTCAAACTTACTACACAGCTGAGGACGAGTGAGCTCCCAACTTTCTTGTCTCTACCTCTCAAATACTCACATTGCCTTAATGCAGATTAAGTGCTTTGACCAACTAGATTTTTAGCTCCCAAAGTATTTGTTAAACATTTTATTATTCTATTTCTTGACAAAAATCTTCCTATACTACATAGATAAATACAGACACACACACATTTACATGTGTATGACACTTGCACACACTAACACACATAGAGGCAGTGGTGGGGCGGGGGGTTGATGGGGGATAGACTGTTGACTTTGCCACATTAGCATTTGTAGTCAAAAGGACATTCAGAGAATGATACAAGAAGTTTCTTTGGAAAAGTTTTTCCCCTTTCCCCTTTAGCTAAATAGCCCTCCCCTTTACCCACTTTGCTTGTACCCTTTCACTTTGCTTGTAGAGGTCACCCAGGAGCCTTTGTACAGCCTAAGGTTGGCATATGCTCCTTTTAAAAATAGTATCTGTCCCCAGATGTTCACAGTAAGGGTGCTCACTGCTCATATGTGCTGTAATGATCACATTTCAAACCATGTACAATAAATGTAACTGACATTTATTATTTAAAAAGATTGTAGAGCTTTCTGTTAGGAATATGTGTTTAAAATCCCAATTTTCCTGTCTAAGTCCAAATATCTTTAAAACTGAATAGGTATTTTAGATGTTTACCTTAAGTGCAATCTTGCATATGTTTTTGGTAACAGTGTAAAATGCAATGCAATTTCTTGTGTTTAAGATTTCAATGATAGTCAAAAACTATAAATTAAAGGAGAATTGCTGCTCAGTCTTTCATATGTGCCGTGCTGGTGCATATCACTTGTGCTGGGGAATAAAGAAGGTAGGCTGAGCCTTTCATGGGCTTGTGCTCTGGAAGACACAGTAGACACACAGAGAAGTAATGTTGAGATATACGCCCAGTGAAGCTTTAATTAAAGATGACAAACTCAAAAATGTGGTCACAGTAAAGTAAATCTTGCCAGAAACTAAAACAAAACCACAAACAATGTCCCCCAAATCTAAATGACCAACAAGGCATTCCTATTTCAAGAGCCCATCATCCTTGCTGCTGTCACACAAACATGAAGCATTTCATTCCCTAGCATGGCTAGGGAATGCAGTAAATAACTGCAACAAGCTGCTCTCTTCCAGGAAACTCGCCAAGCCTGTTATCTCCAATATGATCCTGTTCAAATTAACGTGTACACTTAGTTTGTGGGGTTCTGATCCTGCTCAAATTAATGGGTGCACTTAGTTTGTGGGGTTCTGCTTTCTGGCTTTAAGCCAGGCATCCTTAATAGATTTAGCATCATGCCTTGCTTACAGAACTCTACAGATCTACCACAAAGCATGCTCCCGTTACAACTTCATAAAGACTGTCAGTGTGAGATGTGAGAAGAGAAGGAACAGTCTATTTGTAACATAGAGAGAGAGAAAAAGCCAGGAATGCATAGAGCCTAACACTGGCAGACTCCATCTAAGACAGGCCACTCAAGTCTACCAAGTCTATTTTTTAACTTTTTAACACTTATTTATTGTGTGTGTGTATGACTGGGTGCTCAGGTATGCCAGAGTGGGTATGGAGGTTAGAAGACAAGTCTCTATAGTCATTTCTCTCCTTCTACCTGGGAACTGAACTCAGTTTTGGCATCAGGGACCTTTATACCCACTTAGGCCTCATCTTGTGGGCCCAGTTTATACCACTGTTTGATGCACAAGCCTTCCACCTCAAATCACTAGAATGAGTTTTAGAAAGAGTCAGATTTAAACATTCTCAAAATGAAAAACAAATGCCGTAGGTGTTAGTTTCTTTAGGTTGACGAAGCATAGTTTTACAACTGTAATCTGTGGGATTGACTCCAATTCCTTCAACTGTCAAGTAGAAGAAAGCGGGTTTCAAATGGACTAAGTGTGCCAAAAGTCACGGTGAAAACACATGGAGGGCAAGAACCGCAGTCTCTTGACTTCTAGCCCAGTTCTCAACTCACAGTGTCCCCAAGACAACAGCACTGACGTTTTTCTTTTGAAAAGATTAATTTAAGTATGATAGGAAAACGAGATAGCACTGGAAATATTTCTGTGAAGGTTTCTATTTCTGAACCCCAATAAGTACAAATAACAATCTCAGGCAATAGAACCAAGTCATGATCCTTTTTATTATTAGATTTTTTAGTTCAGTCTTAGTTTTTATACTTAGCTATTAGAAAAGAATAAAAATACAACTGTCTAGAGTTATGGTTTTTAATGGTCATCATTAAGTGAAATGAACTACAGTTTGATAGCAAAATCATAGTGCTAAGAAGCTTCTGTAAAGTTAATATGGTTGTCACTTTACCTATCTAGCTTAGAATTACATATGATACTACAGGCAAAGGACCTTGCAGGGGCTGTGGGAAGATACAAGGAACAAAACATCCTAAGTTTAAAAAGATCAGATAAAGCATTCACATTGGCCTGAGGTGTGCCTAGACATCTTAACTGGCCCTTCCAGACACAAGAGGCAAAGTGGACTATTAAGTTCTGATAACAGGATGAGCTGAGCTAACATATACCATATAAAAATTCCTAGGATGTATTTGGAACAAAGGTTATTCTGGCGAAATAAAACGTGCCCCAAAATGGGAGTGCAGCATTTAAAAACACAGGGCTTCGGCTTGAATGCAAGAACTTCGGGGACTAAATTAGGAACTACAATCCCAAATAACTTAAAAGAGTCATTATTGATTTAGAAATATGCCGAATATACCGAAGGTAACAAAAGGAGAAAGTGAATATCTGCTTACTGATCATGAAGCACTAAGACCAGGTTACAAAAAAAAAAGTTCTTAGCTGGAAAAGTGTTTCAGGTAAAACTAACTCTTTGAGACATATTGTAATATGTTCAATCACTGAGAACAACAGCATTTTAAAAAGTAGCCTAGGGCAGGGAATGTAGCTCAGTAGGCACAGTGCTTACAAAGCCCCAGGTTTGAGCCTCTTAAAAGCCTTGGGCTGAAGCAGTACATGCCTCTAATTCCAACATTGAGGGGATAAAGGCAGGAGGATCAGAAGTTCAAGATCATCCTTTGCTATATATCCATTTAGAGGCCATCTCAGGCTACAAGGGACCTCATATCCAAAAGAAAAAAAATCAGTTCAAAGATGTTTGCCTTACAACTTAAAAAAGTCACGAAATACGAAATAAGAGTCATTATGAACTTTCGACAGAACAAATGTAGAACTAAAGATACTCATTTTTTTTTTAAAGTAAAATCTTTTCCAAATGAATAATGATTACCTAGGTTTGGTAGAGACAAAACTGTATGCCAAAGAATGTAATGACTTTAAGGTGTAACCAGTGTGGGGGAGCAGTCAATGCATTCCAAACCTTCTAGGTTGATCCCAGTGAACTGGCAAAGCTGTCAGTCAAAGGAAGCAGCAGGGGATAACCACACATAGTGTGCAATGACAGAGATGGGTATGTATACAGGGCAGATTGTTTGTGGTGGCAGCGGGTATGGTTAATCAGGCCGGGGTCTGGATGCCAGTTCCATGATTTCGAACACATTTAACTTCCTCCTAACATCATTTTATTTATTGTTTTACACATTAGGGTAGCGTTTTCCGGATAAGAGTGAGAAAGTGCTTGAGAATTTTTCACAAGTTGTTAGTACTTCAGTGAAGAGCTTTCATCCATCAGGAGCCTGGAAAGCTACCTTAAAGGCTTTGGAGGAACAAGGCAATGTGAGATAGGGTCTCTGTGGTAGGAAGATGGTGAATTAGATGGGGGTTCTGGGAGGAGGGCGGAGGTGGGAAGGAGGGAGAGGATACAAAGCAAGTAAAGGTGCAAGCTTACTAGCGTCTTGGAACACCCCCCCCCCACACACACACACACCAACCTCTAAAAAAGATGGCTGACATCAGTTAACGTGATTAATCCTCACTTTAACCTCCTCTCATCGATTAAAGCTAGAGAGCTCTGCTTTAAGATCCTTACACAAAATGCAGTGAGCATATGTTCAGGACTTCTTTCTCCCACTGTCTTCAGAAAGAGGCTTCTCCATATTTCCATCTCCACTGTACCAAATGGGGTGTGGGGAACGGAATGGATTTTGGTTTGTTTTTCTTTTCTTTTTTCTCTTTCTTTCTTTCTTTCTTTCTTCCTTCCTTTACAACCAGTTCTGTGGCTCTTCTTTTGGGGTGGTCATATTAGATAAGCTTATCTTTACTTCCCATATCCTCAGCTTTTGGCCAGTCAGTGGCAGGGAAGATCGAGCGCTAATCTATTGCAGTTCATCTCCCACACTAAGCGCCTCAGAGACTACTGCGCTGAGTCGGCCAACTTTGGATTCTGGGATTCCCAGGACATCAATCAGGTCAAGCTACATAGAAGTCCACCAGGGGTACATTCCACGCATAGTTTCTGCTCTCTCTGGACTCTGTCCTTTAACATCTGGGTTAACTGGATCGTGCAAGCAGGGTAACTAGGCGCAGAAAACAGCTGGACATGTTGCTAGGCCAGGCTGAATGTGACTAGTTCTTAGAAACTGCTTCTGGATATCTCTGAGCCAACAAGCGCGTCAGTCTGAGTGCGGGTAGGAAAAGATCAAGCAGGGCCAAACAGAGTCTGGGGGCAAGTCTGCACTTTTGAGGGGGGTTTTCACTTTTACTAAAGTTTTGAAGCTGGCTTCACACCAAGGTGCAGAATGACAAACTCAGCTTAAATGCATATGTTTGCACTCACGTACTCGGCATGTCCCGGCACACAGGGATGTGCTGCAGAAGCTCAGCTTTTAAGAGCGCTTACCGCCTCCTTTGACATTTACCTAGGGTGAGCCTTTCCTTTTAATTGCGCCTGCGTGCGCGCGCGCGCGCGCGCGCGCGGAGGCCACAAGCCCCGCCTCTCTGGTAGGGACGACAGCAGACTTGCGCCGGGAGGCGGGCTGCGCCTGCGCGATCGCCGCGTCAGCCGCTTGCGCGGGCCGGCGAGTGAAAGTCCTGAGTTGTCTGTGCTGAGATTAAGCTCTGCTGCACGACGTGGGCCAGCACGCGGAAACGGAATAAAAGCGTGGGAGAAAACGCTGTCCCGAGCTGCAAGAGTCAGTGGTAGTGTTACCTTCCTGGCCTGAACCCACCGCCCCTTACCTGCCCCGCCCCCCCCTTTCCTGGGGACCCCCTGAGCGCCTCCTCTTCTGAAGTGAGCCCTTGCCGAGGTCATGAAGCTCGTGAGGAAGGATATCGAGAAGGACAATGCGGGCCAGGTCACCCTCGTCCCAGAGGAGCCCGAGGACATGTGGCACACCTACAATCTAGTGCAGGTGGGCGACAGCCTGCGCGCTTCCACCATCCGCAAGGTCCAGACCGAGTCCTCCACGGGCAGCGTGGGGAGCAACCGTGTCCGCACCACCCTCACTCTTTGCGTGGAGGCCATCGACTTCGACTCCCAGGCCTGCCAGCTGCGGGTGAAGGGGACCAATATCCAAGAGAACGAGTATGTCAAGATGGGGGCTTACCACACCATCGAACTGGAGCCCAACCGCCAGTTCACCCTGGCCAAGAAACAGTGGGACAGTGTGGTTCTGGAACGCATCGAGCAGGCTTGTGACCCAGCGTGGAGTGCTGATGTGGCAGCTGTGGTCATGCAGGAGGGCCTCGCCCACGTCTGTTTAGTCACACCCAGCATGACCCTTACCCGTGCCAAGGTGGAGGTGAACATCCCCAGGAAACGGAAAGGCAACTGCTCCCAGCATGACCGGGCCCTGGAGCGGTTCTATGAACAGGTGGTCCAGGCCATCCAGCGCCACATCAACTTTGATGTTGTCAAGTGCATTTTGGTGGCCAGCCCTGGGTTTGTCCGAGAGCAGTTCTGCGATTACATGTTTCAGCAAGCTGTGAAGACAGATAATAAGGTGCTTCTGGAAAACCGCTCCAAATTCCTTCAGGTAAAACTCTAATCCAGAGAGAGAGAGAGTTAAGAGTGGGCAGAGGGATTACTATGAACGGTTCTGGTTCTAATGTTTTAGAATGGGGAGGCTTAGCTGGGAATATAAATGAGATTGTAAAGAGAACTGAACTGTGAAGTATCTACTACTTTAATACGGTAACATTTGCCTAAGTCCTTAAACAGATTAGTTCTTATTCATGCTTTTGTCTTATGTCACTGTGGCCTGATTAATGGATACTTTAAGAGATTCTTTGTCTTTTACAATTGTGATTCTAGGTACACGCCTCCTCTGGACACAAGTATTCCCTGAAAGAGGCCCTATGCGACCCTACTGTTTCGAGCCGCCTTTCAGACACGAAAGCCGCTGGGGAGGTAAAAGCCTTGGATGACTTCTACAAAATGTTACAGCACGAACCTGACCGAGCTTTCTATGGACTCAAGCAGGTGGAGAGGGCCAACGAAGCCCTGGCCATCGACACGTTGCTCATCAGTGATGAGCTCTTCAGGCATCAGGATGTGGCCACCCGGAGCCGATATGTCAGGCTGGTGGACAGTGTGAAAGAGAATGCAGGCACCGTAAGGATATTCTCTAGTCTCCATGTGTCAGGGGAACAGCTGGGCCAGCTGACAGGAGTAGCTGCCATTCTCCGCTTCCCTGTGCCAGAACTTTCTGACCAGGAGGATGATTCAAGTTCTGAAGAGGATTAAGACTGACACTTAATGGTTTCTTCTCTATTTTTCTCAGCATCCTTGACAGGTGCCAGAGCCACACTTGTTGATCCTGCTGGGGTTTCTTGTGTGTTGGGTTCACATTAAGTATTTTATGGCTTGGTAGGCAGGACGTGTATTCAAATGAAATAAACCTCAGCGATGTCCAAGCATTATGTTTTCTAGTTCGAGTGACTGTTTTCTAAATACCTGGAAACAACAATTTGTGTATCTAAGAAAGGCCGTTTTCGAGTTTGATTCTGAAACCCCCACATCCCTGCTTGGCTTGGTTTTCCTTCTAAAATGCTTTAATTTCTCATGAAGTTTATTTCCATTCTGCTCAGTGTTTCTGCATTTCATTTCATGATCCATTTTCTCACCTCTTTCTAGGTTTTTTTTTTTCCCCAAGATTTTGTCTATATTCACTACTTGAAGTGGTAGCCAAACAGTAAAGAAAGCCAGTCTAAATGTTATTTTCTTTCAGAGATTTGTTAAGCATCATTTAAAAAATACGCTTGTTGCTCTTTCTTGTTCTAGTTTATTTTCTGTAGAGAAACAGTTATTTTCAGACAGTTGAGGTTTAATCTAGGAATTCTCAGCATAGTCTCAGGCCTTTACAGAGGAAGTGAAAGTGTGTAGTTTGTTTACTGTGTGGCTGATGAATGGCGAAGCTGGATGTTTCTTGACATGGAAATAGTGCCGTATCTTTGGCTTGCTGTGTGTTATTTACTGTGGCTTGCCTCAGTGTTACAGGTTCATGGGTGCCTGTGGTGTCGGTCTGTGCGCTCACGTTCTTCCTGGACTATGTTATGTTTGAAGAAAGCATGAATTCATGAAGTTGTAGTCTAGTACTCCTTATTGTAGATAAGGAGTTTCTACAGTTTTTTTAACTACATAATTTGGCTGTGCATTTCTTAGGACCTTGGAGACACAGAATTGCAACTTGATCTTTTACAAGTCTCAGTTTAGCACATGATTAGGAGTTGTCTGAAGTCTGGATCAGAGATGCCTTTCTCATATAAACTTAAGTTTGTATTGGTCTGCTGGCTTCTTTGTGGTATATAACACGTTTAGAGGTGTTTTTGATAAGCTTCTTGTTTAGATTTTTCCTGAGATGCTGGGAACTGATACATTCATGACATATCTATATCTACCTTCAAAAAATAACTCAGGTTGTCCTTTCATTTTAATATTTAGCTGTAAAGCAATATTAAAAGTATTTGCTTAAATAATAGGAATACAGAGAGAAAACCATTATAGTTCTTAATTTAGGACCTGGTTGATAATGACTCCTAATCTCAGGACATACATTGCTGCTTGTAGTGTCTTTAGCACTAAAATGAAGTCTAATAACTGGTGAATACATTTTAGAGCAAGGGTTCACTGTCAAACTATCATAGCTTCTCACTGGGAGCTCTTAGTGGCTAAGCTGCAGCTCAGACTAAACAGCCTTTCTGCCCTGGAAATGCTGGGCATGATAGCCTAAGCCTGTTATTCTCAGCACAGGGGTGGCAGAGGCAGGTAGATCCCTGTGAGTTCAGGGAGAGGCTTCTCAGTGAGATCCAGTCTTAAGGATAAATAAATCACTACGGCAGGTTACAGTAGATGACAGGGCTGAGAACTAGGTTCAGAACTTGCCATCTGCAGGTGGGCTGGTGAGGACAGCAGCCCCTGGGCAGCTGTATTGGCACCTTGAGTCTAATGCTCTGCTCTGCTCTGAGTGAGAAGCTGCTTGTTCCAGAGTCTTCAGGTGATTGCTGTGTGGAGTAAAATCCAATACAAATGTAGGTGATAGCCTTTCCAAACAGTTAGGACAGTGGGCTGGGAGTCAACATTTAAGATCTATACTAATCTATACTAATGTAGCTATATATCACCTCTAAGTAAACGCAAGTTTTTATGTATATATATGGGAAATCTTAACTTTTTTTTTTTAAAGTCATATTTTACATTACTATCCCGAGAATAATTCATACTATATCAAAGAGACAAATATAAAAGTAATGATAAAAGAAAATTCATTTAAAAGCTTTATTGTCAGAGTGAACCTTAAGTGTTAGAAACTCAGTGAGTTCATTGGCTGTTCCTTAGGAAAAGCAGCAGCGTCTTGACCTTCAGTTTGAGATGTGGGCTAGCTGGGGAGCAGGTGTATTCAGTGCAGATGTGTCACCAGAAGAGTTTGGCTTTACCATAATAGGCATCAGGCAGATGGATGGAGAACAACTGTTTTATAAATAATCACTGGTCAGCCACATCTCAATGGACAGGAAGCGACAAGAGTGTAAACAGGAAGAATGCTGAAAGGGGCGCGCATATTGGAAGCCACTGAGAGGAGTCACAGCAGTAAGGAGGCAGTACTCCATCCAGTCAAGTCAAAGGACGCCCTTAGAAAATGTAGGAGAGAGTCAACGTGGCTTGGCTGCGCATTTCTCAGAGTTACAGGGGTGTTTTTGTTGTTGTTTGTTTTGTTTTACTTTTGGAGTATTAGGATAAAGCAACAATTAAAGCAGGAAGTCGAAGACACTGACTTGGAAGTAGAAATAGTTTACGTCAGTTTGATGTGTCTGGGTAACCTGGAGTGCTCTCCTGTTCTGGTGAGATTGGTTCCTCTCAGTGAGGTTGTCCCATGTCAGCCTCAGAAAGCCATTACTTAAAAACAAATGCACTGGGTGTTCTGATTTACTAAATGTTGGTTTCATTAGTCTTCATTGCAAGCAAGCATTAACAAGCTATAAGCCAGTGGTTCTCAACTTGTAGATTGAGACCCACCTTGGGAGTCCAATGACCCTTTCACAGGGATGGCATGTGAGATAGCCTGCATATCAGATATTTGCATTACAATTCATAACAGCATAATTATAGTCTGAAATACCAACAAAAATAATTATATGGTTGGGTGCGGGGTCACCACAGCATGAGGAACTGTATTAAAGGGCTGCAACATTAGGAAGGTGGAGAAGCACTGCTATAATGTAGGCCAACAGATTATTTTGTTGCCAAGGCCTTCATGATATGATGGGCATTTAGATTTCTTACACAATCTTCACTTCTTTGGGGAGTATTTTGCCAAGTTTTATTTTTATCATAAGAATAGAAAATACTTGTTTTGACATCTTATTTGAGTAGGCCTATAGTTTTATTGACCTATTTGTCACTAAATGAGTTCTCCAACAATGAAAAGTCCCTAAAGTGAAGAGCTAAAAGATGACTAAAAAGAATCACTAATATAGGGTAACACATTCCTGCCTATAACCTAGCACTCAGGAGACTAAGGCAGGAGGAGGATGAGTTCTAGGTGAGTCTAGGCAAATGGCAAGATCTGCTCTCAAAAATAAGCTATATTTCAGAATAGGTTTTAAAAAATCCTCAATAAAATTGTTTACTTGGTATCGAGTCATTTCTTTAATCCTTGTTCTATGAGTTGGTTTATATGCTCTGAAACAGATTGACAGATTACTTCCTAAATACAGTTTTATACATATGGAAATTAGGATATAAGTCAAACATTTACTAATTTTATTTTTAAACAGTTTTGTTGTGCATGTGATTTAAACATGAAAGCAAATTTACTGATGACTGAAGTATATGTGTTTAATTTTACATAGGGGATTAAGTCTTTGTTGAAGAGTTGATTCCACAAAGTGTACATTTTGAACATTTTGAAGTTGATCAGTACGTTGTTACATACTCATTGCTGAGGCTGCCACTTGTCATGAATGCATCGTAGAAATGACAGAGGGAGGTTTAGGAATATTTCATAAGTTCTTGGAAATTCTGGTCCTATAATCTGTCAAAATACATTTTATTTAACACCAAATATGCCTCCTCGTCAGGCCAGCTTGAGTGAGCCCTAGCTGAGATAACAAGATTTGAGACTTGTATATTAAGAATTACTATTTTTCTGCTCTTAGAGAAACAGTGACTTAGTTATGAAGCAAAGAATATAATCATAATATCATTCCTAAGCATGGAAATATCAAATTATCATATCTTTAGATTGTATTAGAATATTTAATTTAAAAGTTTCTGAGTTGTCTACTCATTCTTTCATTATCCATGACCCTCATTCAAACCCTATTTTTAGGATGCTAATTTAATGAAGCTATCTGTTTTCTGGAATATCAGAATTAGAGGACTTGGTGCATTTTTAGATTTGAATGATATACTGGGTTTTAGAACGGCTAGTACTGAGGTGTGGGCAACATCTAGCAGGTGGCAAATACAACAGAAACTTGAGCCAGAGGCCCCATGCCTGGCCGTGTACAAATGGGTACCATGGCCTCTATTCTAGGAAGGAAGTAACTCAGTCTTTACATGGCAGATCCTGTGATGTAGGTTTTTAAATGCATTCGTTCTTCCAAGAGCCTATAAAAGATTTTATCATCTTCATATGAGAAAAAATAAATTAGAAGAAGATAACTAAATTGACCTAAATCACAGCTAGTGACAGTAGTAAAGTGCCCTACATAGAAAGTGTGCAAGAATGCCAGTTCTATTTCCCAGTTGTCTCTTTGGTCATGTCTGTGCCTGGAATAAAACTAAGTTAATACCCAGAGGATAAAATGAGCCTAAGTTAGTCATTTTATGTTTTTATTTTCCACTATTTGATCTACTGGAAAGTCAGTGGCTAATTCCTATGACTTTCTGCTTATAACATACCTGAGCGATAGATAGCAGGAAGCAATAGTGTGAGGAAGCAATGCCTTCCAGTCTAACAGTAAGTTATGAATTTCCTCCTTGGCTTTAGCAAGCTTATTTCAGTTGTTAAATCTACTCTCTCTGTGTACCTGTGTGTACATTGAGGTGCACATGTGGGCACCTGTGCCTGTGTGTGAGGGCTAGATAACAACCTGTCCTGTAGCTTCTTAGGCACCATCACCCCCTTCCCCTTTTTTCTAAATAATAGAAAAGATCTCTTTTGACCTGGAAATTACCAAAGAGACAAGGCTTGGCTGGCCAAGGAATCCAAGGAATTTATCTGTCTCCACCTCCCCAGTTCTTAGAATACAAGGTGTCACCACACTAGGCTCTGATGACTTGAAATCCCAGTTTCTCCTGCTGTCAAAGCAGCTGCTCCACCTACTGAGCTATCTCTCCAGGCCCTAAACTGATCATCATAAAATGCCATTACTTCAACACATAATTATCTACTAAGAGTCTTTGTAGCTACATTTGTGATATACGAATAAGCAAGTTAGATACTGGCGAACAATGAGGAAAAGACTGAGATACATTAACATATCCTGTTAAAGAAGTCAAGAAAATATTATGTCTTTCAAAATGATTTGTCTACAAAAGGATGGTGGTGGTGGTGATGATGATGATGATGGTGGTGGTGGTGGTGGTGGCGGTTGCAGTGCCAGAAAGTAATCTCAGAGCCTCCTTGTTAGCAAGTACTCTATTGTTGAGCTACATGCCCCACCTTCATTCCTCTATCTAAAATTATTAAATAATACTGGTAAATCCTTAACTACTTGTCATGTTTAGGATGACAGTCTCAGATAACTAGTGTGTGGGTGGTGGTGGTGGTGGTGGTGGTAGTTCTTTCTTCTTCTTCTTCTCCTTCTCCTTCTTCTCCTTCTTCTCCTTCTTCTCCTTCTCCTTCTTCTCCTTCTCCTTCTTCTCCTCCTTCTCCTTCTTCTCCTTCTTCTCCTTCTCCTTCTCCTTCTCCTTCTCCTTCTCCTTCTCCTTCAAGTTCTTCTTATCATCGTTGTTTCAGTAAGACTCACTAAGAAAACTCAAATGCATATTGGAACCTGGACCTCCATTATGGAAAGCAGTTGCTGTTGAATTCTAGTTATGAAATGTGTTCAGAGGTGGGAGGTCCTTTTGAGTTCAAATCTTGGTTGCAGACGTTTTATGTCTGGAATTTTTCATCAGGGTTCCGTGTAAACACTGACCAGAACTTTCGACCTGACACTGTTGTGAAAGATTGCTCTGTGGATATAAAACATTTTAATCTTGTGTTTCAGATCTTATCGCCATAATTTATAGCTTATCTTTCCTCTAGAAGTATGTGTGAGAGTGCTTTTACTGAGGGCAAGGAGAGAAAGATTAGTGTATACTTTAGCAGAAGGTGCCCTTTAGCATCACAACAGGTTAAATTGGAAAGGGACTCTGTAAAGCAGGTGTAATCTGAAGGCCTTCAGGCTCAAAGTCACACAAACAGGAGGTTTCACAGCCTTTACATTCCTGTTTGATTTATCCCATTCCAACTTCAAACATATTTTTCTATCACCAGCACATATTGTGAGTTTACTGGATGAGGTAAGGAAATAGGGCATGACTCAGGACTTGAGTGTCCCTTTAACCCTCCTATTTGACAACTACTCTTCTTCTTATGGGAAGATAATTTCTCCCTGATCATCGTCACTGACACTCAAAAGCAGGTCTTCCATTTCCACACCCTGACTGCCTTTTTTCTAAGTCACTTACCAAGTGCTGTGTGTCAGTATGCTGTTAGCTCCCAGGGTTCTAAAGTAAAGGGAGACCACAGTCTCTTCCAAAGCAGGATGGGAATACATCACTCAGGAAACCCAGAGAGAGGGGCTCCTAACCCGGCCTGGCTTCATGAGGACCTGACGCCAGACTTGAAGCTACAACAAAGTTCTCACGGCCCACAACCATCCCACATTGCTCTCTAGCGATGAGGCCAAGGAGGCTTGGGAAGACTCTGTTTTAAAGTCCATGGACGTTTCTTTGGTGATTTGTTTAAACTGTGGTCCATTTAGTCTTTAGTTTCTTTTGATATCAAATTTTTACAGTGTAACTAACAAAGTGAGATGAGGAGACATGGAAAAACAAGTTTCAAGTCAAGTCCCACCCTCAAAGATGCAAGAAATGGTTAAAGTTGGGTAAGAAGTAAGTACCAGTACTCGTTGCTGAGAGGACCTATGTGGAAACCTTTTGTGACAAGCATGATGTTATTATAGTCACCATTACCATTTTGTGACTCATAGAAAAACCCTAAACTAGAAGAGTGAGTTTGGCTTACTTCTCTGTAGCACAGCAAAGAAGAGCTGATTCTTCTGCCAAGTCTTAAGATACTCTGAAGCTTTGTGCTCTTTCAGAGGACTAAAGGTTCCCAGCACCCACATCAGGTAGCTCACAACTACCTGTAACTCCAGCTTTAGGGGCCCTGACTCCCTCTGCTAGTGTTTGGGGATACTTGCATGTAAATGCACACACACACAAACACACACACACAAATCGTTAAAAAATATGAATAGGGACTGGCAATGTGGCAGCTGTGGTGACCTTCTGTTGGTTGGTATCGCTCCAGGGCTGAATAGGATTTCAAGGTCCAAGTGTCACAGAACAGGGAGAAGGTCATACACCAGCCAGGTCTATGATGACAAGGACAACAGGAAGATTTGGATTGTAGGCTGTCAGAAAGAACTAAATGAGACCTTTGCCACTGGTTTAATAGTAGAGCAACCTATAAATAAGGTGGCCCATTGGATCACAACCTGTGATAGAGAATGTGGTGCCTTGGGCCACATCCTGAACATCACCTTGGGTGTGCTGGTGTGGGGCATCATTATGAATAAAGGATGCTACCACCGTGGAGGGGAGAGGTATGCATGCGGAAGAGTGGCCCTTGGCTTCACAGTCTTGTAGGCCTCGATGACTATGCTTGGAGCAGTAACAGTAATTACTGGTTATTTTTATAAGCATGTAAAATAAAATTTTACTGACTTGGGCTTAAAAAACAATCTGTTTTGTACCATATTTCAAAAGCTGCCAAACTTTGGGTTTGGCTGACTGCAAAGAAGCAGCCTGTTAGGAGCAAATTCCAGGGCTGGGGGTCAGTGACTTGGAATGTTTTGCCAAACACTCCCATATTTCCAAAGTTGTTGGGGGCATTTGAACTTGAATATAATGGGGAAAGTTGTTTAAACCAGTTGTCAATTGGCATGCAAGAATCTTGAGGTTTGCAGCTTTTTTTTTTTTAATAGTTTGCCACATTCCGATGACTTGCCAAACTGCAGGGTCCTGCCACTATTCTTCTTGTTCTTTCTTCTCTATCATCTCTGCATGCTCTCCCAGAGAAGCAGGCAATGGGAAACACATGGCTTTGTTTTGATTGCGGTGTTCTTTGCAGTGACTTCTCAACATGGACATGACCTACCTACAGAGTTTTCAACCATTCTGATACTTAAACCTTACCCTCAAGTGAAGCAGAACATTTGGAAAAAGGAGCCCAGGCTTTTACATATTTTGAAAGCTCTGAAATTGCTTCTTATTTGTGTCCAAGTTGAACCTGGGAGGTGTCATCCCCAACAAGTCAGTTGGCTTTAATGTGTTCTGAGTGACCACAGTGTGAATTAGCTTTCTGCCTAGGAAAGGAAAGGGGACATAAACATTGCAGAAAAGGCAGGGTCAGGCAGTTAGCAAGAGGAACATACTTTAATATCCCTCATGGGAATTGGGTGCTTTTATGTATTTTTGAATTTGCTATAGTATCTTTACAAGAGTAATACTGATAAGTTTGTAAAGAATGATGATTTTACTGTATATGTGAGTTATGGTAGGGGAGTTACAGAAACTAGAGAAACAAGTTTCTATTCTTCAAAAGAGAAATCATAATGTTTTGAAGATGCAAGAATTTCATCACATAGAACAAGAGTATAATACTCTTTCATTGCATAGAATGGATACCAGTCTTGTTGGGAACAGGATGATGCCAGAACTGTTTGGAACCATGTGAAAGATGGCTATTGTCACCAGTCCAGCTTTTGAATATTTCTCTACTAAGTTGGTGTGGTGAGAATATTGGCTGAAGGCTCTATTATGCTGGGCAAGGCACGTTGCCTTCACAATCCTGAAGTTCAGTGTCATAACCTTTAGTTTATAAGGGAGAATAACAATAAAACTGTCCTCAAATTTGCAAAGAATTTGTAAAAATGTTTTTAAAAAGAAAGTACCTAGGAAATGATAAGAGCTCAATTAACTGAGTTTTGTTCCTTTTATTATTTTCTCATTTTTAAACCACATATACATTCGAGATAACACAGTAGTCATGGAAATGTGACAAAAAGTGCCTCGTGTCTCTTCTGCCAGGAATTCTTACAAAGGCTCCATCAAATGCAGTGTTCTGAGCAGAACAGGAGGAGGTCTCCATGAGACTTCCATTGAGATGGGGATGGCCACCAACATAGTTCTGTTTTCATACCTTTATAACTGGGTACAGAAGCATCTCTTACCTCACAGTACAAAGGACCAAGGAAAGGAAGCTGCTCACTTCGGTGACTGATGTGGAGGAATATGGCAAGCCATCTCTGAGTTATGCTGTTCACGTTAAGTATATCATATAATAATAGCTTTTAGATGCCACTGAGAGCACAGAGAGTGTGATCGCCACCTTCTTTTAGACCCCAGTAACGACAGAAATGAACAATAGAAGCCAGTGAAGCACCATGGATAGAGGCAGATTCTTTATCATTATTAAGTTCTGTAAAGTGATATTAGTGTTAGTTCTTACAGTAGAAGATACATTATCTTTCTCTCCATGTAAGCAAATCAATTCTTATGGTATGTTTATTATTTGAATATTGTTCTAAGATATTACTGTTCAAAGATGTTGCTCAGTATCTTTCCTTGGATATTTTAGGCATTCATAAGTCGGAAACAAGCCACAATCCCCCCCGCTCCCCATTTTTTAGCCATGTGTAGAAATCTATTCTGGTGATGTAAATATTAAAAGAATATTTAGAAGAAGAGGAAGCTTCATTTGGAAAGAAGGGAAAACATAGAACTCTGCTACTGAGATCATCTGTGTGGGAATCACCACCTTCATTGACCGACCCATCACCCTTCTTCTGGGCTTAAACCTAAACCAGAGCCCCTGAGTGCAATCTCTAATGATTGCAGCGATCGATCTGGCCTTCCAGAGGTTCCTTGCTTTCTAAGGTCCAGGAGGGAGGATGGAAGCTGGCTCCATACTCACAGCCTGTATTTCCTTCCATTCCATAGCTTGTATTTTCTCTCCATCCCCCAAAAGGAAGGGTGTGGATGCTCAGGATACAAACCCAAAGAAAACAGCCTCTTTAAAACAGTAAACCTAGAGAGAACTACCATTTTTAAGGTGCTTTGCCAGAGACAGGCATTGTCCTTTGTTGGGACATTCATCATACATTGTACTGATATCAGAACCCTATGGTGTTCAGGTCCAGCTCAGGCTCCTGCTAGAGAAAGAGGTACTGGTGCTGAGTCATCTATGACTCCCAAGCTGAGGTCAGTCTGAATGCAGGTTTCATACCTGCATAGAAAATAGAAAATTATCCAACCATGTGAATTAATCAAATGGTTAATATAACATTACTTCTCCTTTCGTATGATTTTTCTGCATACCTGCATTAAATCTGCCTCATCTGACCACAAGATGCTTGTGTTAGAACAATTGCCTGGTCCACCAACAATACCGACAATACAATCGATAGATTGTAAATGGCAGCTCATTTTAAATACGCGGAGTCAGTTGCTCTCTTATATTTCCAGCATGAGGACAGCAGGGCAAGGAATTTGACATTAGTCTGAAGCATCAGGAAGGAAGTGCAGGAAGCGCAGGAAATGCCTTGCTCCACAGTCTCAGCTTGTCATGGGGTCAGCCAAGGCCACTTTGCATCTCTCAACTCTGCTTCTGTCCCCTGCGCCTGAAGGAAACGGAAGCCAGAGAAGAGGAAGATGGTTTTGAACCTCTCGACCTCCAACACACAACATGTTCTGAACCTAAATATTATCGTCCAGTCCTTCGAAGTTTAAATACAATTTTGAGAACAAGAATCAGCCAGTCCCCATGTCCTGTTGGATATCAAATGATAATCAGGGTAGTACACAAGTATTGATCCCAAAAGAATAAGGTCTACTGAAATTTTTACTCCCCTAAAATAAATTATGAAATTAAGGTGCCAGTAGCATAGCTCTGAGAGTAAGATGAAGGTGTTTGTCACCAAGCCTAACCACCTGAGTTTCATTCTTGGAACACATGTACTTGAAGGAAAGAATTGACTCCCAAAAATCGTTCACCCACATTTTAGCTATGGTGAGCATATTCTCTCTCTCTCTCTCTCTCTCTCTCTCTCTCTCTCTCTCTCTCTTTCACACACACACACACACACACACACACAGCACATCAATCAATCAATCAATGTAAAATCATTAGAAATCAACCCAATTTAACAATATAAAGCCTATAGCAAAAATGTTTTCCTTCCACCTTCCAGTAATTGCCAGACTTAGAGCCAGCATTAGAGAAACAGTGACTAAGACATATAATTCTAGAAAATTGTTTGTTTATCTGAAGTTAAAATCTACCTGGATAGATTTTTGCCCAGGTAGCACTCCTCTGTTCACTTGTCCACTTCCTGACTCAGTTGGTCACTGTTGGCATGGACAGGAGAGACCTTTTCCCAGGACAATGTTGGAAGGAACACTGGTGGGTGTATTCCTGGATTACACATGGCTCTGCTTTCAGGGCTTTTCTTAAATGAAAAGAGAAAGGACACTCTTCCTCCATGCTTAGAAAACCTTCAGTAATAGCTTTGACTATAAATGACTGCCTAGTTAGCAATCACTGATTCTTAAAATAATGATACTCAAAGGACATCACAGTTCTCAGAAGGCAGAGGTGGGCAGATCTCTGTGAGTTTGAGCATAGCATAATCTACATAGTAAGTGCCAGGCCAGCCAGACCTACCAGTGTACTGGCTAGTTTTGTGTGTCAACTTGACACAAGCTGGAGTTATCACAGAGAAAGGAGCTTCAGTTGAGAAAATGCTTCTATGAGATCCAGCTGTAAGGCATTTTCTCAACTAGTGGTCAACGGGGGAGGGCCCCTTGTGATTGGTACTATCTGTGGACTGGTACTATCTTGGGTTCTATAAGAAAACAGGCTGAACAAGCCAGGAGAAGCAAGCCAGTAAGAAACATCCCTCCATGGCCTCTGCATCAGCTTCTGCTTCCTGCCTTGTTTGAGTTCCAGTCCTGGCTTCCTTTGGTGATGACCAGCAATGTGGAAGAGTAAGCTGAATAAAACCCTTTCCTCCCCAACTAATGTCTTGGTCATGACGTTTGTTCAGGAATAGAAACCCTGACTGACTAAGACATAGAGATACATAATGAGACCCTGTCTTTACAAACCAAAACCAAAACCAAAAAGGTACACCTAAGTCCAACACTTCTCTTCTAACATTAATAGTTGTGTTTATGATACTACTGAATAATATGAAGTTTTCTTACATAATAAAATTAGTAACTCCAACTGGATCATGATCTCGACAAATTAGGGGTGCTTAATTGAAAATACATCATGAATAAAAACTAAAACCCCCAAACTTTCTAAGTAGGGGAACAACATCTAAGAAGATGGTGGTTAAGGAAGAAGGAAGTCTCTGAAATAAGAGTCTCTGGGCTCGATGCTGCTGATAGTCTTTGGTGACTAACCTCAGTTTCTCTGTCCAGATATTAGCACTACTGATTTGTGTGTATTAAAGCTGTGACCACTGTTGTTAATTTTCAAAGTTAGTGGCACTAGTTAAAACCTGGCCCAGTAAGATCCAAGTCATAGTTCTGTGATTTATCTCATTTACCTTCCTATCCTCTGGAGAACAGCATTATACATTTCTTAGGGCATCTGGGAGACAGAACCCATAGAAATTCAGATGAGCAGCTGGAACTAATTCCTCATCTCTCAAGACAGAAGCAACAACGGGAAGGAACAGGAAAGAAAGGGGGAGAAAGGGAGATCTCAGTGGGTTACTATGGAAGGGAAAATTTCCTACATAAGCTCACAGGGCCCTGGAGTCTTCTGTGAGCTGCTTCTGTCTAGGAGAGACAGACAAGATCCATTTTCTTAACAAGACCAAGCAGACACATTGTGAACCTCCTCAGAGCTAAAACGATTGTTGAGCATCATTTAGAACCAAACAGATTTTATAGTAAGAATGCCTTCTGAGGAGAAAGCGGAGGGGACAATAGAAGGAAAACAGCTGCAGTAAAACCCAGGTGAGCAGTGGGCATGTAGTGGCCTAGAGCCAGTGCTGCCAATGGGCCGGGTGGCTGAGGAGGAGTGGGAGGAGGAGGAGGCGGGAGAGGAGGAATAGGAAGAGGGGAAGGGGGGAGGAGAGGGAGGGTGGGAGTCATGAGGGTAACAGCAGAGGTCCTACAAGAGAAGAGTAGATTGCTCAGGGTTAGCCTGAGGAGGTAAGGTTGGTGATTGAGGAAAAGTCTTACAAAGCAAGAGTTGAGAGGGAAGATGGGAGATCAGCTTAGTCTCTCTGAGCTTCCTTCAGCTCAGCCCTAGTGCTTGCTGTGCTCCAGGGGAGGGCCTGAGGTGTGCTGCCACACCCTGCAAAGACACAAAGGCCCCTTGGGAACCACCTTAACCTTACATACTGCAGAGGATGAAGATGCTGAGCAGAAATGGATCTGTCACCTTAGGCTTGACTGCCTACACAAGGCAGTTGTGATCTTCCTTCTCCTCCCAGGACTGCCTGTGAAGGGTTGAGTTTCTGGTGGGCTCTGACTCCTTGAAGTCTTGTGACACTGCCAGAAGATCGTGAAGACTAAGCCTTGCATCTTCAGGAAGGACCAACGAAATGCTCCTATATGTTGATACCCCTGTCATTCCCCACAGATTTATTCCCAAGAAAGCTCACAGGGTGCTTACTAGAAGCTACCGGGGCAACTGAAGAGAATAAAGGAAGAACACAGCACTAAGATGGAGACAGATTCTGGGTCAGAATTCATGGCCGACAACAGCTTCCCCTCTTACACTAGAGTTCTTCATCGGTGAAATGAGGCGACATTCCAGCTTCTCATAATTATTCTTTATGAAATATTTTGTGTTCTATTTAATTTTTTAAAAAATGAGTGAGTCGTGATCTTAATCATAGCGCTTGGCAATCTGGGGCAGGAGGGCTGTTGTTAGTCTGGGGTCAGACTGGACTGTATTGTGAATTCTAGTCCACTTGAGTTACAAAAAGACCTTGTCTTAAATCAACAAGTTTGTTGCTGCTGAAACCTGGGGCCTTGGAGACACCATTCAAAGTTAGATAAATATTGTTTGGACATTTTTTTGCTTACTGGTCTTTGGCTTACATATTATAGTTTTTCATTTTGTATTTTATAGTTTTGAGAGGTTTTCTTGTTTGTTTTGTGTGTGTTTGTGTTTCTATTGTTATTATTGTTATTGTTTGATTTCTGTTTGTTTTCTAAAGAGAGAGAGAAGAAATGATGGAATTCAGTTGGTGGTGGGGAGGATCTGGTAGGAGCTGGGGAAAGGGAAACTGTGATCAGAATCTACCATATGAAAAATTATTTTCCATTAAATAAAAGGCCTGGCCCAGAATAAATGCTCAAAATACTTTTACCTGTTATGTTTAAGATTGCCCTAGGTCTCAATAAGTGTCTCAAAGGAAACTATGATGCCAGCAGAAACAAAGCTCATATCTACGTTTTTAAACAAAGACAATTTTTCTTTGAAAGGATGATAATTAAATATATCATACAGTTAAATGAACACTTATAGTTAAGTTCTCAGCCCATGAAGTTTGTGTTTATTTCATTAGCCCAGAGGAATCATTCCAAGCCATGACATATGGCTCTCATGTTGCCTTCTTACAGTACAATTCGCAATAGTAGCAGAAATTACAATTATGAAGAAGCAACAAAGTAATTTTGGGGTTGGGGGTCACCACAACATAAGGACCCTTATTAAAGGGTCGCAGTCTTAGGAAGGTTGAGAACCACTGCTCTAAGCTCATCGTATTTCAGGTTTTCCCCCAGAGTTCCTCAGATGTTATGCCCACGGCACATAAGAAAGATCTTTTCCAGTGAGTTTCTGGGAAGCAGTGTGCCTGTTTGCTCCATGGCACTTCACTTGTGCTTAAAATCAAGTGGAAAAAATATCATGTAAAAGTTTGTGTTTTGACTGGTTACAGCAGGTGGAGGTTTTCTTTGCAGCGACATTTCCAAGTTGTGTCACCAACAGGTGGATCCCTTTGCTTTGACAGAATTGGCACCCTAATAGAAAGGGAGAAAGAAACACTCAGAGGTGATAAACTTGCATCAATTTGGACTCAGTTTTAGAGCTATTTAAAACCTTTCATGGTTGATAGATTATTAAGCTTTCATGCTACTCACTAAGAAATCATATCTGAGGAATTTTATTCTTTTAAACATTTAGTCTCATTTAAACCTACTGAGATGTTAATCTTTCTAAAACTTGTTTTCCCAGTTTTGGTCTCCTTAGTTTTCATAAAAGCCACTTGGAGTTTAGTGGACTAGAATGGCAGAATACAAGCAAGGAGTGAGGGAGAAGTGCCCTGGGCGTGGTTTCACGAAAGCCAGGCCAATGGGCGTGGTTTCACGAAAGCCAGGCCAAACCGGGATTTTGCTACTACCTCGGCCCTCACTAAACGATTATATATGACTCTTATGTAAAAAGTAACATCACCTGGAAATACAGAGAAGGTAACATAATATATGCTCAGTAAATGCGAAATACATTGCCCTGGAGACAGCTGTCACAGTTTTGTGGAGACTAAGGAGAGGTTACATGAGTATTATTTCTAATTTAAAAGTTAAATCCTGGCCATAGAGAGATTATACTCCACCCAACAAAACTGAGATGCTTTTGAAATGGCAAAACTATAAATCTACAGATTTATATAATTGTGTTTTGCCTGTGCCAAAGATGAACAATAATGTCTAATGAGGAAAAGAGCATTTATACAGTGGCTTACTAAGTTGAAAAGAAAAAGTTCTCTAAATACACTCCATTGAGGTGCAAGTATAGAACTCAGATGGTAAAATGGATTGCGCCTCACGAGGACATTTTCTAATATAGATCTATGCTCGTTTGCACCAGTAGGTTTTAATTGTTGTTTATCTTGTGTGTGTGAGTGTGTGTGTGTGTGTGTGTGTACGAGAAAACTATTTCAAAATTGACTCAAATTCATTTCAAGAAGATCCAGAACAGGATTTCCTTTGGCTGTCCAAGAACATTTTGCAAGTTTCCAGGGAAGTGTACTTAGGCAGAGTTTAACCAGGAGCTCCAGAGCCACCTTGCTGTAAAGGACTTCCTGCACGAACCAAACCGCCGAAGCATGAGCGTAGTTCTTATTACTATGTCCCTCACTCATTGTGCACAATGCTCTTTAAGAACATGTTGTTTGATTGTTTTCTATAGGGGGAGATAGAAAACAGTGAAATGCCTCGATCTTGGGAGAATTATGAGAACAAGAGGCTGGTGCACACCCTTTTGGGTCCTAATAACCTAATAAACCAATCCAGTCTTCACCACGTAATGAAGTATTCAGTACCAACACACACATCAGAAGGGTTTCCAGTCTCTTACCATTTCAAGATTTTTTTTTTGTATTATTCTATTTTGAGAGTATCTAAATGTCAAACACCTGTCCCAAGGTTAACAACAGGTTCAAAGCTATTAGCTACCCCAAAAGACCTCTTCTTCAGAACAGACTTTGCCTTTACACAGCAGTGATTTATTTTGCTCATCTTTCTCGTTTCCCAGTGTAGGTTGGATGACTTCACTCTCTGTTTGTTATGCCATTGCAAACACTCAACCCAAGGTCACAGGTTAAGGGAAGAGGGAGGTAGAAAGACTTCTCCCAAGTGCTTCAGCCCAAGGTGGAGAAGATGCAGTCTAAGGTCTGATCATCATTCCTTTGAGGCAAAGCAGTCTGCTTAGCCCCACCAAAATGCAATGAAGACTGGGAAATATGAGGGAACACTTAGTATTAAAACACAGTTGCTCAGCACTGAAAGGCCAGAAAATATTGGAAGCATTTACTTATTATATTAACAATGGACCTAAATATCAATCAAATGAAAAGCAAAATGAAATAATATTATCTTAGTTTCCATTGACTTGGTTTTGTTGAGAGGGTACAATGGTCAAACGTCTGATGCATTCTTCTTTCCCACTTTAATGTCTGTTGTGTTTAAAACTCTCTGCTCCTTAGTGAGCAGATGAAATAAATACTGGTCTAACTCTATAATTCTTAGCATTTATGTTGGGAAATTGACATGTGTTGTACATTCCTTTGCATTGATATGCCACTGTGTTTATATAGTGTGCCTTTTTTCCATTTCCACTAAATGGAAATAACTATGTATACTTTCAACAGCTAGCCAGCCCTGGTTTATACATTTAACACACCCTGGCTGGTTGATAGATACTGGCAAGTTTATATACAATAGCAAATATCCAGGCCTGGAGTCAGTAAACCTGAGTGATACTCATAGTGTGAAAAGAAGGTGTGGTTGCCTGTAGTTTGCATTTCTACACTGCCTAGGGATCAGTGCTTTTCGTAACATGTGCAATGGACTAAACTTAACTCTGCTATGATTCTACAGACGTATATTCATCGGATGTTACTGTTTCAGTCCCCCATGCCCCATTCCACATTAAAAACTATGGTCCTACGGAAACAGACTCTATTCCCTTCTAGTTCATATCTATAGATGAATTATAATTTGAATCATAATTGGTAAGTGGAGAAATGGTGTCATTGTAATACATATGTTACTATCATGCAGTATTCCACCAAAATCTCAATGTTTATGTTACTAAGGACCATCACTTGAGTGCCAAGGACACTGATTGATGGGCACAAGCATAGACTAACATGGTGCTGTGCACAATGCCCATTTTCCTTGTGTTAAGCTTGCATTATGTTATAATATATATGGTTTATTAGAAGAGCTTATTGCATGGTTGGCTCCACAAGGAGTTCATTTTGCTGCTGTCCCCATAACTGCAGCCTTGATGTGTCCTTGTCCCTCTCCACAGAAGTCCTATGTTTAGTGTAGAGTTTATTTGATCAAAACTTAACATGCCTTGAGAATAAGACTAGTCTTTTGGTTGGACTGTTATTGGCTTTATTTGTACCTCAACTAAAACGTTGTATTGCCTTGGATCTACTTTTATCATAAACTCTAATATGTTGGGTTTTTTTCTTTTGTTAGTTTTTTTTTTACATGTGACTTTCTTAAAAAGGTAAGATTGCTACTAGGGATAAGTTTGTCACACTGTAGTAGGAATGCCTGTGTACTCATAATTTAAGCTACATGAACTTTGGAGACTAGAAGAATATATCAATAGGATTGATGATAGGTCTGCCTGAGGATTTGCCACTTGGAAAGAGTTCTCTTCTCATCCCCTATATGTTAGACAAAGCATTCTTGTGTGTCAAGGTCCTCAAATGCTGTCACCATGCAACATTGCATTGAAGGCCAACAGTATGGGAATCATTATTAGGATTTCTACTTGACAGGCTTGGAAATCAAGGCTCAGTGGATAAGTGTTTCCTAAGGTATATTGGTGGCAAATAACTATAACTAGTTATTCTCTATCCAAAAGTACAGTTTGAGCAGCAGCCTTTTTATATAAGCTACTGGAATACCGAGATAACAAAAATGAAATGGAAATTCTTCCAGTCAGCTTTTTCTCTTCTCCTTGGAATTGATATAGGGTCTCTTTTTAGCCTGGCTGCAGGCAGAATTAAATCATCTCAAACCTGGAGAGCTCCAGCCTTGGTACCTTCTAGAACTGGCAGAGCTGGAGTGTCCTGACAGCTTCTCACCGGGACATGGGCCTTTTAGCTGGCTCCTGGCCAAGTCATCTAGCCTGATGTTGACTGAAGTCTGTCATTTGTCTCTACTTTCTTTTTCTCTACTCCTCACTTGTTTCTACCTCTAACACTGTTTTGCCCAGTGGAAACATGGCAGAAAGGACAGTAGAAGACCTAGCACTACCAATATTTCTGTCTTGTATGAGCTGTACATCCACCCAGTATGCATTGTCAAGATGGCTCATCACTGTTGCCCAAGATTCATACCGTAGGAGAGTGGACAGAGAACAAGGGCAAAGAAACACTGTTCTGTTCTTGGATGGTCAATGAACTCACCTTACCATGCTACATACATTAGCACAATGGCTTAGACCTTTTGTGTACGCCGCCAATTGGAGGTACTGACTAATTATGTAGCTTAATAAAGACTTCTCCAGCCAACTTCTCAGATCTTCTTCTTGGACACACTTGGGTTTGTTTAACTCATGCTTACAAAAGGATTCCAAAGAACCAGGATCGCCAAGTTCAGTGGTTAGTGAGCTCTCTCAGTGAAGCCTGACTATCTTGAAGCTCTTCCAAATCTTCGATAAGTTTAAGAGGTAGATAGAGAATGCCCAAGATGGGACTTGAGGTGGAGTATTTAGGCATTCTACAAGAGAGTGATTAATCAGAAAACCTATTGTTGAAACCACAGAGATATTTAAGGTGGTAATAAAGAAAATAACTGTGTTTACAACTAATTCAAAATTTCACTTATATGTGTGAAGACAAGCACCTCCAAATGCCCCATGAATGTCTGCATAATCTTCATCTTACAATCATGCTTGTATCAGTACTTGAGTACTGATACTAAATCACCGTCATTTAGAAGCATACACCTACACAGTGGACAACACTGCTTTCTGACCTACCAGCCTTTGCCACCTTAGAAAATGGAGGCTACTGACTCTTAAGATCTCTGGTAGTCTGGGTTGTGATTCCCATGGTCTTGAAATAGGCAAATCCCATAAACAATAAAATGTTTCTTTAGTTGGTCAGAGTTTAGCCTGTGGTTGGGATTTCAGCTATCCCAGTGGAGACAGAAAGAATGGTGAAATAAAAGCAGAAGAGAGGTCACTGAGAACTCTAGAAAAACACAAAAGGAAAATGCAAAAGTGCCTTTAAATTTCTCTTTTAATTTTTTTCTATCTGCCCACCAAGTAGAAAAGGTTGTTTTTATGTGTGGTAATTAAAAAAATGGATATTACACACATTATCATACTTGCTTATTTATTCCATGAGCACAAGAAGCATCATTAGTATGCTTTTTGAGAGATGGTTGGTCTCTTGGCCATGTGTAGAATTTTAGCTTGACCAAAACACAAGAATTAAGAATTAATTCTTAAGAATTCTATGTGTTTTATGTTCTCAGACTTAATGGTCCGTGGACTAATTGCTTTGAACTGTAACTGGGCTTAGTTTCATGGGTTAAAAACAAATAGTAAGTAAACATGGATATGGTAATCATTAAGCCAAGTGATTATTCAACATATAACAAATAAATTAAATGAGGAAAGTGCATTTTAACATGTACTCAAGTCTTTCAAATTTGAATTTCCATCCTTATCTGTGTTTCCTCCCATTGTCTCCCATTAATGGTAAAATAACTAAGAAGGTGGCTCCCTCTTAGTGGGCTGACAAGTAACCAAGTAAAACAGTCTGTATTTTTTCCCAGTGTGAGTACAGGAAATCTAAGTTACAGAATACCCAATTCCATACTCTTATATTAGGGACCAAAGAAAAAGAATTCTACACTCTTAATACGTTAGGGGTAAAGAGTATAAAAGATTCTTGAAAAGAGAACATAGAGAACAGTAAGACAAAGGTATTATTTGTCACAAATGCATGTGTATTTATATTACCTCAAAAATAAGTTTAATTTTAAAGAAAACACATTTTACATACTTTAGGAGGCTAACTGAACGTGTATTTTCTATGGTATAATATTCGTAAAAAGTGTCATTTTAACAGTGACAACTCAGGAGCATTGTGAAGTTTTGTGCTCTGCCAATGACTACTTCATTACCCCTAACATAAACCTCATACCCCTATGGAATCATCCCCATCCTCTCTTCTCTTTATCACATGGTACCCACAAGTCTGCTCCCTGTTCTGATGAATATACCAACTCTGGGTGTCTTGTATAAATAGAGTTGCATGTACTGCATCAATTTTTGCTTCTAGACAGAGATAGATATAAATTTATTATCCATTCATTAGCTGATAAGTGTTTGGGTTTCTCCAGCTCTTGGCTATTGTGAAAGGTGTTGTTACCAACAATTAGTTACCAGTTTTTCTGTGAGCATGTTTTCTTTTCTTTCTTTTTGAGGAAAGACCAGACTGGTTTCCACGGTGAGGAAGCCATTTTCTATTCCCACCAGCCATGGATCAGGTTTCTAATTACTTCCCATATTTTCAAAATGTATATTCGGATACACTTCTTGTGTGTGTGTGTGTGTGTGTGTGTGTGTGTGTGTGTGTGTGTGTGTGTTCCTTTGACTGTGGGTAAAGTGGCATCTCATTTTGGTTCTGACGCACTTCATTCTGTTGATTAGAAACGGGAGGCATTTGTTTCAATAGCTTTTGGCCACTTAGTTAGCTTACTGAAGAAATGCCTCTTCAAATACTGTCTCTGCTTTCAAATGAAGTTGTTTAACTCTTGGTTGTTCAATCACTATGCTGAAAGGAAATGAACCCAGGAGTCTTTCAAGAGTTGTGTTGTTGCTGTTGTTGTTGTTGTTGTCTTGTAGGTCTCAGGGCAAGGATGTGTTTATATTATGATATTTGTATCCTTACATATAGTTCTGAATGTGTTCATTGTCTGGGCTTACTGTATTAAATCACCAAGATCACAATGGCTTAAAAACCAGAAATTTATTCTGTCACTATGTGAGAACCAGGAGTCTCAAATCAAGCTTGGCAAGAGTTGGTTAGTTTGAAAGCTCTAAAGGATAAGTCACTGCCTTGGTATTGTGTTAGGCTCTGGGATTCCTTGATGCTCTAAGAATTGTAGATACAACACACTGATCTTGACCCCCAGCTTCCATGTCTTTCTCCACTGTGTTCCTGTGTTTAGAGGCCTCAAATATTCCTCTTCTTTCTCATGCAAAAGGCCACTCATTGGATTTGTGGATTTAATAAAATCCTTCCTGAGAAACCAAAGCCTGACTTAATTACAGACACAAAGGGTCTGTTTCCAAATAAGGCCAAATTTACAGGTACAGGGGTGAGAGATTGGACATATTTGGGGAATATCAAAAGCCAACCCACTGCTCTGTGTATGAGTTATGTCTTTTATAAATGAAAGATTTTAAGAAAAATAATGGGGAAACAATTTAAGAAAGCAACTAAGGTGAGTATTTAATACACCAAAGTGGTACTGGTCTCCAGGTTCTCCCAGCATCCCTCAGTCCCAGCCTATTGCAGGGCATCGCTGGTGTTCCCAGCCCTCTGCCCTGAACTTTTCAGTCTAGAGACTGGGCTTCCCATTCCCCAGAAGTTCTTTCCAACATAATGGAGACATGTTGGTCTCTTTCTCTTCTTCTCTCTCTGCACCTTAGGTCAGGGCAATGGGCGTGGTTCACCAGCAAAGCCCTGTAATAAGTAGGGACAGAGGGATGCTGGGAGAACCTGGAGGCCAGATCCACTTTAGTATGTTAAATATGCACCTCAGCTGCTTGTCCTGGATCTGAATCCCAACATCCCAGCCTTTTGTTGATAATAAATGAATAAGGGCAATATATGACTACTTCCTGCTGACATTGCGGCATCGTTATTGGAGAGGAGGTCCAAAAAAGCTGGAATATTGTCCAGGTCCGGGAAGAGCAGGCTGCTGTCCAAGCTTTGCAGGACCGTCTGGGGCTAGAGACATAAGGCCCAATTGAAGTAGTTTGTGAGGCAACCAGAGGGGCACCTGTGGGTAGGTAGCCGCTTTGGAGCTGCCCTGGATCTGGGTAGGTAGCCGCTTCGGAGCTGCCCTGGATGCAGGGGACACCTGGACTTGGCAGTGTGCTGGAGCAGGTACATGTATGTTAGGGCAGAAGATACAGTTAGAGAGTTTAGAGAGAAAACCTTTTTCTTTGGTGTACATTTGAAACTGTTAGGATCGTGGTCTTGCTAGTAGGCAGGGTAGTCCCAAGTACCAAGGAAAGGGGAATCGATCCCATGCTCAGGAATAGGCAGGTAGGGAGAGCAACGGGCTGTTCATTGACAGTACTTATTTGGAGTCCATTTGACCTGTGAGAGGTGGATTCAAGTGGATTTCCTGAAGCCTTTTAGATTCTTTTTAAGTTCAGAGTACATTCAAGTCAAAGTATCAATAGGCCAGAGACCTGTAAAAGAGCAGAAACCTAAATGGTTTTTGCAAAATGGTTTTACAAATTATGATTCTGAAAAAAAAAATTAAATAAGATTATCTAAATACTGAATGAGTATTTCTGTGCTATCTTTTATTTTTGAGGAAAAATGATTGAGAATAGTTTCGTACTCACACATACATAGAGTCAAGAATGTGGTTTTTAACACTACTAAATAAAGGTGGCTTTAATTTCTTTTTCTTTCAAGGATTTTAATTCTGTATTTGTGGAGGACATTCATAGATAATTTTTCACTTTATATCTTAATCACTTTTTTATACATTTGTTTTTCTTTCTTCCTTCTTTTCTTCCTTCCTTCCTTTTTTTACATCCTGACTGCAGTTCTCCTCCCACTCCCCACTCCCATCCCAGTCCCTTCCCCCACCTTCTCTCTGGCCCCCTCTGTCCTGAAGCTCTATCTCCCCTGTCCCCATTCACTCCTCCTTTACAGAAAAGGAGAGGCCTCCCGTGGATATCAACCATTCCTGGCACATCAAGTAGCAGTAAGACTAGACCCCTCCCCTTGTACTGAGGCTGGACTATGCAACCCTGTAGGAGGAAAGGTTCCCCAGTAGCAGGTAACTGAGTCAGAGCCAGCTCCTATTCCTGCTGTTAAGAGTCCTACAAGAAGACCAAGCTATACATCTGTAACTTAGTGCAGAGGTCCTAGGCTAGTCCCATGAGGTCTTCCTGGTTGTTGTTCAGTCTCCAGGAGCCCCTATCAGCCCAGGTTGATTAACTCTTTGTTTTTCTTGTGGTGCCCTTGACAACTTGCTGGCTCCGCACCTTTCTGCAGAATTTCTCAAGCTCCACCTAATAATGTTTGAGTGTAGGTCTCTGCATGTGTTTCTATCAGCAGGTGGCTTTATTTAAATAACTAAGGATATATGGAAATTTTCTGTTCATGCCATCATCATCACCAGTCTGTGCTTTCCGCATGTGTCCTTAAATCAATAATATCGGGATTTGAGGATTTTTACCACTGTAAACCCCAACTTTTGTCTTGTTTTCAACTGAAGAGGGATTCATGTCCTTAACAGAGTATTTTACCCAGCATTTACCCCAGCATTTTCATATTTTAATATGACAGACAGCTTATATTCAATCCTGTTAGGGTCTCATTTCATATAATGTAAGTGAATTGATCTTTTATTTCTAAGGATTATATATTAAGAATCGAGGTAGTAAGATGTAAAATCCCTGGTAGGATGTGGAAACTCTGAAAATCAGTTCAATATGCGAGCATAGAAATTCAAAAACATGTCCAGTGGCTTACTCAGAAGATGGAAATCGTAGAAGCTCCCACGGAATCCAAGAGCTAGTGTGGAACCTTTTCTTTTTTTCTTGGAAAGTGCTGTTGAGAAACAGATGACAGGATTTGTCTTACTGTATTCTCATACCGTGACTCCATAGTAGATGGTTTCAAAGACAAACATTAGAAACTTTCATAAATGTATATGGAGAGAAAGTCTGAATGTATTTCTCCAGATAGGATGACTTCCTTCCTTCCTTCCTTCCTTCCTTCCTTCCTTCCTCTTTCTTTCTTTTTTCCTCTTTCTTTCTTTCTTTCTTCCTCTTTCTTTCTTTCTTTCTTCTTTAAAGCTCTTGCTTTGAAAACAACTTGACAGGTGTTTTTTAAAAAATAACATTTTTTTCTAAGCTAATCAGGATTTATTTAGAAAGTCATCACTTGGTTAATGTTTAAAAGTTGAGAGAGTTCAATTTTTTTTCAGTTTTCACAAAGCCCCTTTATACCATTAAGTTAACAGAGAGCCAAGTATTTATGAAGGGTCCATCCAAGTTGTGTTGCTGATCTTTGATCATAACAGGGAATAGTAGGGACATTCAAGATATGAGGTAAGGGCTACAGGGTCTCTCTATTAAGTAACTAAAATACAGCTCACTCTGGTCCTTCTCTTTCTAAAACCCAAGCCAGGCTGCAAGCTTGTGTGGATGGATTAATGGGTGCCTCATTTAGCCATGTTTTAATAAGAAAATCTTCATACCAAGCCAAGATTATTCTTTGATAACATCATTTCTTGCTCATTTGCATCAATTAAACAATTATTCTTATGTGCACAGTGGAGGAATTCTGTGTTAATCTAACCTAGTGCTGAAAACCAGTGTGTTTCTCATTTTCCTTCTGCATTGGTTTTACTCTTTGGTGGGGTTTCAACAAAGATGTAATATTCTGAATTTGCAGCCTTAAATGTAAAGCCCTCTGAGAAATTGTAACCCCTTGCCTGATAAACTACAATAGGCCACTTTTTTCCCCCTTAGCTCAGGGAATAATGCTGAGTAAGGCTTGAGATCTTATCTATTCCTAATTCTGCATTAGATAGCACGGAACTTTTTAATGATTAAAAACAAAAGAAAAAGTCAGAAATGGTAAGACTCATAAACCTTGCCTTGGCAGTAGTCACAGTTACAATAATCAAGTGCGTAATATTCCTTTATTCTCAGTCTTGTCTTAAATCGCGAAGTGACAATAAATTCTCTGTGGATGAGGCTGGTATTTGTGTCAACCTTTTATTCGCTGTATCTCTTTCACTTCTCTGTCTACGGTGGAAAGTTTTTTTTTTTTAATGCTTGGTGAATGAATGTAACATTTTTATTATAGTTACAAATATCTATTTGCGAATCCAGTCTCTCTCTCTCTCTCTCTCTCTCTCTCTCTCTCTCTCTCTCTCTCT
>JADRCH010000005.1:31106322-31169658 GCA_019843965.1 Rhynchomys soricoides | reverse complement strand
GTGTGTGTATGTGTTTTCCTGGGATTTGAACCCAGGACCTCACACAAGCTAGACAAACACTATTACCACTGGGCTATGTCCCTATCCCTGAAATATAAATTTTAAGCCACGTTTTTAATCTTCGTTTCAACACTATTCACATTCTCTTCTCCCAGTCCAGAGGACAGCGCCCACCTAGAGTTAAGCTTCTTGTAAATAACAAGTACTTAGTAACTGCTGTAGAGAACCAAACATCAGAATGCTTCCATTTAAGGGAAATATCAACTGCAGATCTTGGAGATATTGGCTATCACATCTGCGCTCACTTGCATTTGGAGATAACTCTAGAGGACTAATGGAAAGAATGTTAAAGATGATGCGAGCAGATAGGAATAGAGTTTGGATCCAGGGAGCTCCCCTGTTCATCTAATGTCTTAAATGCTAAGATGTCTCGGTAGTCTTGGCAACAATTATAGCTAAGAAAACAACATTTAGAGCTATCTCCAAACCAAAAGAGAAAAAGAAAAAGAAAAGAACAAAAGCAAGAATCAAAAAATGATCTCTTTACTGTGGAAAGAAAACAAGCATTCCACTGTTGACCCCTGTCTTTTGAAATATGTTGGAATTCCAGCCTTCTGAGACTCTTCTTCATTTCCCAGAAACCCCAATGTCCTTTAACACAGTTTCTGATTGATTTTCCAAGTGTTCTCAGGTGGAAAACAGATTAGATTCAGTTGGCTTACATTATTTCCTTCTGATAGTCTGGATTTGTTTGGAGTTGACAGGAGATACCAAGCATTATTCAAAGGAGCAGAATGTTTGGTAGTAAATGATATCATGGAAATGTGCTGTAGCGAGTAGCTGAGAAGGGAGGGAAAAGATGCACTCATATTACTTTAAGTGTCAGTGGATTATTAAAGGCAATACTAGTCATCCAGAAAATAAAATAGTTTGTTGTATGGTATAGGGAATCCCATGATGACAGCCATTACTTGGAGAGCATAACCCTGCAGGTTATGACTGCTAGCAAACCTCAGGATAAGCAGATTTCCCTACAGTGGTTGGTTTTGGTATGAGTTCTACTATCGGAGTTTGCACAACATTTCAAATTTCAGTTTTAGAAAGGACTTATGGAGCTTAAGAAGTGCCTCTGTGAGTTAAAGCAGAAAGCAGGTGAACTAGATTTTATCAAAAAGTGACATAGTCAATCTGTATTCTCAGCCTCCTGCTTCTAAGTAATGTGGCAAATCATCATTGTCAACAACAACAAAACAGAGAGAGCAGGGTAAGGGAAGTAAACTAACTTTTATGTGCAAAACTCAACATCCCTTTGGTGTCCAAGGCAAAAATAAAATGCAAGTAGACTTCATTTTATGTCTTCATCGTTTCTTTAAAACTTTGCACACAACTAAAAATTTTGGCTTTGTCTGTTGGATTATTTATTTATGATACCATTGTCCTTTATAGCTCCAGTAGGCCTGAAACTCACCATCTAGCCCAGACTGGCCTTGAACTTGTGATCTTCCTGTTCAGCATCTTTAGTACTGAGATTGCAGGTGTGTGCCACCAAGCCCATTTCTAAATAGAACATTTTTTTTCTTTTAAAGTCTAGGCTTACTCTTGATTTGGAAAAAATGTTGTAGCTAACTCAGAATGCCTGTAATGATTTTCTAATCTAAACAATGACAAGCTAGTTTAGTAGAGTTTACACATATTGAAATTTTTCTAAGGTACAAAGTGTTATTTCTAAAGTGATATGATATAGCAATAGGAAGGACCTCACTGAAATAAAATTAGCTTCAATACTCAAATTTTAACAATCTAAGTAAATGCTTTAAGATACCATGCCTTTTTAAACACCCCCACTCTTCTTTCCATCCTTTTATACTTCATTTTTTGATAGGACCAAATATATTTTTGCCCATTTTTATCTCTAATCTTGAAATTGGAGAATGAGAAAGCTGCTCTTGAAGCACCATGTACTATTTGCACAACAGAGGACAGAATAATACCCCAACTTAGATTTTGGGTCAAATCTTAGCCACATAACACTTGTATTCTGTCAACTGACAGACTCCCTACATGGAAGAGCTTAAACAAAACTCTGTAATCCCCTGAGAGTTTCTTTGAAATGGATTTTATTAGTTTATATAGGATTCCTTCTCAGTGAGATACATAATCTCAAAATAAGTGATCAGTCCTAAGCTAATTTTTATTAACATACACAAGTAATTTCATGGGTCAGGAAGACATAGAAGATCATACACAAATCCTTTTGTAGGTTTAATGGGTTCATTAAAGTTAAAAACAAAAAGAAATCTCTCAACCCCTACACCACTCATATCAAAAATGCTAATTAATAGGTTAGGAAAACCAGTAATGGAATCTCTTAATGTCTGGGATTTTAAATTGCCAATTAAAGCTACTAGGTAAGTCCGAGAAGTTACTTATCATACTTTGCCTTTCTGACTCTCAGAAGTTCCTGTTGCCCACACTACCAACAATAATCTATAGGGAGATGTGGAGATGGCTGAGTTGGGATCCCAACACTCAGGTAAAAAGCCAGTTTTGTCTGCAAGGGCCTGTACTTCAGCCGAGAAGGGGCAAGTGGCAACAGAGACAGGAGCACACAACTTGTGGGCCACCAGCCTCTCCAAAAAGCCTTGAGTTCCAGGTTTAATGAGAAAGCTAGACAGAGAATCAGGAGAACACCCAGTATACTGCAGCGTACACACAGGTATGTGGGGCTCACACATCTTTATACATATGTACTCATATGCATTCATGCACACAAAGGAGTGGGGAGAGACTGGTGTTAAGTTAATAAAATCCATTGCAAGGATTCCACCAGGAAAGTTTTTCAGGCTCTCTTTTCTCAGGTTCTTACATACCTTCAGACTGGCCTTATTCTGTTTCTGCACAATGCTACTCTGATTTGTTTTGAAGCGCAATCCACCTTTTCATAAGCCGTGCTTAACTGAGCCATCTCAGAAATAATGAGTTCAACTCTCAGAATGTCTGCCCGGGCAGCTGGACAACAGCCCTATGCTCATGTTGCTTGCACAAACACATGAGTTGTGTTCCCACAGTGGGATCTGGGACTCCTAAGGTCCTGTGGCTTTTTTATCCTGTAAAGCACATGATGCCAACAGGGGAGGGGGTCAGGTTCTGAGAGTAAGAATTTCCAAGACCAGAGTAGACACAGTCTGAAAGGAGCCGGTGAAGCAAGCGATTATTCCTGGTGGGAGGATATGAGCAATGAACAGATGCCTGTAGATACTACGAAGGGAAATAAACACTGCCGAAGAGCTGACTTACGTAGGAAAACTTTAAAGGGGGATTTTTTTAACAGTGATGTTTGGGAACCCCCTGGTGAAAATGAGTATTCTGGGTAGCACTAGTACTTCTGAAAGGCAACAAGTCCTTGTAGTCAGGATGACCTCTCTGCTCAACATCATTAATCTGTTCTATTTATTCTGTCTTCCAAAAAAAAAAAAAAAAAATGTAGAAAACACTTATCTGTTAAGAATTGTGCTTCCTTGTGTCCTGTCCCTGACCCCTCCACACACACACGTGTGTACACAGCACTTTGAAGATCAAATGCCATTTGTTAACAACTAGAGGTCATGGACTTTAGAAGCAAAGACAAAACAATTCACTTACTGCAGCAAACTGAATTCACAAAGCAGCCTCCCAGGGTGAAGCTGAAAAACACATGAATAGCAGCATGTTTGAGTTGGCTTTTCTGGCCTTGCTGATAGAAGGAGATATCTTGCTGACATATTCCATCATTTCTGATGAAAGGACTTGGAACGGCGTTTTCTTGATATCATTATATGGAGACATCTTGCTTGTTGGAAAGAAGCATGAATTAGGCATATTTTTTATGGCAAGTAAAACCATGGACTTTCTGTGTTTGAAGTGATGATGTCATATTCAGACCCTTTCTTTCTGGACTCTGATCAAGGCTCCACTATGGCCCTGTTTGCATCATTGATTTCCCATATCTTTGCCAGCAGAGGGGTTTGGATTATTTTCATAACCAAAGAGCTATAAAAATAATCTTTTTTCAACTTTCAGGTTAACTACAAAGATATTATCCTATATTTGTTTAGGCCAGATCTTGTTACAACTTCAGCCATTATTTTTATTCTTATGGTAACTATGTACCTCAAAATTAAGATCCAATTACTTAATCCATGAAGGGTAAATTAATTAAAATCTCAACGACAGAGCATTGATATTGTAAAGTTATTGTATATGACAAGGCAGGAAGGAACTTATCCTGTAAGTCATCAATTTACTGTACAGTTTTAACTATTGTTACCTTCCATTTTATATGTCATCATTGCAGTCTTTAGATTGAAACTAATGTTAATTGCGAGTTCCCCTGTTGCTAGGTTGGAAAAACATCCATGGCAGTTATTCAAGGAAAGTAATGGCATCAGAATACATTTTCCTTGCCACCATTGATTTGATGTTCACTTGTAAGGTAGAAAAATTTCATTAGCTATTACATATTCCCATCTGCATGACACTAGATCAGCCCTGCTGGGCCAGATGTTCAAGCCCAGACTTTTTTATTGGAGGAGCAAGCACACAGGCCACAGTGACTCTTCTTGGAACTGGGAATGTGAGGAACATGGAACATGACTTCCAACAGAGTCCACGGTATCTAAGGATGCCTATAATCTTCTACCTTCGTTTGGCTTTTTTTTTTTCTTTTCCAGATCATTCCTCAAATATTCCAAAGATCTACAGGGTTACAAATTTTATGGGCCAGTTGAACATCTTTCTTAGATGGGTCATATTTTCATCCTTATTAATCTGACCAGTTCAATAGCTGGTTAAAGAAAGTCCATGATTTGACCTCAGGAGACCCATATTGATATCCTAGGTCTGCTGTTAATACACTTGGCTTAGACAGCTTTTCCAAGGTTCAATTTCCTAACATACGAATAGAAAGCAAACACCACCACCTCATCTAACCAATTACTTAATATGTTATTTCTATGGAAAATTATTTTTGAACAAATAAGCCGAGACCTGGAAGCTGTATATCTGTTTCTCTCATTTATTACCTTACACAGTAAATTCCATTCTGGAGCAAAAAATAAAAGGAAGAAAGAGAGAGGGGGAGGGGGAAAATACAGAAATATGATTCAATTTACAAAAGATAATCTTCAACATCAACAACCTCATCTTCCTCCTCCTCTTCTAAGTAGTACACACATAACATATGGCCTCACTTGAAAAGGAGTAGACTCCTTTATTTCTTTTCTCTATAAATATGTATTTCCACAATGTCCTCCAAGAAGTTTGGTCTGAGCTCTGTTGCCATGACTATTTTCCCATACCAGCCTCTTGAGCATCCTTCTTAGCCAGTTGCCAGCAAAGAAGAGTTTCCTTCTCCAACCTCTCTCTGAGGAGACAGAAGTACTTGAACTAATTCTTGTTAAAGAGAAGGTATTTCCTTCTAAAGTTGTCCTTGGGTTACCTGTCACCACATTTTTTTCTAGTTTTAGGGAGAAAAAAATGAGCAGTGGTCTATGATTTCCACAGGTTTATGGAATCCTGTGAAAAGATGGAAAAGCTTCTTGGCTATTAAAGTTTACCCTCCTGATACTGATGAGGCTGGTACCTATGATGAGACTGGAAATCTCAGGGGTACCTATGATGAGAGCAAATTCTCAGGGGTTCATGTGAGTGAGGCTAGCATTCCCTTTAGACATTCACGTCTAGACTATGCTGCTTCACTTCCAGTTACTTTCAATATTTTCCCTGTCTGAACTCTCAAACCTTTCAGCCTGTTTTGTTTTATGTTTTTTGTTTGTCAGGTTTCTTTTTTTCCCTTTTGTTGAAAATAAGTGCCATTTTGTCTCGCTTCTAGAACATAAAGTTCCAGGAATATCTACTATAATAAAATGAACACTGAGCTAAGTTAGGAGATGCTGCTTTTATTCTTCACCACTCCTTTAAATCAAAAGCACAAGTTGTAAACTACTTTTTTAATGTTATCTCCTGTGCTACAGGCTCCTTGGTGCCTCAGAAAACATAAAAGGGACAGATTTACAATCACTATGAGCAAATAGCCTGTAGAATTTTAAGGACAGGAAATGGGGGGGGGGATGCAGTACCCACCCATAGACATTCCATGCAACATGTAGAATAAACAGAGCCAAGAACACCAAACACTCTTGGTCTCATGTTGAGGAGTAGCAAAGTCACCTTTAGGAGAGAATTTCAAAAAGGAAAAGAAAAAAGATAATGTGATGAAAATATGAACCCATCTAAGGAATCAAATTGACCCTGACAAACAAAAAGAGATGCTTTCCCAATTTTGTCTAACACTTGTTGATTCCTTTGAATGTCAATCAAGTCTGCTGCCTTCATAGACATGGCGAAAAAGAAGCAATGTCACAGACAGATACTTCTTAAACCTTAAGAGGAATATGAATAGAGATCTGATTCATGAAATCTGGGTAGAAGCTGAAATGCACAAGCCCCTGAGTGATGGCCACAGCTGGTGTACAGTCCTCAGTGGTAGTGGTCTGGTCCATATATCTCTTGAATGATTGTTTTCAGTTATGGGCAATTTTGACTCCGTAAGATTTTGACAGTTTCTAAAGATCATTTTGACTGTCATAACTCACTGAATGCCACTAGCATACCATGTGCACTGGGGCTGTGGAAATAATTAAATACCTTTCAGCACAGCCCCTTAACGACAAAATAGCCTGTAGTACCAAGGGTAAGAAATCACACTATGGAGGTAATATTTTGCATATTTCTTACATGAAAGAAATAATCTGTTGAAACTGTTCAAAACATTAAATCCTAAATATAACAGGGAAGCTCACATACTGGGGGCTTAGAGCAGAGGGCAATCACTGTTGAAAATATCTATCTAAAAGAGGATGCAGGGGATGGTACCCAGCTGTGCTCCATCGCCCCCGAGGAATGAAGGGGAGATATACATAAAAGGATGCATCCTGGCCATCCACTCTTTGTCTACTTCCTTCTTGCCAGCCAGGGAGACTGCTTCATGTCTCACACCCATATTTGTCCTGTGTGCCTTGCTACCCACAGAGACTCTCCAAATCCTGGGTAGAAACTTTCCTCTCCCTGCCAAGTCCCATCCATCTCTCCCTTGCTTTAGAACTTCAAAAAGTCTTCTTTCACTAGGATGAGTGGCTGCCAGAGCCTCTCCAGCCGCAGCTGGCAGCCTTCTCTCTACAGCATGCTATCTTTCAGACTACAAATGTTACCACCCATCTGTGCGTGAGGATTGTGCCAGAGATTTATAAAAAGTAAAAAGATGAGGAAGATGACCCCCAGTTTAAGACTACCATGGTCTAGGGGAAGAATTTCCAATGTATAATAATAACATGAATAGTGTTTAATAGTTATCTTGGTAAGAAGTTTTTTTTAAAAAGTCTAAGAAGAGGTTTTAGGAACTCAAAGATCAATAAAGACCATATAGATGAATCTACACATGAAAAGTATGGTTGTTTTCCTCTGCAAATGTTCTCTCTAAACTAAGTTAGAATCCCGTGCATCAATAAACACTTATTACTGTTACTGACATTTGAAGACTGTCAGTTAGAATAAGCTGGATTTAAAATATATTTATGAAAAATTTTAGAGTGAATAAGAGCCAGGAGATTAGATATGTTAAGTCTACCTAATCCATAGGAATAGAACAGAGAAGTTTCCAGAATCTGTGTGATTGAATCTAATTTTGAGAAGTTGAGTGTAATCACTTCTGAATGTATCTTAGACTGTGCTGTTATTGTATAAGGTGGGGGCTAGTTGAGAAGAATTGTCAGTTACATTTAGGAGACAGATATTGAAACGTGTAAGTATATTTTCAAAACTAAAACCCTAAAAGGAATTTGGTACCCTCCATCTGAGCTTGTGATTTTAAAACCTTTGTACACAGTCACCCTTCTTGTAAAACTGTAAAGAAAAACCTGGATCACATGGAAATCAAAGAGATAAGCTATCAATGTATATCAATGTTTACTGGGCTTGAACTAATGAGAATATTATTTAATTTAATCTAAAAAGTTTGTGAGGTTCTTATCATAGTCCACCCTGTTACATGGAGCTATTTTTGAATTACTACAAACTTTCATTCTCTGCTGGCTTCCATAGGAGAAGCCAGATTTGTCTCAGGCCTGTGTAGGAACCATCCCCAACTGGAAACAACCCTCTAACAACCATCAAGAGGAAAGTCAATTTCCTTTCAGAAACTGTATGGAGAAGCTATCTTAGTGAGGCTAAAATGCAACTGCCTGCATCTTCAGAACTTGCAGTGGGGAAAGGATGCTTTTAAAGATTACTGCTGGTCACAGTTTACTGTAGGAATCACTTCTGGGAGAGTATATGCAAACTCACCAGTCATCTTTCGTTTCTGTGACTCCCACTCAATCCTGGAATTTTACTTCTGGGAATGGTACAGATGTTAATTTCCAAACCTCTTTAAAGTCATGTTGTTGATGCTCAATGAGTAACAACCTATCGGATCCTTCCTAGAGTTCTCATATTCTTGATTTCAATGTTCTTTTTCATAAGAGCACAGCTTTCATTGGTAACCTTAAGAATGCCTTCCATAATCCAAAACATAATGCCAACCTTCTGTAACAGGACTTTCTTTCTCCTCTCAAAGTTATCCTAGGCTTCTGCATCTCCTTCAACGTTGATGTGAAAAACTCAATGAGTTTCAGTGGCCCAGTGGAGGACATGTTTGGATACACTGTTCAACAGTATGAAAATGAAGAAGGCAAATGGTAAGTAAACAGTCTCTGTTGTTGTCCAGCTCCCTTACACAGAAATGGAATATATTTTCAGAATGTTTTGTGAATGGAACATTAACTGAATGACTCATTTGTGCTAGAGAATGTGTTCTAGTGGGTCGGTGATAGAAGCTGACGAAGTCAAAGACGTAGCATTCCTTAGAAGTTTAAAGGAAGTGGTTACAGATTTCTGACAGTTAACTCCTAGAATGACCTCAAGGAAGATTCTTAGCCCAGTATTCAGTAAGTGGGTTGCTTTGGCAACTTCCTGGGTTAATTCTTATTCTACAGTTACTTGAAGACTTGACTGAACTTCATTAAGAAGGGCAAAATGAGAGATCAGATGCCCAGAAGGGTCACTATTACTGTAGTTGCTGGGGGCTTAGGTTTATGTTTTGTTTTGTTGTTTTTTGCTTTGGGTTTTGTTTTTTTGTTTGTTTGGTTGGTTGGTTGATTTTGTGCTTTAGTAGTATCCTAAGTGTTGTGTATGGATGACAGTGAACCATACCAAATTTCTAATATATACTTTTAATACTGTGAACCTTTCGTTAACTTTATTATAGATAAGTTAGGGTATATTTAACTTCTAACAATTTCACAAAATAAATAGGAGAGATCTTTTTATGTTCTATCCCATCTAATGGTAGTCAATACAGACCTCTAAAATTGTGTATTAGAGAACTAAGTATGAGGTAGGTAAGTCTCTGTTTCTTAATTTTAAAGCCCATTTTTTTTCCTAGCAAAAGAGACTCATATTGTCTAAGATAACAGTAATGTGCCAGTTCACAACTGTTATTTCACAGAGAAATGCATGTTTTGATTTCTTCTCTAGACTTTTTAAGTTTGATAATAATTCCCGAAAGACGATCAAAAGTAATAATTTGAGTTCTCACATTTTCTAAGTATAAATGTTGTATTCTATGTGTACATCACTATTTGTGAGAATTTTACCCAGATTTCTATAAAGTTTTCCATCCTCTGTCCATCTTTCCTAAACTTGGTACTACACTCAACAGTAGTACCTAGCAGTGTGGGACACACTGTGAGCTCCTTGGGAATTTGGGAAGAAGAAATCAGTTCCTTATTTGTGATCCCAGTCATGAAAGGTGACTGATCTGTGGATAAGAGGAAAACAGAAATATCACACCAAGCTGGGGAGCCACATGAGTAAAGATAGACCTTCAAAGACAACAGATCTTGGAACCAAAAAGAAGAATGGAGAAACCACTGTAGGCTGTTGCATTAAATGTCATTTTGGAAATTAGTGTAGATCTGAATGGATTGCCTACGAATTAGGAAATCTACCTGCAAGCAAGAATCTAATTTAGTACTTAAGAGATAAGCTTGTAGGGTTTGGTAAGATAGCCTGAAATCCCAGCTCTCCAGACACTAAGATGGGAAGGTCACTAGTTCAGGGTCATTTTCATCCTATGCAGAATTCAAGGCCCGCATGGGCTCCTGAAAATATAGTTTCAAACAAACAAACAACCAAAAATGGAACATACTGAAAAGAGAGATAAACCCAGGGCTGTCGTAGGGGTGACTGGAATCAAATAAACATCTATCCAACATCAATTTGGATGAATAATTAAGTTTTGATGGAACCTGAGAAAGAAAAAGTTAAGATATCGAAGTGATGAGACATATTTCAAAATTTCAATATTAGATTCTTGAAAAAAGGGGGAATCATTGATAGAGATGTATTTGCATACATATTTACAGAAATGTAAAATCAATCTTCTTAGGAAGTTGATGGATTTATTTTTAAACAGCTTGGTGTCTAGATAGTTAGAAACTTTAAAAGAGGATACAAAGAGGTGGAAAAGCATATCTGGAAACAAACATCATAGAACAGACACTTTAGTGCCTGGCTTTAGTCCCCAGCCTGTACCTGATACCTGCCCTGTATCTGAAATGCAGACATAAACATAATATGCACACAGTGATTATGTTTTGACTGAACAGCTAAATCTTGTTTAACATGCTATTACCTTCCATGAAGCACAACTACATAAAAATCAATTAAGAATAGTTCTCCTTGAGAAAGCGACCTGCTTCAGGCAGTACTAGAAATGGATCTCAAGACTCCCTGGGCTTTTCCCTTTATCTGAAATACATTAAAAAGTAAATTTTGATAATCGCCATTTTCATGGCTAGCACCAAATTTATCAATATATATGTGAGAGCTTGTGAGCATTTGGAAAGTGTATGGATATCAGCTACCTGTTTCTATTTTAACATCGCTATTTCACAACACCCAAACTGGCATGAATAAATGAATTTAAAAGTAAGAAGACTTCCATTCCAGCATGCCCGAGCTGTAACAGGTGGCATGGTGGCCAACAGTGGCCATAAAGAGAGCCAGGCATCGGTGAAGTAGAAACGTATTTGGATAGTCTGTAAATGTTTATACAATCAGACAGAATGCAAGCTTACTCTGGGAAATACACTACGGAGTAACTCCCAGACTGCGCAAGGTGAATTCCGTTGTTTTAGATTCTTCAGGAATGAACAGCTTCATAAGTCATATTTATAGACCGTATTCTAGAAGCTTGTCCAGCTTAGGTTAATAAAAATGCAAAACATAAACACAAAACAGTTTGACTCATCTTACCTCTTGACTGCATCATGCCGAAAGAAGGAATTCCTTTGGGGTCATTACACATGCTTGAAAAACATTGTTTAAATTCTGTTGAAAGAATTAAAACAACACAAGCATAGCTTTATGTCCCCTTTACCTCTCAAGAGTTTATCACCAAGACTAATTTACTTTATGACGTCTGCTCAGAAACCACGTGTTTTCTTGGTAACAAAACTCATCAAACATACCTCTGGTTAAGATCAGTGTTGCTCATCATGGCTAGAGTGAGCTACTACATCCAAGTAATTTCTATGTGGTACAGAAGAACACAGAAGGAGAAAACCAGTTTGATAGTTTCACTATGAGGAAAAGTGATTAAAAGATGCTTGGTCCTATGTAAGCTTTCCAGATTCCCAGACTTTGTGGTAGCCATCGGAAACGCCATGTCTCAGGCACTTGGAAAAAATACAAGATGTCATTTGGGGCTTTCCACTATTTTCTCCTGGTCCTTTTCTTCTGCTCTAGACCTTTTAATCTGTGTCCAGGCTACCTCTTTTGGAGCCTTTTGTGACTTTACTGAGCATGCTCTCCCCTACTAGATGTCAGGTTGTAGGTAAATAGATCCCTCTAAACCCAATCCTCAGTTCAATGTGCATCAAAACTCTGTTGTCCTTTGATTTCTCCCTGGATGACTCTAGATTATGCTAGGAAAGGGTACCATGGCTTGTGTGACTGGTATTCTGCATCCAGTATGTATATCTTTTAGATAAAACTTATTCAAGCTGGGAGGGGAAAGACTTTCTAAAGTTCTTCTCCTATAGAACTTAGCATAGTGCTTACTTTGCATTGTTTATGATGAGTTTTGAAACTGGCATTTCCTCTCTGCTAAAAGTACCCCTTTTCTCCTTTTTTGCTTAATTCCTTTCCAACCTTCTGCCTTTTAAAAATCAATATCAGTATAATTAATAAGGTCTTTGTACAAGTTTCTTTCTTTCTTTTTTTTTTTTTTTTTGAGATCACAAAACAGTTATTTCACTCATGAAAGAAAAGAAAAATCTGGCTGAAAGAGGCTTGTGACAGTCTGAGAGTGACTTTGGTTGGCTCTGTTACACACCAATACTTAGGTTTTAAAAGGTTCTATGGAATAATGTAAATAAAGAAAAAATCTCTCCATGAATGTTTCCTGTAGAACTACATCAGAAATGGCCCACTCTTCACGTAAATATTGCCGTGGTTATAAGAACGAGAATGCCTAATATGGAAAGCACATTTTTCTCAGCCCACGAAGCTTCAATTATGACTGGAACTCTTACATGGAGAAAATATATTTTCTCTAGCCTTTAAGGTTCTCAAATTCATTAGGTGTTTCTGTAGCGATCAGTAATGGTACCCTAAACCATTTTAACCTCTTCCCTACAAACAATTCATTTCAAAAGATGAGTTCTGTGACTCAGGGATTCGAGCTGACCCAGGAAAGATTCTGCAGTGATAGTAATCTCAGTGACAGGAAATTGAGGCAGTGAATGGCCACAGGGTTTATATAGCAAGCATGTGACAAGGCCAGGATATGACACAATACCCTCAGACATTCAGCCTGTTTTCTCCTCCTAAGAAATAGTCTCTAAAACCTTGAGTTGATGAAATGCCTTCTGTGACCCAAAGTCCTGTATAAACATTCTAGAAATAAAATACCCTTTAAGATGGAAAACAGGGCAATAAAGATTTCAGAATCCAAGAATCTCGATCATTCATAAAATACAAAATCAGATCCACTTATTTGACAGTCATCCATCCATTCAGCTAAAAACTTTAATATTTTAATTAAATAGTCAAATAAATTGGTATCAATTAACTAATAATTAATGTGATGAGTTATTAATTTGTTAATTTATTAATTTTATTATAAATTAAGTAACATTTATTTATTCAGCTAAAAATATTTATTAAATTCCCATTTTTTATAAATAAAATTGTCACCCACACTAAGTGAACAAAAGTTGCTGATATTAGGGAGCTGGAGAGGGAGGCACACCAAACAGATGACAAATTTTAAAAAGAGTAAGTTATACTTTATGACAAAATGGTGGTCAGTACCGTGAGACACAAGAACTATGTAATCCAGACTGGGATTGCTGGAATTCCATGAACCCTCCACTGATACTTTTCTTGGATCTTGTTATTTTTAGGCAGTTTGGAGGAATCAAGGCTCTCTTAGGCTTAGAGTGGTAAGCTATGTGTGATTCAAGAAGAACATGCTGGCTGCCAGAGGAAACAGGCCCCCAAGAAAGTAAACAACCATTTTATGTGCTATATCCTGCTGGTGCATTCTCTACCACTGGCTGCAACCCCCCAAATTTCCTGTTTGGATCTTGTGCTGCTGGGTTCTACCATTTCCTGAACTCACACTTTTTTTCTTAGTATTCTTAGTAAGCCTTGGCTATAATTGCTGTATCACTTCGGATTCCAGCTCTTCCTCTTTGCTAGTTAGTCTCTATTGTGCTAGAGGCCAAACCTCTCGGCCCACCTGCCCCTGTGAGTATTGGAAGCGTCATCAGGTTAAGTTCCATCACTCTTACCTCTCATCATTTGTCCTTTTGGTCTTCATTCTCCTGCCCCTTGCATTCTCTGTGCTGTCCACGATCTCCATCTCCTTGTCTTGTCAATCACATGCCTTTGTTAAAAACATGCCTTTTGGGACTCCATTTTCATTCCTAATGCAGGTTGACCAGGCTAATACTATATGTTCCTACTAGTGGGTTCACCCAAACACAATATATCTGTTCCATTGACATGATGGAATTTGCAGAATGGAAGAGACATTGAAATTCCATAGGCCATCCATTATAGAAATGTACTTGACTCTGTGTCTAGTAAGCTGTTCCTAAGTGGATTCTGTTACTTGAAGTCACTTTACAAATGCACTATTCTTTTGCTTGTCTCTTAATTACTCCAAAATGACTATAGATATTTTACAAAGTAGGAAGGGGGGATATGAGGCCTAAACTTACAACTTCTTCCTGTTTTATTATATAATTTTTGTTTTTTGAGATTATAATATAGTTACATGATCTCCCCCCTCTTTTTCCTCCCTCCTATCCTTCCCATGTGTCAATCCTAACATTGCTTTCTTTCAAATTCATATCCTCTTTTGACTTCTTTTCTTTTCCTTTTATTCTAGACTGAGTCTTACTATGTAGCTCTGGCTGTCCTGGAATTTACTTTGTAGATAAGTCTGGTCTCCAACCACAGTGATCTGTCTGCTTCTGCTTCCTGAGGGCAGGAAAAGGCATGCACTACTATGCTCAGCTCCCCTTTCTTTGATTATTATTACATACACACACATATGTAGGAATATATACATATATGTGAATATGTATATACATATAATATATACATATTATATATGTAAAGAGGTACTGTTGGTTTGGGACAGGGTTTCATGTAACAAGGTTGCTCTCCAATTCACCATCTAGCTAGCCAAGACTAGCCTTGAACTTCTGATGCGATTGCCTCCACTTCCTAAGCAATAGGATGATTACTAAGTGCACTCGGGTGTGGCTGGGGGTGGGACGGGGTGGAGACTTCTTGAGAGACATAGAGGCCATCATTGCTATGCTCCTCAATAACTTCAATCATGAGCATTTCTTTTGCTTCCAGTCTAATCATTGATCATCCCCCATGTGCTTATTAGATGAAATCGTTTCTAAGTGGATGAGGAAGATCACAGAGTGAGCCCCCCTATACCCCATATACGTATACCCCATATATGTATACATGTATACATATATGTATACAATATATACATATATGTGAATATACATATATATTCACATATATGTATATATTCCTAAATGTGTGTAACATGTTCAGTCCATGTATATATGTATATGTGTGTATATGTATATATTTTATATAATATATATATAAAATATATTTTTTTTCCTTTATTGCCTGTAGTTCTTTTTGTGGGGTTGAGGCCTGTCTTAGTCAGGGTTTCTGTTCCTGCACAAACATCATGACCAAGATGCAAGTTGGGGAGGAAAGGGTTTATTGAGCTTACACTTCCATGCTGCTCTTCATCATGAAAGGAAGTCTGGAACTCAAGCAGGTCAAGGAGCAGGAGCTGATGCAGAGGCCATGGAGGAATGCTGCTTACTGGCTTGCTTGATTCTCCTGGCTTGCTCAGCCTGCTTTCTTATACAACCCAAGATTACCAGCCCACAGATGGTACCACTCACAAGGAGCCTTCCCCCCTTGATCACTAATTGAGAAAATGCCTTACAGCTGGATCTCATGGAGGTATTTTCTCAACTGAAACTCCTTTCTCTGTGATAACTCCAGCTTGACACACAAAACTAGCCAGTACAATTGACCCCTTGTCACCTTGACACACAAACACATCACCAATAAGCCTTGACCCTTACTTCCTTATTCATCCCCAAGATCTAAATAACTTTAAAAGTCCCACAGTCTTTGCAAATTCTTACATATTAACAATTCAGTCCCTTTTAAACATCCAATCTCTTAAAATTCAAAGTCTTTTAAAAATTCAAAGTCTCTTAACTGTGGGCTTCACTAAAATACCTTCTTTCTTCAAGAGGGAAAAATATCAGGCCACAAAAGCAAAATCAAATTCCAACTGTTCAATGTCTGGAATCTACTCAAGATCTTCTGGATTCATTCAAGGGCTTGAGTCACTTCTCTAGCTCTGCCCTTTGTAGCACACATGGCTCCAGATGCCTGTATGCCACTGCTGCTGCTATTCTTGGTGGTTATCTCATGGTACTGGTATCTCCAAAACAGTGCTGTCTTTCACTGCAACTAGGCTTTACCATGGCGCCAAGCCTCACCTCCTTTGCATGACCCTTTCAGTCCTGGGCCATCAATTGCAACTGAGGCTGCACCTTCACCAATGGCCTTCCATGGCCTCTCACAGTGCCCAGGCCTCAGCTGCTCTTCATGACTCCTTCATGCCTTCAAAACCAGTACCACCTGGGTGACTCTTACACATTATCAAGTCCAGCCACCGCACAAGCTTGGCTATCTCTGGAATGCAGCCTCTATGCTCTCAGAAAACACTTCTCAGAAGATTTCACCCCAATGATGCTAGTCTCTTCTTAATCACCAACATCTTAGCTCCATCTAACCAGCATCAATAGTCCCAGCAATGCAATGGTTTTGCTTTAGTAGTTCTGGTATCTTGTTAATCACAGATGATTTCTTCAGCCCCAGCTAACCAAAACCACAGAATCTTAAACTAGCAATGGCTCTGATAAGAGTCTTTAATCTTCCCTCTGAAATTTCACAAGCCAGGCCAACGTCTTCTGCACTGTTCTCAACATTATCTTCCAAGCTCCTACACAACATCCCATAGAGTAGCCCAAAGTTCCAAAGTCCTTCCACAGTCCTCCCCAAAACATGCTTAGGTTGTCACAGGAATACCCCACTTCGCTGGTACCAATTTGTCTTAGTCAGGGTTTCTATTCCTGCATAAACATCATACTAAGATGCAAATTGGGGAGGAAAGGGTTTATTGAGCTTACACTTCCATGCTGCTGTTCATCACAAAAGGAAGTCAGGACTGGAACTCAAGCAGGTCAAGGAACAGGAGCTGATGCAGAGGCCATAGAGGAATACTGCTTATTGGCTTGCTTGCTTCTCCAGGCTTGCTCAGTCTTTTTCTTATAGAGCCCAAGACTACCAGCCCAGGGATGGTACCACCCACAAGGGGCCCTCCCCCCTTGATCACTAATTGAGAAAATGCCTTACAGCTGGATCTCATGGAGGCATTTTCTCAACTGTAACTCCTTTCTCTGTGATAACTCCAGCTTGTGTCAAGTTGACACACAAAACCAGCCAGTACAAGGCCTCATGAACATTCCCCTTCCACATTAGCATGTCTATTGTTGTTTTCTTTGTTCAGTTTCAGTATTTTGGCACACCAACCAAATCCACATGATCCAATCGATGGCTTAATCACATAAGTCATGTCATGTAAACAGTGTCAGTAAACCTATGGTGTCACAGAAACAGAGAAGGAATTGAGGTTCAGAATATTAGGTGAGATTGGAAGCTGAGTGATTCAACGAGCTCAGCTAAGATCAAGGGGATGAGGCTATGCTAACAGATTTGGACTTATCTTTCAATAAAGTATGAAGCAACAAAAGCAATGAAATGTACTGTGGAGTCATCCTCCTTATGTGTGATGACTGTGAAACAGAATGCACACAAGCTGGGGTTATAGGAGAGGCAGTAGAGTCCCTGACTGCAAAGGCGGTGCCAAAAGAAACAAGTTTGTCTTACACATGAGGAAGGCTACACTTCTGAACTCTAGCTAGGCTGGGAAGGATAGGTTCACAGATGCCTGGAGTTCTGCCCTTCTCTCTGATGGAGCTCTGACTTTCATTGCTTTGAGAAAATGATCTACTTGCACCTATTGAATTTAGAGTTTGTTTTATGAAATGAATGTAGTAGAAATGAAACTGATTATCTTGCACATAACATATGCCACTTTTGGTAAATGGAAGGCAGTTATGCCCTGAAGAAGCGCGTTCTGTCCTAATGAGGTCAAGAGGCCATGTACCAGCTCAGAACTTCCATTCTCTCCTGCCACTTTGGGTCTCTCTCTCTCTCTCTCTCTCCTCCTACCCCATTTTCTCATACCACATACATGCCATGTTCTTTCTCTCTCTCTCTCTCTCTCTCTCTCTCTCTCCTCTTACCTCATTTTCTCACACCAAGTACATGCCAGGTTTTCACCCTCTCTTTCTCTGTATTCTTTCAAGGAGGTAATATTTACCTGGAGGCTCTTCCAGGCTCACAATATGCTTATATATGTTTCCTGTGGTTTTCTTAGGGTCCAAGAATCACTGAAGGAAGAACCCAGACTCAAATAGTATGCAAAGGCAAAAACATTTATTCCACAGAAATTACCAGCATGTAGGAGTCACCTTTCATCAAACTGGCAACCACCTGAAAGGCTTGTAGGCCACCTTTTATGCAGGGCTAGGGGAATTTTCCAGAAAGTTTTGGTAATCTCTAATATGATTGGTAGGAAGCAAAGCAGTGACATTAGTACAATTTTGATTGGTTACTATGTTAGTTTTATTATATTTGGTAAGACCTTGATGAGTTCTAAGTTGTTCTCCAACAAAGCTGATCACAGCTGCCGATGGAAGTGACCCAGCACTTGTTTTTTATTTCTACACACAAGATTATTTGCATCCCCTTGATATCTTGATATAATCTCTTTGAACCATTTATTTTTCTCTTAGCTCTCTTTTGGGAGGAACTCAGAATAAGCAGCTTATAGCCTAAATATTCATGTATAAGATTGGTTCTTTTTCCTCTCTGTTTCCTTGTTTCAGATCTCATTTGAACTTTCCTCTTGTCTCCTGAACTTCACTTCCCTCCAATTTATCCACAACAATGTAGGCAAATATGTTCCACATGACACTTATCTGTAAATGGAAGTCAAGTGTAGTGACACACACCTATAGGCCGGCACTTGGGAGGTAGAGGCAGGGTGATCACATATTATAGGCCTGGATACCTAGTAATATCCTACCTCAAAATGAGTGAATGGACGAATACATACATACATGCACACATACATACATACATACATACGTACAGGTTTGTTGGTATTCAAACTTAAATAGTTTTTAATGTGAACAATAATAACATTCATGATTTGAACTTCATCTAATTCTACAGCCTCAACTTCTATCCAGCTATGATAAACTCCAGGCACTTAACAACAGAGTCATGCTTTCTTCCTAAGACTGAGTTTGTGCTAGGTTCAGATTCATGCACTGTTGTGATACACACAATTTGCTTCATGCTTCAGTTTTAAGACATGTGAAATATTGTCCTTTATCTCTTTTGTATCTCTATCCCATGGCCTGGGTTATATGTCAGAAATATAGCTTTTGTCTTGTTTTGTTGGTTGGTTTTCTGAGGGTTTTTGTTTGTTTGTTTGTTTTTCCAGTCAGGTATCAAATAGCTCAAGGAGGCTTCTAACTCACTATGTAACTGGAAATGGCCTTGAACTTCCTACTGATGCCTCCAGAGCACCAGGACATGCACCCCCTAGCTAGATTCTTCTTCTCTTATGTGTATGAGTGCAGGCCAGTATGTGTGCCAGTGCCTGTACAGAAGATGGTATGGGATCTCCAAGAGCTTGTATTTCTGGCAGTTGAGAACCACAAGATGTGGGTACTCAGCCCTGAACTTTAGCCTTCTGGAAGGACAGCAAGTGCTCTTAACTACTGAGTTATCTCTCCAGCCCCATTTTAAACAAGCATTAACTTATCTAACCTCGTGCTAAATAGTTTCAATAAGAGTGTGCTAATTTCTCTAAATTGTTTTAAACCATAAAATAAACCGATGGGGACATATTGCATAAAATAAAATACTATAAAAACCTAATCTTGATGTACTGTGTTGTGCTTTTACACTCTTTCTTTTACATCAGTGTGTTACACAGTTTTTTCTTGTTTATTAATCTAAAATAAAAAAGTATCATCAATAGAAAGAACTGACACTTAGGTAGCCCATAACATGAACTCAATGATTTTCTAAATCTTTTGCACAGTAATCTTTACTATGCTAACTTCTGTGGTCATGTGAGATGAGGATCTGCCCTCATTTTATTCATTGAAAAAAACAAACAAACAACTAAAACACAAACAGACTTATCTTAAACCAGATATTGAGTAAACATCAAAACCACAGTGTGAATTCGCAGAGCTTAGCACTATAGCTCATGCTATCTTGTATAGAGAGAATTTAATTATTTAATATATTGAAGGTTGAAGGTACATGAGACAGTGTCTGGCACATGGTATAAACTCAATAAATGGTGGACATTATCAGTGCTACTTTAATGAGTTTAATAATTTGGTTTAATCTCCTTTGTATTAGACCAGTGTTTCACTTAAATAGCTGGGGTTCTCTTTGAGTTCGATCACAGATACATTTTCATCCTGGTGTATCCAGTCATTAACGTCTGCTTTGTGTGCAACACAAGGTTTTACCAAATGTCCCCGCGATACTCAATTACTCTTGCTGTCATCCTTTTTTCGTAAATTTCCCTTACCATTGCCTTTATGTAGCAAACTTTTCTTCCTTATTTAAAAGTAGTTTTAATGACGGCTTCCTAGAAATAAGAACTATATCCTAAAAAATTGAAATATTCTTATTGTTCTTTGTCTACATCAAAAATTGTTTAGGCAATACAACATACTATATGTTTAAGGAATCTGTTTAGGGGCCGGAGAGATGGCTCAGTGGTTAAGAGCACTGACTGCTCTTCCAGAGGTCCTGAGTTCAATTCCCAGCACCCACATGGTGGCTCACAACCATCTGTAATGGGGTCTGATGCCCTCTTCTGGAGAGTCTGAAGACAGCTACAATGTACTCTCATGTACATAAAATATATAATTTTTTTAAAAAAATGGAATTCTGTTTTATATCTTGGTATTTATAATTTTTATAAGTTTACTTATATTAATACAAACTCTTACAAAGAATTTAGAAAAAATAAACCCCATCACTTGTCAGCATGACAAATTTTCAAGTGTTTAAGTTGTTGAAGTGTTTGAACCCCTGTACAAGCTCTTGTTCTTTCCTTGGCCCTTTCCTCCTTACTAAATCTCCCAATTTTCCCGGAGCATCTCTTCTCTGACAAAATTGCCTGCTTCTGCACCATCTGAGTCACAGCCTACTAAATGCTTTCCATTGTGCCTATGTCCTGCTTAATGTGATGATTCCAGACACGACCAGGGCAGCGCACAGAGGGACTATCACTTTCCTTGACCAGAGCATCTATTTCCAGCAATCCAGCCTAAGGTCACATTAGCATTTTTGGCACCGAAATACACCACTGGCTCATGCTTTTGTCCTGTCAACCAAATTCTCCATGACTTTTTCACATGAACTCCCACTAAATAAGGCTTCCCACATCCTGTACAAATATACACAGTAATGTGCAGTCTGGCGAAGTTATTTCCATAAGTTCTTACTAAACTTTAGCTAATCTATATTTATTATTTTAGAGTATTAAAACACATTTCTATTCCCATATCTATATATAGATATGGTTTTAGAATACTTTAATGGTATGTGTGTGTGTGTGTGTGTGTGTGTGTGTGTTCTCTGAACTCATAAGAACATAGTCTCAGATAATCTTTAAGTTCAGTTTGACAGTTTGTGGTAGAGTCCTAGAGGCTGGCTATATTTCTTTAGCCATCAACACATCATCAGTTAGGGATCCACCCAAGGGCCTTACAAATCATATACTGAGATGCCTTTTTCTGAAGATATTCTGGGAGATTGTTAAATGAATGGCACAGATCTGAACGCTGCCTGAAGCAGGGAGGAGCTGAAGCATAGCTCTGTTTTCTTTGTCATTGGTGGAGTATTTCATCATGTTGTCTGAAAAGACACATGCTTTTATCCTGGATCTCACAACTATCCTGGCTTCCCAAGTGATTATAAGCTAAGACCTTCACAAACTAAATCCCAGGATGAGCTCATGTTTATGTTTCCTGCTTTCTCTGAAATTGGCAGTTTCTTGTGGGAAAAAATGCATTTATACTTGTGTATTTCATAAAGCAACCCAGTAGCAGGCTTAGCTGTGATTAGTATGGCAGGGATAGAGAAAACAATAAAGCGAAATTTATGCTATCTCATACATCATTATTTAAATTATTTTTATTTATTATAATTATTATATTATTAAATTATTTAAATTATTTTTGTTAGTATACAAAATGATTCCTTATGCCCTGTTTATCTATGTGTATCCTCTAATTTTCCTCAAATGGCTTCATTTCTTCCCTTTTTCTCCTCTCCCATCCTGCTGACTGCATTCCTCCCAAACAAGCTTAGGCAATTTTAAAGCCATGTCCACATCTTTTAACTCTAGATTCTGCCTATTAGATAAGACATGATATTTGTCTTTCTCCCATTGCCCTCCTTTTTGTTTTCATTCTCCTCCACCCCTACACACACACACATATATAAATATAGAGATTATTTTAATCTAGCTTCTGTATACAAATAAAATGTAAAATGCTTATCTTTCTTAATCTGTTTTATTTTGTTTCACACAATATCTGGTTCTATTTTCCAGCAAATAGTAGTCTCATTCTCCTTTACAGTTGAAGAAAATTCCATTGTGTGTGTGTGTGTGTGTGTGTGTGTGTGTACTATATATATTTACTCTGTCTGCTGATCAGTATCAAGGCCACTGCTGTATCTTGTCTATTGTAAATAGCATAGCAAGAAACATAAAAGTGTAATTATATCTGTTGCATGCTGGCTTAAAATCCTTCAAGTGTATGCCCCAGAGTGCAAGAGCTACATCACATGGTAATGCAACTTTTAGTTATTTTTTTAATGTGTACTTCTTTTTTAATGTTTAAAAATACTTATCATTTTAATTTTATGTGTATTCGGTGTTTTATCTGTGTGTTTGTCTGTTTGTAATGGGCATATATTGGTCTCAGAGCCAGATGAAGGCATCAGATACCCTGGAACTGGAATTAAAGATGTTTGTAAGTCACTATGTGCATCCTGGAATTCCAGCCCAGGTCTTCTTCAAGAGCAGCAAGTGCTCTTAGCCACTGAGCTATCTCTCCAGCCTTATCGCTGGTTTTTGAGGGACCTTTACTGACTTGTAGTGGCTGTAAGCAGTGCAGTCTATGCAGGTTCATTTTCCCCACATCTTATAGCAGTTCTTGTTTGTTTTCTTAATGATAACCATACTGAGTGCTAAGATTTATAGCAACATTAGCAATCTGAAAGTTGAGTGTGACACTCTGCTTATTTTAGATAGCATTAAAATTACCAACAGAGTCATGATCTAGTAATGTCTATGGGAACAAAAGTCTACTGTCTTAGAATTTACCGTAAAATAATTAAAACAAATGCACTCTTCTGTTTAAGATTTGCCATTGCTTCTTTTCCAATTCCAGGGTTCTTATTGGTTCTCCTTTAGTTGGCCAACCCAAAGCAAGAACTGGAGATGTCTATAAGTGTCCAGTTGGGAGAGAGAGATCAATGCCTTGCGTGAAGTTGGATTTACCAGGTGTGTAAAATTAAGCAGTCCATCCGAACTCATGCCATATGCTCACTGCAAACAACTTTCAAGTAACCCAAGAAAATATTGAAAGTAATAAATGACATTCTCCATTTGACATATGGAATTCATATAGAATGACATCGTGGCTCCCTTGGTCCTTAACTTATTTCAGTAACTCATCAGGAAACAGCCATAGAATTCGAAAAGCTTATTCTATTTGTAACTTTACCTCTTTCCATTGTTCAGTATCCTTTGAAAACAAGTGACTTGCCAAATGGACTTATCTACCGCATTCCTCACACAAACTCCAACTTAGTATCCAAGTTTATAAAGGAAACTGGATGAAAGTCATTACAGTAATTAAGTATATTAATAATTTTTTAAAAAATACGAGACATAGGTATATCAAGATAGATATGTTTTGATAAAAATATCACTTTGATTGTGGCATGAGTAGAAAATTACTCCTAACATTAGAGAGGATTTAGAGCTCCTTCAGTATCCATAAATTGTTAAAAAGGATTAAATGATTTATGTCTACAAGTTCACTGAAGACAGTGCATTTTTAAGGTGTCCTGTTTTCAATGTCTAATTTCTTTGTTCATTATTAAGTATTTTCCTCTGCATTCATGAACACAGCTACCATGGATATTTGAATATCCTTGTGTCTAGTCATTGTAGCACCACGGATGCTCAGCATCTTTTCTGTCTGCTACCTTTCCTTGAGGTGAGAACACGCACGCGCGCACACACACACACACACACACACACACACACACACAGGCACACACACGCACGCGCGCGCACACACACACACACACACACACGCGTGCACACACACAGGCACACACACAACTTCTCCATCATTATTCCTATTTTTGAAACACAAACTGCATTTTTAATTATAAGTATAGAAATTCTTGTCTGTTGTGTTCTTCTGGATGCTCTCGATTTTTTTATACTAGCAGCAAATATATTTTGTCAGAGCACATTTTCCAGATTCTGATTTTTTTTTTCAGTTGGAAGTTGTCAACGTTGTATTTGGTTCTTTTTATTTCCCCTAGGCGGTGTGGACTCTACTGTTCACATTGCCTATTCAGGCTATCCAAACACATAGACAGAACACATAAACATACATTTTAATTGTCCTTATATGGCCTCTTTTCCATGCTACTCCTTGCTCCCTTTTGAAGATGCTGTCATTGACCCTAAATTTCTATCTTCTTTTTCTTCAAGGCAGTAAACCCTACAACTCCTCTTTGCATTTTATTACCTAATAGGGCATTTCTTTAAGGAGAAAAGAAAAATAAAACCAAAACGAAACACCAAAGCAGTTACCTAACCCAGTGCCAGCCTCTTCTTTCTAAGTATGGACTCTACGTAGCATCTGCGTGTGGAGGTCACTTCTCAGTGCCTTCAGATGGTTGCTTTATGCATCTTCCCCCTCTTCTAAGATTTATACTGTTATTTACAAAATAATTCTTCTTGATAGGAACTAGTCCCACCCACCCCCCCTTTCCTGGAAACTAGAACAGTTTTCAAACTAGCCAGAGGTTTTTAACTACATCAAAAACAAGAGGAAACATTTTGTTTCTTAAAATTAATTAGTTTATTTATTAATACACCAAATGTTCCCCCGATCCTGTCTCCCCTTGCAGATTTCTTCACTTCTGAGAGGGTGCTTCCCTTTATTCCCCCACTCTAGGGCGTCAAGTCGCTATAGGACTAGGCATATCCTCTCCTGTGGAGGCCAGACAAGGCAGCCCTCTGCTATATATGTCCCAGGGGCCTCAGACCAGCCAGTGTGTGCGCTTTGGTTGGTGGCTCAGTCTCTGGGAGCTCCCTGGAGTACATATTAGTTGATATCATTGGTCTTCCTATAGAGTTGCCATTCCCTTCAGCTCCTTCAGTCCTTCCCCTAACTCTTCCATAGGTCCCCGACCTTAGTCCAATGCTTGGCTTTTAGTATCTGCATCTGTCTCAGTCAGCTGCTGATAGAGCCTCTCAGAGGACAGCCACGCTAGGCTCCTGTCTACAAGCACAACATTGTTGCAGTAAAAGATTAATCCTGTGCTCCTGGCAGGTGTACTGGCCTCCTCTACACCCACTCCCGGTGGCTAACACACACTCCCCTCCGATATTCCTGAATTAATACTTGCTAAATCTATATTTTATCTTTGCTGTCCTGGACAGCTCCCACGGGGCTCCTTTGCCCTTGCACCTGCATTTCATCTGTCTCAGCCTCCAGCACCTTCCCAGTGTGGTCTGTTCTCTACACTCTTGTCATGGCGGAATCCTCTTTTCCCTCTCTCCTGGATTTTTTTGTCCGGGAATCCTAACAGTCCCACCTCTGTCTTCCTGCCCATCCATTGGCCACTGGCAATTTTATTACCCAATCAGAGCCAACTGGGGGCAGGGACCTTCAGTGCAGACTGTTTTGGTTCCTGTGTGATTTCAGGAGCTGAATTAACACAAACATGGCATCAGTAATAGTGTCAGGGATTGATGCCCACCCATGGGATAGATCTCAAATTAGTCTCAATCTCAATCTCAATCAAGTTAATCTTAATCTCAAGTTGAGCCAGTCACTGCTCTGTTTTTGCCCCTGCATTTCTTGTAGACAGGACCAGTTTTGGGTTGAAAGTTTTGTAGATGGTGTCCCCATCCCTCCACTGGGGGTCGTATCTGACTACGAGAGTTGATCTCTTCAGGTTAGTAGGAAACATTTGCAATATCCTCTAAATGTCATAGCAATGCTGATTCTTGGCAACCCTCATTTAAAGTCTCAAATCCAGATCTTTTGATACCAATGTACACAGTAGCCCAGTTCAAGAGCCTTTGACTCATAATGCTTTGTCAGGGCTTTTTTAAATATTACAATCCCTCGATTTGATTGTATTTGTTTTATCTTACTTTATTTTATTATCATTCTTTAGATGCCTGTTTGTTTTCTAATGAGAGAAAGAAAAGGTGTGGATTTGCATGGGAGAAGAGGCAGGGAGCAGCTGGGAGGGGCTGGGCAAGGAAAAACCACAAGCAGAACATATTGTTTGAAAAAAATCAATTTTCAATATTTAAAAAAAAAATAGAATTAAAAAAAGTAGTCTTAAAGCAAAGCTGACCAAATCCTTGATCAGAACCCAATTCTCAGCTCAAGAAGTGAGATGAACCATCCAGGAATCTGTTTCCTCGTTGACTCTAAGTCTGTAGGTGAGGACACCTGCAGACATGAATGGTGCTAAGAGTCTTTCTTGAACTCGAATTGTCCCCCTTTCAAATATTTATGCATTCCACTGTAAGCAGAATTGAAAGGTCTTCCCTTTTCTTGTCTTGTCTTGTCATTCTTCTTGAACATGAATGATTAGGCAGTGCTCTTTGGCAGTTGGGTGAGGTCGGATTGCTATGGCCCACGGTTCCCATTTGGATCATCTAATGTTCTCTCCCTTCCCTGTATTCTCTTCATCCAAACATCCTGGACACTTCTCTAATCCTGATCCAGCTTCCTTTCCAGCTCTCCTGACGTCCCTATGATTTTCAAAATCACGATAAGAACATTTTTGTTTGATTTTCCTGCATAGGCATAGCCAGTTTTCCTTCAGAAGTTACATTTTGCCTTTGGTTGTTTAAAACAAAGAACATCAATTATCGCTATATTTTATGAAACTAAATATTGCATTTGTTTTAATTAACAAAAGCGTGTGAAAACCAATCCCACATTCTCATTGCCCTGCTAGTTCTGCATTCTTTCACAGTCCAGACAAACTATTTGAAACAGTGATACAGACAAAGTCTCCGGGACGTCAGCCAGCTCTTCAGCCTTAACTTGTTCATTATATTTCTCAGTACCAGGAAGTCTATTTAGTTGAACCAGAACAAGAATGTGCTATGAGATGAGCCAAGCAAATAGAATGTTTTAATGAGGAGACACTTAATTTCACATTATGAAACATATTTTCACACTCATGACATCTTGTTCTATTTTTGTAGTTAACACATCGATTCCCAATGTCACAGAAATAAAGGAAAACATGACATTTGGATCAACTTTAGTCACCAACCCGAATGGAGGATTTCTGGTGAGAAAGAAAAGAGTAATATATTTCATAAAATGGGAATGTAGTCACTTGTGTCTTGAAGCCTGTTGTGTAATGTTCAGTTTTAAAGGTTTGCTTTTTTTTATTCTTTTAAAGGCATGTGGGCCCTTGTATGCCTATAGATGTGGACATTTGCATTATACGACTGGAATATGCTCTGATGTCAGCCCTACATTTCAAGTTGTGAACTCGTTTGCTCCTGTACGAGGTACACATTTTATACAATGTCCATGCATGTTTGAAACCGTACATAATGAGTGAGCTACATGTGTACACAAGAGCACACCAAAAGGCTTCCCGGATTTGTCATCTACCAGCGTTACCTACTTAGACAAACTTTACTTTCTCTGTATATAATCAAACTTTGCTCCTACTTTTGGAATTGATATAAGTGTAAAGAACCTTGAGGATTGTGTTTAAACTTCACAGCTAATGCTATCACGCTGGTTGTCTTTAAACGGTGAATCTCTTTGAGGAGAATAATTTCCTTTGTGATATACAGAATAAAAAACAGTATATCAAACCCATGATAAGAAAATTCCCAAGTGGTGTGTGTGTGTGTGTGTGTGTGTGTGTGTGTGTGTGTGTGTGTGTGTAACTAAAGTAGAAGTCCAGGCAGTGGTGGGCACACCTTGAATCCCAGCACTTGAGAGGCAGAGGGAGGCCAATCAATGAGTTTGAGGCCACTGGTCCACAGAGCAAGTTCTAGGACAGTCAGGGCTACACAGAGAAACCCTGTCTCAGAGGAGGGTGGAGGGAGAAAAAGGGGAACATGGGAAGGGAGTGGGGTTCTGTGGCACAAACTCCAGACTGATTATAACCAGATACGATATTTCTTCACTTAAGTTTTTCTAAAAGACTTAACAGAAAACAATGGGTGCAGTGAGCGCATCTTTTGAGATGGGTTTCTTCCAGCCAGGAAAATACTTCACCTGCTCCTGAGAAGATAGATGCCTAATTGGCACATTGCTTTCTTCTGTTACAGAATGTAGCACACAGCTGGACATAGTCATCGTCCTGGATGGCTCCAACAGCATCTACCCCTGGGAAAGTGTCATCGAGTTTTTAAATGACCTTCTTAAGAGGATGGATATTGGCCCTAAACAGACACAGGTGTGTGACTCCGTGTTTTCATTCCTGTTTTCTAAAGAATATATATGTGAAGGTTTTGACTGGACAAGTGTGTAAGCAGTTCCCTTAAACTAGATGTGTGCTGTTTTTACTTTTTTACTGGAATGAAATGATTTTTAGCTGGGTGTGCTGGCATATGCCTTTCTTTAGTCATAGCACTTAGGAGGTAGAGGCTGGTTTATCTCTGTGAGTTCAAGGCTAACTCAATCATCATTGCCAGTTCCAGGACAGCCAGAGCTACACAGGAGACTCAGTTTTTAAAAAATCAAAGTGATTATATTTTTGAAAAAGACAAAAATGTTCACATTTTACATAAAACAAGCTGAAAACTCCATATCGAGACCTACAAGAGAGTTGAGGTTATAAATATCCCACTGGAATGGCTTGAAATCAGTAAAAGAAAACAGGCTTTTATCTAGTACAAAATGTACATTTTTATAAATGCAACTTTCAGCATGTAATTGATTGTCTCAAGTCTTGTGACTAGGAGAGGATATACATATATATGGCTAGTATATATACATATATTTATATATATACTAGAACAAATTTGTATTATATTACTGTATTATATTATTATATTAATATCATATATGTATGCTATATATTGTGTATGTATAGATAATTATATATTATATCTAGTGTATGTACTAGATAGTATATATATATATAAAGCACATATATACTACATACTATATATACTATATTCTCTAGTATATATAGTCTACATATATATGCAGTATTTAGTATATGCTATAGTATATATGGCTACCATATATACTATATTATATATGTAAGTATATATATATCTTATAAATAGTATACATATATAATTAGATTTGGGGATAGATAGTAATTATATGTTTACACATTCAATATAAACTGCTACAATTTTTTATGGTTTTTCCCTGTTAGAACTATAATTAATTTGTCTTAGCATTCCCAGAAGAACTAGTCTGCTTGTTCATCAGAGGAAATTCAGCTTGCCAGGGTGGGCTTCATGGAGCTGTGAGTCTTTCTTGGATGGAACAGTGACACTATTTAGCAGAATGGACCAGATACTACAAGTTAATGGGAAATGAACTCCCTGTGAAACCAAGAATGGAGTCAAACCCACTTAGTTCCGTTCCACAGATATTTCCTTCTACAACATTGCACCCAGCATCACTTGTAGTATCTTCTAGCTTTACCCAAGCCAACCTGTTTTTTAGAGAACTGAGAAGGGTGTGGTAGTGTATGGCTGTAAGCCCAATACTCAGGAGGCTGAGACAGAAGACTCACTGTGACTTGAGGCGAACCTGGGCTACACACAGTCTAATCTGTACTACACAGAGAGACATTGTCTCAAAGAAGAAATAGCTTACAAAATAAAACAGAGAAACAGACTATATTCCTAAATTTGCACATCACATTTCTCTTATACCATGCAGGGTGTAGCTTAACCACACTCATTCAAGTATTTATTCAGAATCAATGGTGGATGTGTACTCTGTGGCAGCTCAGGGCAAGGACTTGATTTATAGTGGGAAATGCTATGTGACTGTTGCTTCAGTGGACTTCTCTCTGGAGCAGTGTTCCTTCATACATACCTTGTGGAATTCCTGCTTCAGAATGCCTGAGGTGCTTGGACTGTATCCAAGACTTTCAGAATCAAACTTTCTGAAGGTGTTATGGGAACACTGACCCTGAATCTTATATGATTCTTAAGTATCTTAAAGTTTGGGAGTCCCAAATGCTCTGTGCTTATATTGATGTGTGCATGTCTGTATCTGCACTTATTCTGGATTACAGTCAACTCCAGAGCAAATGGTGGTTCATCTTACTGTCAAATGAACTTAGTGAAAGGTTACAAGTAAATGTGTACACCACAAGTTTTTCTATATTTTTCTATGGTGGTGGATATTCAATAGGATTCTTTTTGCAAGCAGCATTTTTAATGTTCTCCTAAGCATAGGAATTTAGTCTTGGTTGTTGAGACTGTCTTCCAATGCTAATTTAAGATATATCAATGACTAGTTTCATAAATACCTTTCTAAAGTAAAGGGGTTTGGAAGGTCACATTCAGCCAATTATATTTGCTAAACATTTGATAATGCATTAAGTATGACATATTTAAACTAAAAAATTTGCCTTCCCTTCAATGGACTCAGGAAAATTGTTCATTCACCTAAGACTTGGAAAATATTTCATCCTGGAAGATAGGAACTGAAAAGCATGATAACACACATGGTCTCAAGCAAATCTTTTAACAACCATTTATTTTGACAACCATTTATTTTCTGTACATTTGATAACAAATGTAATTTAAAGAAATTTGATTTGGGGGTTGCTTTGCTTTTGTCGTGATTAAGGCTTTCAGTTCTTAGCGACTTGTGGAATTAACTTCTGCAGTCTCTCCTATGTTCCCTTACCCTCTATACCTCCACTCAAGAGAAGAACAGAAATAGAACAGGCTATGTGATAGATTCTACAGAAGTTGGAAATCTATGTAGCTAAGAGCAAACAACTAAGAATTCTTAGACCTCTTACATTTATCAAAGGTATAGCTGCATTAAGAATGGAATGTAGTCTCTCTTTTATCTCTTATCTCTTATCTCTTACTCCTCTCCCCTGCATCTCTTATCTCTTACCTCTCCCCATTCCCTTCCCCCCTCTCTCAACGTGGTCATGGCCGGCCTCTCTACTTCTCTACTCTCTACTCTTTTACTTCTCTCTCCCTCTCTCTGCCTTTCTCTGCCTCTACTACCCTCTTAACTCCCCTCCCCATGCCCTAAATAAACTTTATTTCTATACAAAAAAAAAAAAGGATTGGAATGTAGGAACTGGGGAGATTGCCCAAAGGGTAAAGTATCTATTGCTCAGACATGATTATTCAAATTCAGATCCACATCACCTGTGTAAACAATGTGTATTGTAGTTCGTGTCTGTAATCTCAAGCATTGGGTTGTGGGGATGAGGAAAGGTACATCCCCTAGAGTTTATTCATTAGCCAGCCTAGCCAATTTTGATGTGTTTCACATTGATTGAGAGATCCTGTCTCAAAAGACAAGATGGAGAGCAATCTAGGAAGACACTTGATGTCAATATCTGCCCTCCATATGTGGGGGAAGGGGGATGCGTATATCTATGCATGAGCACCCTTCATCTCCTGTGCACACAACTGCATAAATATGTATATATGCTGCATGCAATGCACATACACAAAATAAAATAATATGGAAAGAATGGCATTTATGAAACCTATGAAGATTTCTCTGTACAGATTCACCTAAGCCCACGAAGTCCTATGGTGATTGTGATGTCTTCATAGAAGTGGACCACACAATGAACTAATTTCTGAAGTATCTATAGAGACAATAGTTGTGTTTGCTCTACTGCCAGTCAAGTCAAAGCAGATGTGTCTGTACTGAGATCTGCCTTTCTTTTATGAATTTGTTATCCATGTTTCCCATGGATAAATGTTGGTCACTCATCAAGATCCAACAGGAGCCCATGTTAGAGACTTTCTAAGAAGCCTCTGGAAGTGAGTAAATGTTTCTGCTGAGAAAAGCACAAGGCATCTGTTATCACTAAGAATGGAGGTCATGGAATGTGTTACCTCAGTGTGAAGATGCAGCAAGACATTTCTATACAGGGAATTCTCCAAGGGCCTACTAAAGGGTTGTAGACAGCTATGAGAACCCAGCTCGTGTCCAAGAATAATAGCAGTCAACTAGGAATTTATCTTCTCAACCCAGTGTCTGTTTACCAGAAATGATGTAAACAACCTAAATAAAACAAGTGGAAAGCCCATTAAGTAAAAGCACTCCATGCCTTTATTTAATGACAGGCTTCTTACTTCCACTAGTAGAGGCAGGAGAAAAGTAAGCATATGAGTTAACTTTGGTGTTTTGTCTTCATTTTATTTGACTGTGATAGAACCAAGTTAAAAGTCTATGCTACTCAATTTGTTTCGCCTTTGGTCCTGCAAATACGGTGACTTCACACAAAATCTAAATTAAAATATAGTACCATTTTTTTAAAAAAGACATAAATGAAGAATTAGAAAAGTCTATAGACATCCCAAAAGACTTCATGCTGAGGTTTTGCTTTCTACAGTGACTGCAATTGCATTTAGTTCAATGAAGAGATTAGTGACGCTTTTTGTTCTGCAGTTACAGATTCAACATTTAGTAATTTCAAACAATGAAAGAGTCTCAACACATGAAATATTCCTCAAAATCAACTTATTCCAAAAAGGACAAAAGAAACTGGGGGAAAGAAAGGAGGGGCAGGAGAAGGCAGACAAAAATGCTTGTGCGAAAAATGGAGCAATTTGTATACATTAGGGACATGCATCAAAATGACTGAAACGTCACTTTAACTAGTTACAGTTTCCTCCTTGCTTCTGTGTGGCCCCATTAAGACCCTGCAAACATAGTCAGGGGATTTTTGCCAACCAATCATTTACCTAAGGCAGAGTAAAGGCCATAAAATTGCCTTTTCAAAAACCACCCATAAAAACAAACCTGAAATACTTGGAGCCTGCCATAAAAGATATGATAGTATAAACATTATGGAGGTCTTATTGATCCTCAATACCTAAGCAGAGCATTGTTTTGAATAATAAATGGGAAGGGTGTAAATATGTCAAATACAAGTGCATTACCCTAAATAAAACCAGTAAATTGTGAGGCTTGATATAAAAGTGAAATATACTAATGGAACAATGTCTAGATTATTCCCATCAGGAGTGCAGCATGGTACTAAAGTAGGAAAAATGAAAGAGAGAGATTAATTAAATTTTAGGAATATTATTTATCTTTCTTTTTACTGCACATTTTTATGGCCATTTTCCTAGAAGCCTTAAATGTGGCACCTGATTCATCGGTTTTATGTCCCAAACGGAGCCCAAGTGAGTCCTGTAGCCATTGGTAGAGTTTGTGACTGCGGTACACAGCAGGAGATGCATCTACTCTGGCTCATCTCCTGGTCTCCATTCTTCCCCATCTCCTTCCAACATACACTCAACCAATCACTTCAAAGTAAAATTCAGATGGTTTCCTTACGTAAAAGTCTGCCCTTTTTGCCCTTTAAATAATACACAAGCTCTTCGCAGCGCTAAAAGGCAACTGACAACCTGGCCACAATCATTCCCCATGCATCTTGCCTCCCCCAGCGATGCCCACCTCATTCACTCTTTGGAGCCCACTTGGCCCTGCCCTGCCCTGTGTGTGGGTGTGCCAGACTCTTGACACTCGCTCTGTCTGGAACACACTTCCCCACCCCTAGCCCTGTGTGATAGGTAGACTTCTTAGATATCTCCAAATATCTCTTTTGTGTGACTTCCTGGGATGGTCTCACCCACTGTTCCCTCTTTCCTGTTTCTATGGTGTCTGCATTCTCTACCCATTGTTCCCATTCATCCAGAGCATTTCTATTTGTTTTATGGGTCTGTGTCTCCTGGCTGTCTGAGAATTCTGTGATGACAGATTGTGGTTTTGTTCTTTTATCTCTGAGGAGCTGTTCAGGGTTTTATATATAAGCAAGTCATTCATGTTTTTAAAAAAATTAGAATCCTGGCAGTTACTCTCATAGTAAAAAAGAACAAACCAAAATTAAACCAAAACAAAAATCAAAACATTACTATGATAACTTCTTTCTTTTACTCTGCTTTATGAAGTCGGACTAGACCCTGAGCTAGAAGACATTTGTATGAGATACCCTGGTGGGCATAGAGTGTTTTAATCTTGCCTAGCAGGTAGTCACATATCTGGTCCCATTTGTCCCAGCTGTGACTTTGACCCTTGACTACAAATACAGTACTTACTGTCATCACTCTGGTCTGCAGTTTCCTGCCTGGATTGACTTCATTACAGCCCCTTTCATCAAGGAACAAGCTAGTTAAAAATGCCCCTTTGCTCAGATCTCTATCTTTATCAGTCACCTAATGTTTCTAAGGAAATGAGCATATCCATCTTTGAATCGGTCTTATTTGTGTCCCATCCCATATTGACAAAAGCCTGGGTGGACATTCCAGAAAGGTTTGTGGTGACAGTCAGCTCCACCTTCAGCCTGTATTATCATCCTGTCTCTAGCCTGATGTGATCATCTAAGAAGCAAGTCGTGGGGCAGGGCATTGGTGGTATCATTTGATAAAATAAAGTGCATATTGGTCAGACAACGAACCCTGAATTTTTGTAATATTAAGCAGTTATGCAGCTTACTGAAGCATGGAGACATTCATGGCTTTTCCCTATCATTCCTTTCCTTAAGAAGCTACTGATTTGATATTAATTTCAGTGTTTTTCAGACTATGTCTTATAGCTTATTAGGTGTATCCCTCACGAAATTATTCCAGTAAGTAAATTAAAATCTATCATGACACATTTCTTCCAATGTGTGATTAACCACACACATTTTCATGTCAAAGACAAAGAGAATAGTTTCAAAATAAACTGCTTCTGAATCTGAAGTGCAACTGAGGACAGAGTTAAGAAAAAACTCTCTCTCTCTCCCTTCCCCCTCTCCCTCCCTCCCTCCCCCCTCTCCATTCCTCCCTTTCTTTCCCTTTCTCACTCTCTGTTTCTTGTAGCCAGGTGCCTGTTCAAATGAGCTTGTCTCTTTTATACAATTTAAGCATTTTGTATGCATAAAAGAAACAAATAGAGATGGTGAGGTACTGCTGTAAATAAACATATTTTATTTTTTACTCTGTGTCTTCCAAGATTATTTTTGCCCATGAAAATTATTTTTTAATTTTAACCATTAACATACACCAGGATGCTAGAACTTCCTGGGGAAGGGGGATATAAGAGGATACTAATTTTTGTTTTGTTTTGTTTTTAGAGACAGGGTTTCTCTGTGTAGTCCTGGCTGTCCTGGAACTCACTCCGTAGACCAGGCTGGCCTCGAACTCAGAAATCCGCCTGTCTCTGCCTCCCAAGTGCTGAGATTAAAGGCATGCACCACCACTGCCCAACTATGAGGATACTAATTTTGAAGGATTTACCTGAGAAAATGTTATCCATCTTGTAGCTTAGTAGAAAACTACAACAAATGTCACTTGGAAGAAACATCCATGGCTTTAGACTGTTTTATTGTTGTTTTGTTTTACTTCTTGTTTGTTTTCAAGGGGTTTTTTTTCCTCTTGTTTTTGTGCATCTGTTTGATTTTGGGAACAGGGGTTAATATAGGCCAGTGTGGCCTTAAACTTGTTGCACAGATGAGAGTGACCTTGAACTCCTAATCCTTGCTTCCCCTACCTCTTGAATGTTGAGATTTCACGACCATCAAGGTTGTCACCAGGTCTTTTGTTGTACTTGCTATCAAGAGGGTCAAGCACATCTCCCCAATGTTACCCATGACTCTTCCAGTGATCTCCGAATAAGTCTGTCCCTTGTGACTGTCTACCAGAGCCCACTGTTACTACATTCATCTGCTCTTGCTGATACCATATGCTGTTGCCCTTTGCCTTTAAAGAATGTCACACTGAACCCACTTGTTTCTTTCAGTTGTGAATCATCCTTACTTACTCCCCCTCCCAACTTAACAAAAATACCTAGACTATTCACACATAGACTATTTATTACAACTCCCTATGTAAATTCTACTCCTGAGCTTTTGTACATCCTAATACAGCTTGACAGCTTCAGGTTAAGTATAACCATGGGTTGATTTTCCTATCGTCAATTGCCCACATAGCTTAGATGCCTTTCATTATCCTCCCAACTTATGCCCCAGGATCCAGGCTATTTTATTCCTTTCCATGGCATTTTCTGATCTGCTTTGTAGTTTTTTCCTGGCCAGATGCCCCCCTCCATGAAGTTTTTCATTGTGAAGTGGTGAATATGAAGCTTCTTTGTCCTCTTGAACCACAGGACCTGTCTTTGTTGCTTAGCTCATTTTGTATCTTTGGTTTTCATATTTACTTTGTGTACATTTTCATACACATTATACTACTATGGACTTGTTTTATCTGCCCTAAATTAGAAGCTAGTTTTGATCTGAAATCATCTGTATTGAACTGGGTCTCACCAGCACTCAGCACAGTATTACTATGTTTTATTACTTGAGTCTTGTGATAAAACTTAACAAATGTCCTCTTCCCAGTGAAAACCCAGAGAAGGCTTTATCCTGCCCAGTTTCTAAGGAAATACGTATCCAGCATAGGCCATCAGTCAACACTGAAGGTCACCTCCCTCAGGATCTGCGTTTCTCCTAGCTTCTCTTCTCATTTCCCACACTCTGTGAATCACTCTTGCTTGTCATCATTTCTTTGCTATCTCAGTTTTCCACATGCTTCTGCACACTGTTACAGTCATCTGTTAGGAATGTATGGGGGGGGGCAACCATGAGCAAAACAAAGAGGCAGGAAGGAATAAAGGACTATGAGAAGCTGTGACATCATCTGTGCTCTATACCCTGCCGGTTCCTGGGAACTTCAATACACTTGTAAAGATAAGATGTGCACAGCACCATTGAGATGAATGAAGTGTAGACAACATTGCCTCTGAGTTCTCAGAAGGAGAAGGTCAATGGTCGCATGACAGATTATGTTGACAGCTAGACAGCTAGGTGAAAAGAGATTTGCAAGAAAGGTAGAGTTGAGTCTTACAGAGGAGAGAGAGAGAGAGAGAGAGAGAGAGAGAGAGAGGTAGTATCACTCTAAGGATGACTGAAGATGGCATTCATAAAGAAAGCCAGAGTCCTGATGGATGGGAGAGGAAATTTTTATTTTATTTTTAAATTTATTATTTATTTATTTATTTATATTTATGTCTTGGTGTTTCGAGACAGAGTTTCTCTGTGTAGCCCTGGCTGTCCTGGAATTCCCTCTGTAGACCAGGCTGGCCTCGAACTCATAAACATCTGCATGCCTCAGCCTCCGGAGTGCTGGGATTAAGGGAGCGTGCCATCACTGCCTGGCTTTTAGTTCCCTTATAAGAAAAGAAACCTTGCATTTCAATGACTGACATTACATTTTGTCTCTTTTCTTTTCAAAATGAGGGTGAAAATACCATGTCCAACTCTGAAGAGCAATTGGGGATTTTGAATGGGGAACCAATACAGAGGCTGTAGTGTTTCAGTTATTGTTCCATTCTTCTCTGGCAGGACTTAAGGGTGGGCACTCTGAAGACAGCTACTCTGAGGTAGCTAAGGTTCAAGCCCATGATGTCTAGCCTGGACTTAGGTAGGAATGGAGAAACACAGACAAGGCCTGAGGCCCAGTTCCCAACAGTAGATTATGGGAAGAGGATTCCCCTGGTATTGATTATTAGGGAAGCACTTCCAGTAGAAAATGAGGAAGGATGTTGGGGAGCAAAGCAGAGTAGTGAGGTCCAGGCCTCAGCCTCATCTGAAAGGGATGCGAGCTTGAGTTCAGGCACTGGTCTGCTGCCCTCTGCACTCAGACGCTGCCTAAAGGAGGGTGATGGGTGAGGAGAAAGAAAGTTTCTAGAGGTTCCTGTTCTTTAAACTTTTAAAGCAAAATCGTTTAGGGCCCTAAAGGCAGTCAGCTGAAAGCAGCCACATGTAGGGTAGTTAGAAGTCAGGCACACAGAAAAGGTGAGGGAACTGCCTACTCTTAACTTCACTTGTATATTAACATTTAGAAGTGTTCAGAAGTGAGATGTGTGTGATGAGATTAACAATAGATGATAGGCAGCTGATGAATATATATATATAGTCATCTATGTATTATATATCTAGGTGTCTATGTGTCATATATATGACACCTAGTTAGATACATAGACAGACCAACAGATGATACGTACGTACATACATACATATAGGCTAGAGAGACAAATAGTTGACAGATTATGTAGACAGATAGATAGATAGATAGACAGACAGATGACAGAAACACAGAGAGACAGACATTCAGATGGTAGACAGATAAATGATGGACAAATAGATAAGAATAAATATAAAGAACTTATCTCTGACCTACTGTGTGTACTACTTTTTCTATTGCTGTTATAAAATGCCACAGCCAAGGCAACTTTTCAAAGAAAAAGTATATCTGGCTTAAGATTTCAGTGGACTAAAAGCCCAAACATTACAGCAAGGCTTAAGATTTCAGCAGACTAAAAGCCCAAACATTACAGCAAGCAGCAGGTGTGGCAGCTGGAGCAGAAGCTGAACCCCAAGTGTGAAACAGAGAATGAACTAGAAAGGGTGCCAGTCTTTAGCTCTCCAAGCCCACTTCAAATGACACATTACTTCCAGAAAGGTCACAACTCCTAAATCTCTCTAACAAATGCCTCCAATTGGGGATTAAGTACTCAAACATTATAGTCTATGGGAGACATTCTCATTAAATCACCACACCAAGATTTTGAGTTTTTTTAGTTTTTAGCGTGAAGATAATTTCTTCAGATAATCCAACATTCACAGTGGGTTTTTTGAGACACGTAAGCCGTGTTGCAAAAGTGAAGCACCAACACTTACCTAGCATCCAGCAGCCTTGAATAGTTGGCATAATTTCTGTCCCTTATCTGTGACTTCTTTTTTAAGCACAGTTGCAAAACATTTCCCTGGGAGAGTTAACAGCTCTTAACAACAACAACAACAACAAAACCTGATTGAAGTCAATAAAGGAGAAAAAAATTACATCTATTAGAAGCAAGCTGCATGACTTGGGTGGGGCTCAAATGTGAGGCTCCATTTGAGAGTCATAGACATAATTTTAGAAGGGGACCAATATACAAGCCTAGTAACTTTTATGTAGAAACATTTGGCACAGCAGAATCACACACAGAGATGATCATGGATTTAGCTAGAGTTGGAAGTTAGGTGAGTTAGTGAAGGGGAAAACAGGTTAAATGAGTAGATTTTTGCAAATAAATGATTATAGTCATTGTAACATGGAATCTAACCTTCAAATATTAGGTTACTGAAGATATTGACAGTTTAGCGGTCTTGATGTGGTCAAGCCACTGATAACTTAGATAGAATAGACAAATGAGCAGATGTTGATAGCCAGAGAGGAGAACCCTTGGGACTGAGACTGAGGATCTATTGCTCTTGCAGATATTAGAATCAAAGATAGGCCCTTGAGGAGAGGTGTCCACCACGGGCCAGAGGGAAAGATGCTCAAGGCTCACGAGATCAAAGGCATGAGAGAAGACGATATTCCGCACTGTTACAAGAACGAAGGGAGCAGGAGTGGGAGTTTTCACTGTTTTAGACTCCTGATTAACTAACTAAAAATGTGAGAATAAAAGTCAGGTGAGATGTCTTAAATTCACAAACAAATGTCTCTCAGGACTGATAATCTAAATCTCTACTGCTATTAAAGAAACTAATTTTACATATAAAAAATACAATAAAAACCTCTATTATATTTAAATATAAGTCAAGAAAATAACCTGAATCTGAACCATAGCTTTGTTCTCATTCTTTTTCAATCTTTCATGTAACTAGTTGGCTATGCCCTGCCCTTTTTACCCATAAGGAATAAAATTCCAATTTAATAACTCATGGTCTTTGGATGTATAGCAAAGGAATTGGGGGGGGGGGGAGAGAATCATCCATGGAGGAACTAGGTTATCCTAGACTAGAATAAGCAGAGTTCCTGTTCATTCGGTTTATTATATATGCCTTGTCTCACAATTACCTAGGCTCTCCAGTTCCTTTTATTAACCTCATTACTGGCTGAACAACTAGAAGGTAGAGTTAATATGTTCCATGTTTTTAAAAAATATTGCCAGCTATTTTGTCTGTCTATTCACACTACTATAGTTCAGCACCTCCTTTAAATTACTAGAAGCTAGCAGCACATGGTAACTGAAGAATGGGGGGCTCCTAGGAAGGGCATGGTTTTGACATTTCTGAGACCAGACCTCTTTCTACCTCTTCACTGGAGCATGAGCTTGGTTTGGTTTTGTTCTTTTGTTTTGTTTTTTTTTGTTTTTTGTTTTTTTCCCTGCTGAGATTGAACCCAGGACCCCATGTACATAGAACACGTCCTTTACCATGGAGATATACCCCCAGCCATTAAATTAGTTTTTAAGACTCTGTTTCCTCATTTATTAAATATAATAATTTGTTACTATACTATGAATCAATCATATAAGAAAATAAAACAAAAGAATGGTAAAATATAGCAGAGTATGCTCTGTGAGTCTACTGGAATCATTGGGTAATTTTTTTTTTTTTGACTAGATAGAAAGTAGGAGCAATTTTATTGTCTTTGTTTGCACTGTTCCTATTCTCAGAGTGGCCACGGTTATTGCTATCAAGGTAGAAGGCTTTACATAGTGATCAGTTCTGATGCTTAACCTGAAAAGTTGAAAGGTATTCTACTGCCCCTACATGTTTAAACTCAAGAACCACGAGCAGGAAATCCTGATAGATGCGTGACTCAACGCATGTGACTCAACAGTGGCTTGCTGTTTCAGGTTGGAATTGTACAGTATGGAGAAAATGTAACCCATGAATTCAACCTCAATAAATATTCATCGACAGAAGAGGTCCTTGTTGCAGCAAACAAAATAGTCCGAAGGGGTGGTCTCCAAACAATGACAGCCCTTGGAATAGACACAGCCAGGTATGGATTCAAAATCCTACTGGTAAGACTTTATAGGTGTAGCTTCTGACATTTCTAGAAGACGGACTCTCACAGTGAACTTCCTGATCCTTTGGCTCTTGCAACCTTTCTGTCTTGTCTTCTGCAATGTGTTCCTGAGCCCTAGGTACAGGGGCTGTTTTGTAGCGCATTCGTTGGGCAGCCCTGAGAGCATACATACAAGTGACATTATGCAGACTGAGCAGGTTTGTTTTTTTTTAAAAAAAGAATGTGTGTGTGTGTATGTAACAGCAATTAATGAAAAAAGAGGTTATGAATTTGAAAGAGGGTGAAGAGGAGTATGTGGGAGGATCTGGAAAGGAAGGGGAGGAGTGATGGATTTATATTATAATCTCAAAAATAAAAGAAAAAGTAAAAATAAATAATACAAAAGACTATGCAGTACAACAGCCAGCTAGCGTTGCCTCTGGAGGTTCGGCTCAGTGTTTACCTTGACAACACTCAATATCATATTTCTTTTCAAGTTCCATCAAAAAGACCTGCTACTAGACAATTATTTTGGACAGTAATATAGTCTCATGGTCCTACTTATCTTTTTCTTTCATTTCAAGGATCTAACTGATGGCGAATCAATTAAAAGCCTAACAATAGTCTCTTTCATTATGTTGCTGTGAATTGATGCTTAATATTCATTCTTGTATCCATTTGGTTTTTAATTTCTAGGGATATCAACTAATGGATTAAAATATAGTCCATGTCTACTCTGTTTATATTTTCTGCCATGGTCTTGTATCTCTAGCACTCGGTATAGGATTTTTGTAACTTTCATATAGATGTGTGTGTGTGTGTGTGTGTGTGTGTGTGTGTGTGTGTGCAAGTGTTGGAAATAAGGTCATACGAAAGTTAAGATACTAGTGAAAATGAATCAGTTTTTAATATACTATTCTGCAGAAAGGGATGATGGCATACAAGGAAGGCAAACATGGCCAGCAAGTCATTGATTTTTAAAATCTTCCACAAATGCCCCAAATTCCTATCCTCTTCTCATAGAAATCAGGACTGCACCCCTCTCAGACTCTACAGTTTATTGGCCTGGGGCACAAAGCCCTGTACAGTAAACAACCTGGGGGTTGTGATTATCCCTCCCCACCCCCACACCACTTTTCTGATCCTGAGCTCAGTCATGTATCAGACTGCTTGTAATTACTAACTCTCAGAGTTGTGAAATAAGCAGATGCCAGATGCCAGTGGGGGAGAGACAGGCCTAACACCCCCTGTAACTCTAATGATCTGTAACAAATAGATCCCCCCTTCCTGTGTGTGTCTGTGTGTGTGTGTCTGTGTGTGTGTGTCTGTGTGTGTGTGTCTCTGTGTGTGTGTGTGTGTGTGTGTGTGCTTGTGAATTCGAGATGACTGGACTATTGCCCTGGTCATAGAAGATTTTTTTGCTTTGTTTTATTTTTTGAGACAGAGTGTCTCTGTGCAGCCCTGGCTGTCCTTGAACTCACTCTCTGTGTTCTCCAGTCTCATTTAGTTCTTATCTCCAGCTCTTCCTTCTGCTGTTATTATCAAACCCAGGAAACTTCTCAGCAGACCCTAACTCGCCAGCTTCATAAGAGATTTGATTCATATTACGAGTTCTTCTGTTAGGTAGTTTCAACCTTGGGACTCTCAGCTGATTTTGAAAAGCTAATTTGTCATGTTTACACTCCATCTGCCTATGAGTCAATGCCATTTGGAAGCTAACAACATTCATTAATGCTAGGAAAGCACATGGTTCAAATTTTATGGGAAAAAAATACACACGAACACACACACACCACAAACAGCTGGAATAATTGTGCATTTAACTGCTTATAGATTGCAGATTAGCATGTACATCAAATGCGCATGTGTAGGTATTCTGAAAGTGCTCTCAATAACTGACTGAAGGTGAACAGACATTCAGAGTAAGTTAGAGCATGCTTTGAAAGCACAGAGCCTACAAAAAGTTGTGCATTTTCCAAAAGCAGCTGCCTACAAATGAATATTTATCTTCATAACTAATGGAAGAATCACCATAGCTGCTTCCACTCCCATGTAAATGCCACTTGAAATACCATGGCCTTATTTGGGGTTTGCCCACATTTCTCGCAGGGCCTCCCTGAGTTTGGGATTGTGTGAAGAGTCTGTAATGATGCCGCAGCACTGTTTGTCTCACACATTAATTTTTCACAAGTAAGCTTGGTTTTGACTGTGTTTTATTCCCTTTAGGAGGAGCCAGTTACAGAAAAATATTTCGAATGTTTTGGAATCTGTTATCTCTATTTTCAGCGAATTCAGTCACTTCGGGTTGTAATAGTTTTGGATGTTCACTTCTTTTTCATTCCTGTAACTAGGCTTGCATTATTTAATTACCTATAAATTCTGGATTCTCCTGTCGCAAAGTTAAGTGACCCTCCTGAGACTCTTAAAATGTTAAAGGCCCATGGGGAGGTTGATGCCTTTTTCCAAGAAGGAACATTGGATGCTGGTGTTTTAGACAGGCTAACTCCTTCAGGGATGTCCTTGGGATGGAAAGGGTGGGTTCTGCTGCTGGCTGCTCTTCTGTTCTAGAAATTCGGCTCTGGTTTCAGGGCAAGCCGACTTTCTCTATAAAAGGAGTGCTAATCGTCTCCTTCAGCTGAGATTCGTTAAGCTCAGCTATGACTTAGTCTTTCAGAGAATTAGAAAGTCTGGGTGATCTGCTAAGAAAATAGAATTGTCTAAGTCTCATATGATATTCCAGTCCAAACTTCTTTTAAAACTTAGCCTTTGCTGGGTGGTGGTGCAAGCATGTAATTCCAGCACTCTGGAGGCAGCAGCAGGTGGATCTCTATGAGTTCTAGGACAGCCTGATCTATCGAGCGAGTTCTGGTACAGCCAAGGCTATATAGAGAAACCATCTTGAAAAAAAACAAAGACAAACAACTCCCCACCACCACCACCAGAAAAACAAACTTAGTCTTTGATATATGTCTCCACCTTTATTTAAAGATGGGGACCACTGCATTAGTGTTGTAGTTGAGTGACATTTGGCTTAGCTTTTACCCCCTATTAATTTTTTATTTATCACTTTATATCCCAATCACACCCCCATCACCTCCCAGTCCCCCTCCAGGCCCTCCCCACATGCCCTGTTCCCCTTCTCCCTTGGGTAATAACTCACCCTGGCACATCAAGTCACTGCAGGACTGGGCACATCCTCTCCCACTGAGGCCAGACAAGGCAGCCCAGCTAGGGGAAAGGGATCCACAGGCAGGCAGCAGAGTTCAGGACAGCCCCTGCTCCAGTTGTTGGAGAACCTGCATGAAGACCAAGCTGCACATCTGCTACAGATGTGCAGGAGGGGGGATTACAACCAGCCCATGTATGCTCTTTGGTTGGTGGTTCAGTCTCCGGGAGTCCCCAAGGGTTCAGGTTATGACTCTCTTGGTCTTCCTATAGCGTGCCCACCCCTACAAGTCCCTCAGTCCTTCCCCCGACTCTTCCACAGGACTCCCCGTGGCTCAGCTTTTAATACAAGGACAAGTAGAGATTCAGTGTAGGAAAATGTGTGTGTGTGTGTGTGTGTGTGTGTGTGTGTGTGTGTTGGTGAATCATTTAATAAATAATGATTTACAGCAATCCTGTAAATTGGGGGATTTATGCTACACCAGCCTGACCTGGTTCTTGCTGAAGGTAAGTGAAGTAGGAAAAATTCCTCTGTCTATGGTTTCCACAGTCCAAGCTTCACTTCCGATACTGGGCATGAGCATTCTCCACACAGACATTGGTCACATTCCTTTAAAGTTTCCAAAGAAGGGAATGCTAGAGTGATTTTAAAGTATGGGCATATGCGGTAAATGTTAAAATAGTGAGTTGCCATCATGTGCAAAACCTGTAGAACTATTGCAGACAAGATCACAGTGCCTCTCACCTCTGACGGCGAAGTCCATTGTCATCCCAAAGGGATGCACGAGGCTGTGCAAAATGGCTATATTTTTGTTGGTTGTTTTCATTTTGCCTAACTTTGGGCTGAGTTTGATCAGCCTCCCTTTGGTCTATGTTCCCTTCAGGAAAGAGGCATTCACTGAAGCTCGGGGTGCCAGGAGGGGAGTTAAAAAAGTCATGGTTATTGTGACCGATGGAGAATCACATGACAACTATCGCCTGCAACAGGTCATCCAAGACTGTGAGGATGAAAACATTCAGCGATTTTCCATAGCTGTAAGTACCTTGCCAGCAAGGGTTTGGAAACTCAGGAGACAGTCATCATACATTAAACAATCAACATTACTTCTTAGTAATAGTTGCTGAAATTTGAGAAGCCAGGTTCAGAAGACAGCTTTTATAATGGTCCACTAACAAGCCAATCACGATATTTCTGTAGCCCTTCTATCTGTCTGCTTATGCTGTCCCAGGTCCTCACATTTCCCAGGTGTAAGACATGGAATCGAATGGAAGGCAGGGTGTGGGGAGAGGCAGAGGACACTGTTGCAGGGCCACACACACCTTTGTACAGATTCTTTGCTGCGTATCATCTCTTGGACAATTGAGCAAGTTCTTAATACTCTGAGCTTCAGTATCTTCCTCTGTTAGAGGACTGTGGTTTTTTTCCGTCTGTCTGTTAGCCTCTCTCTTCATTTGAAGAGTCAGTGATACCAATAGCCATAATAAACATTATCTCTTTCTCCCATCCTTCCAAGGAATTCACAAACATGAGCTCTTAAGAGACTAGTGTTTAAGAGATAAAAGGGATCTGGATCTTCTCCTTGCTCAGAAACCTTCAGAGAATTCCCCGTAGATCACATCTGGCCCTTCCTTTCAGCTGCCAATTCATAGCCCTGCATGTACCTTCAGTCTAGGGGCAGGATTCTCTTATATCTGAAATCAAGTGTTCTTTCATTCATTAAAATTGATTTAATTAAGTGGGTGGGGGTGGGGTGGGGAGGTGGGTTGGAGAATATCCCCATAGAGGCAGGGGGAGGGCGGAGGGAATGGGAGGTTCCAAAGGGGAGATCTGGAAAGGGGGAAACACTTGAAATGTAAATAAAATATGAAAATTAAAAAAAATTGATTTAATTATTTCTATTGTAAGCAAGGAGAAAAGATTCCAAACCCTAAGAGCTCAGCCTGAACTCTTTACAAACAATAATTATATATTAGCTGCATTAGTTATCAAACATCCAATCAATGAATTTACCTTTTTCTTTCAAAAGCATGAATGATGTTAAGAAGTGGGAGGTGGGTTCATACACAGAAAAAAGTTCCAGGACATGATTCCCAGCTTCCTAGGGGAAAGGCACTCCATTTCATAAGCAAGATGATCCATTGTCTAAAAGTTCATTTGCTAATTATTATCAAATTCTTTATTACCTCTTCTGCTGCTACAGTGTAACTATTTTTGAATCCATGGTTGAGAATAATTCCAAATGCCCTTTCCTTCACTCAGGAAAATGTCCAAATAATAAGTGACATTTACTCTATAGCTGGTCTCTTTCTTCAGTGTATAAAGCCAGAGCTGGCTCACTGATTCCAGACATCTGAGTATCAGAGTTGATCTCATTTTTCTGCCTCCTCCAGAGGAATTAGTTGACATTCCAAGTACCATGGATGCAAGTTATAAACAGTATTAGCCATCATCAGAATTAATAGTATTGGTGCTGAGGATGTAGTTCAGCCTAGATTGCTTGCCTCCCTTGTGGGAGCACCTAATACTCAGCACAAGCACACAAAAGTGACATTAGGGAAGCTTCCCCAGAATGACAATGTCAGTGCACAAGTTTTTAAGTGAATCCAGCATTTTGCATCATGTCTGGTGACATGATCAGTTTTTTCTTGTCTTAAATTGCTTTTTTTGTTTGGAATCTTATTTGATAATTATACATCATCTAGTTAAAAGGAGATTTCAAAATCCTATTTATCTTCATGGAGAAGCATATATTGATGTGTTTCCCATTTAATCAACGAGTTATTATCAAACTGCTCTTGAAAGCTGTATAAAAGAAAAAAAAGAAAATTTCATTTAACAATAATTACTTATTATTTTTCCTATTTTGTGTCTCTTTTCCCTAGTATACCATGTTTATTTTAAAAGATAATACTTGAGACCAAACTAGAAAACAAGACGCGTGTGTTACTTTCTCTCATTTGTGCAATACAGAAAGTCTTCAAGAATCTCAGAGTTCATTCATGCTGAATGCATCCACACAAATATAAATTCTACCTCAGTTGTATGCACTCTGTCTCAGTTATTGTCTGGACTAATTCTTCTACTCTGTTTCCCTGTATTTGATCCTGAACAACACAGAAATGTGTTTTGACAGGAAACAGCTCCCTCAGAGAATTAAATATTGGTAATATAAATTCCCTATTTTAAAGATTCAAATATGTCCTGTTAAAGTCTCATATTCGGAGAGGTCATGAGTTGGCTTTTACTCATCCATTTCTGTCAATGGAGAGTATTAGACTGGTCCATCGGGCATTATTAGATATTCAGAGTCTACTCTTAGGTGATAATGGCTGAGAGGTGTAAATTACTCATTGCACTCAAATGTAGATGAGACATCAGTAAGGATCTTAACATTCCATTTATGTTTCGAAATAAAAGACATGACTCTGCACATGAATGCACTGCATACTTTACTTTGACATCTCTGCCTCTAGGAGATTTCAGTTGTGAATACTTCTTTCAGGTAGATATTAGCAGAGTTAAAATGCTTAGGGTAGACATATTTGAGATGTTTGAAGCACTAAAAAAAAAAATATTAGCTGTATTATTTAAATTTCCTATTTGTTTTAATACAAAACAGTTTTACAAGCTACCAGACCCTTGGGTGAAAGATCCCAGTAGGTTTTTCTCGTTGTTCTCATCCGTGATATAATATGGTTCAAGGTCATATGCGGGCCACAGTATCTCCTGCATCTGAGTCTGTTCTCCGACATTGTACTTACCTGTCTTATTTTTATTCTTTAAATATACCATGTGGGTACTTTTCCTACTTAGATAAATCCACTTGCCTCCCTCCTATCACACTTACCAAAAAATGTCTGATAAAATTCACTTCACAATTAACAACTTCAGTGCCCTAATACTGAGCTATTAAATTTGCCTTATGTATATTTTGTATTTCATCAGTTTTAGATGAAAGGGAGCTGATGTGTCGATCCAGTAGTTAGCCTTAGAACATCTTAGATAAGAAGCAAATAGGAGCAATGATGGTTTGATATCCCAGGATGTTACAAAAATCTATAGAACAAGTAAACCAGTAGAGAACTCAGAGGAATCCACATAGTTCTGAACCTAAGTGGCATGCGGGGTACCTCGTTACCCACTCCAGGTTTCCTTAGGCACATGATTTCTCAAGGCACCGGGCAGTCCTCCCTAGATATCCATGTGTAAGTAGATATCCATTCATTGTAACTACATCAAACCTGTGGAAGTGCGAGGATGGCCTGGGTCTCTGGGGTCTTAAAGTAAAGAGGAGGGAGTTGACTTGAAGTCCTCTGGTGTTGAAATGTGACATTTCCTCTGTGCTGGTCACTGATGTTCCCCAGGGAAAGGGGCACGCGCATCATGCAAAGCCTCCATGCGCCTGCTGACTGGAGCAGATTCGACCCATACTTCTCACATTAACACTTAGTGTGCATCAGAGTGATGCTGTCCTTGCTTTCAACCACTGTTCATAGTGGGAGACAAGTAAGTCTATCAGGGGTCAGAGGTCATAGGAAAAACTACATAAATAGTAACTTGAATTTTCCCCCTCAGTTTTGTAAGTATATATCTATATGTCTTATCAAAATATCATTCTGTAACCTACAATTTCAAACCTCACCTTCAAACCACATGAATATGCCTGGATAACCATCAGCACAAATTGCACACTCACAATCCCTTGGTCTTCTTCTTAAAAGAAATTTGTGGCATCAGTGTCCATGTGTCTAAAAAATGAAATTCAGTAATGGTTTACTATTTTTTTAGCTTTATATAATATAAAGGTAGCCGTGTCATATATAGTAGTAGTTAGAACTTTTAAGACGTTTACGTTTATGTTGTGTGTTCATACAGTTCAGTTCTTTTTAAAAGCTGGGCTAACATTTGCATGCAGTGAAACACATGTCAGTGCAAAGGGTGACTACAAAGTGCACATTGTAAACACACCTGTTAACATCCTTTTCTCTTGCTTCCAGAAAGTTCCCTGTGCTTTCTTTTCTTCTAATACGAACCTTCTATTGCAACCATTTCCATAACTTAATTAGGTTACTGATTCTGGATCCCATGGAAACAGTCACATATTGTGGATTCTTTTGTGTTTTGCTTTTCATGCAAGATTACCCATGTGGGTTTTTTTTTTTGTTTTTGGTTTTTTGTTTTTTCCTGGCTCCTTATATTTATTATGCTACCCATTTTAGGAATCAACAATCACCTATGCTGCCGTATTTACAGACATCTAAGTTGTTTTTAGTTTGTGACAGTACAATAAGGGAGGCATGAATATTTAAAAGTGAGAACTAATCATCTTCAAGTGTCACTTGTAATGAAATAAAGACTAAATGTGTTTTATTACAAGAATATTTTCACCATGAGAGAAAAGGTCTTTAAATATTGCAAGCAATAGCCCTGTAGAGACTTGATGTGCCAGGGTGGATTGGTACCCACTGGGGCCTCCTCCTTCTCAAAGGAGAAGGAGAAAGGAGGGGGGGGAATGGGAGGGGGGATGCAATCAGGATGTAATAAGTAAATACATAAATGGAAAAAGTATATATGCAGGCAAATCAAGAATGGAAATATACCATCTTATAAGCAGAAAGAAAAAATAATCATTGTGATACTAATTTGTTTAAATCTCTTTCCTGATACTGACATTGCTATGCAATTATAAAGTATAAAATTAGGCCACATCTTTGTACTGGGGATTTTCTAGTTTAAAATTTACATATTATTGTAAACATGGGCATTTCTACACAGGCAAAATTGTACATGCCTTAAAGAAGAAACCACTATTAGTGTGATTCCATGAAAGTTTAAAACTACTCATAGAAAATGAACATAAAAGATCTCATGCCAGAGCATGCACAGAACTTTCAAGAGTCTTTAAGAAAAATGCACATGTATACATGTGTACATGTGCATATATATCATATACATATGTACACAAAACAGCCAGTAACTCCAGCTTCAGGTGGACTTCATCTCTCTGGCCTCTAAGGGAATCTTCACTCAGGTACACACACACACCAGACACAAACACACATAATGAAAAATAAGATAAATATTTGCAGGAGTCAATATTATGAAAACCATGTATTCAGAAAGCTTCCGTGAATATTCCCATAAGTACATAACAATACCCTGTCATAGGATAGCACGCAGGCTCTTGTTTACTGAACATATGCTTGAGATCTTTATTTGACATGCAGAAGCTAAAATACGTTCTCGCCATTTTTGTTGTGCCCTAGATCCTTGGCCACTATAGCAGGGGGAACTTGAGCACTGAAAAATTTGTGGAGGAAATCAAATCGATCGCAAGTGAGCCCACAGAAAAGCACTTCTTCAATGTCTCGGATGAGTTGGCCCTGGTCACTATTGTTAAAGCTCTGGGTGAAAGGATATTTGCCTTGGAAGGTATGACCGTCTCTCCTAATCCTGTGTGTCCTTCGGAAGATGCAAATGTAATGCAATGGGTTTGAGATATTATTCTCAGCACATTGCTAACTCATTTTTACTGTGTGCAATAGCTATCCGGGAATAATTCTCTTTTATATGAATGGAATTACTTTTCAGAAACCCATGTCAGCTAGAAGCTGACTTTGTTAGGCTGTAATGGTGCACAGGAGGAACACAGCAGTCAGCATAGACATGTGCAAGAACTCAAATGCCCCAGCATGCCTTCTTCCTTCTCTGTGGCACAGGTTTAGAATGTGAAGGCACTAGCTCAACTTTTGTTTTCCCACTGTGTCTTTGTTCCTTGGGGGCTGCTACAAGAGTGTTCAGAAGAAATTACTTCTTTGTTCATTTCCTCTGTAATTTGCCCTTTGCGCGTTTCTAAAGATCTTCATGGAGTTTTGCCTCAAGTCCTTTGGCTGCAACACTTCATCCGCTATGGTTGTCTAATCGTCCCACGCCTCTGAAGAGTTTTCTTTTGATATTTTCGGTGGTAATTGGCTGTGGAGGCTACTGAGCAATGCTAGTCCCTTATGTGGGAGGGTCAGTAACAAATGACTAATCTTCTCTGACTGGTAACATCTTTTTCACATTGTTGAAGGCTGGAGACTCAGAAGTTGCACCCTAGATCTCCACTTGGAGAAGCCACATAGAATTCTTTTGCCCTTCTGGAGCATCTTTGTCCACTGACTGTCTTTAAGAGGGCACTATCAAAGTTAAAAGCTCTCTTTCACATTTCTCAGCAGAACCTGTTAATGAGAAATGAAAGAGAATATGGGGGTGAAGCATGACTTTTAAAAGGGTTGACTGTTTTGAGTGAATATCCGAGTTTCAGTGAACAAGAAAAATGTACAGTAAAATACTTGTGTATATGTTTGTGTGTCGTGTGTGCGTGCTTGCATGGGGGGGTGGGGGGTGGGGGATAGGGACTGAACCCAGGGCCTTACATATGCCAGATAACTTCTCCACAATTTCATTATATCTCCAGTTCAAGAAAGTGATAGAAAGCGACAGTTTTCAGTATTTCTTGAGTAGCCCATGCTAACTAACATTTTTCTTTGCAACCAAATGTACACATATACATTGCATATAAAGAGAAAGCCGTCTCAGTATGACTCATGATAATGCTGTTCTACACAGCACACTGTGCAGCTCTCATCTCTTCCTGCTTGTGCGATTCTCGTTCAGAGAAAATGATACTGGCTTTACTCGCCCTCTCAAATCTGAGTCAGTCAGTGTTCAGGAGCTTGGTTTGTTTGGGGGGTGAAGAGGACTGAGAACCCAGGCAGAAGGAATTTCTCTGGCCCCCCTTTTTCTGCTATGCCTCCAGAGACAGAACACTTGAGTCCTTATCAATCTAAAGTCATAGCAGTGTCTGAATGGCTCAGCTGTCCTGTGTTCTAAGCACAAGTCTCTGTCACACAGCTTTGGTCTTTCAATAGTCATTGGGCTGCTCTTTAGCCATAGGTTAGGCCATGTTGGCCTAGATTTAATATGGGGAGTCTTCCATATTATTGTGCCCTTTTAATAACACAGTCCAAGGAAGAATCTATAAAGGGTTGCGGTTTTTTTGTTTTGTTTTTGTTTTTTACGTTACTTTTAGACCATAATTCCTGTGTTTTTCCTTTTCTTTCTGCCCTCAAGGCCCTTCCCTGTAACCCTTCCTAATAGCCTTCAAATTCTTGCTCCTTTTTGATTAATTGTTATTGCATGCGCACGCGCACACACACACACACACACACACACACACACTCTATAGATTTTTAGTAGAACCTGTTTGGTCTGTATAATGTTACTTGTATGAGTTGGACATTCTGTAAAGACCATCACGCCAGTCACTTAGATACCCTAAGGATCATCTCTTAATATTCTCTAAGTAAGGAAGCAAATATAACCTAGGACTGGCCAAATGCAGCCACACTGTAAGGGGCATAGTTTATTTTGCCTGAAATGACATTTTAAAATTTATTTTCTAACCTAACCAAACCCCAGTTAAAGCTCCTTACTAAACTGTCCAAATGCTTCAGGAAATCTCTGTATCTAAATATGATATTAGTTCAGAGAACTCTCCAAAGATTAGGATACCGTTCTACATTGTACTGCTGCATTATCAAGGACAAAAGCCATACAGGTTGTCTGCTCTTTCTGTTTTTGTTCTCAAGGCAAGGTTCTGCTGGTCTTGGTACTCCCTGGGGCTGGCGCCAAACTGCAGTACGTTCAGTACATTTGTCCTTACTATTTTCATAATGAGATCAGAAAAGGCTCCCTCCCTCCCCTGGTTGTTTGGGAAATCTCCACTTCCTGTCACTATTAATTTTACATGATAAATAGCTGCAGTTAGGCAAGTCTACCTTGAGAAGCACAACGCCACCTAGTGAGTCAAGTGTGCTCAGGCATGGACTACAAAGGTCAGGGAATGGCATGGATTTCCCTTTTTTATGGTCTTTGGGAAAAAGGCTCACACTCCTAACTGAAAACAGCGTGAGGGTCAGAGTGGGTGGTTTACTCCCTGTGAGCCTGTCAACAAGGTATGTACTCACTTATAAGTGGATATTAGCCCAAAAGTTCATAATACCCAAGATTCAATTCACAGACCATATGAAGCCTAAGAAGGAAGACCAAAATGTGGATGCTTCAGTGTTTCTTAGAAGGGGGAACAAAATACTCATAGGAGGAAATATTGAGACAAAGTGTGGAGCAGAGACTGAAGGAAAGGTCATCCAGAGACTGCCCCACCTGGGATACATCCCATCTATAGCCACCAAATTCAGATGTTCTTATGGATGCTGGAAAGTGCTTGCTGATGGAAGCATGATACGTCACCCCCCCCCCCCCGAGGCTCAGGCAGAACCTGACAAATACAGAGGTAGATGCTCGCAGCCAACCATTGGACTGAGTGTAGGGTCCCCAATGGAGGAGTTGGAGAAGGGACTGAAGGAGCTGAAGGGGTTTGCAGCCCCATGGAGGGAGCAACAGTGTCAACTGGTCAGACTCCCTGGAGCTCCAGGAGACTGGACCACCAACCAAAGAATACACACAGAGAGACCCATGGTGCTGGCCACATATGTGGCAGAGGATGGTCTTATCGGCCATCAGTGGGAGGAGAAGCCCTCAGGCCTGAGGATGTTAGATGCCCCAGTGTAGGGGAATGCAGGGGAGGGAAGACAGGAGAGGGTGGGTGGGTGGAAGAGCACCCTCATAGAGGCAGGGGGAGGAGGGATGGGATAGGGGGTTTCCGAAAGGGAGACCTGGAAAGGGGAAAACATTTGAAATGTAAATAAGTAAATATCCAAAAAAAAAAAGGGGGGGGGGAGAAAGAAACTTGGCACATGACCACTGGCCATGTGGAAAGCTATGTAGCTCCTTTCTCTGTCCTCAGCTGCAAACACAGCATCGGAAAAGGGTGGAGGACGCTGAATACAAACTACTCTGTTTTTTGCTAACCATCCTGTTATAGTAAGACTGGAAGTAGTATAAATCATTATGTATCAAAAACACATTTTAATTTAAGGTAAAATGCATCTTAGTCATTTAAAGAGAAATTTGTATGAGAGATTGAAATGATACATTAAGATTTCTGGTTGATTGCCACATTTAATCTAGCCCTATAAAAACTCAATTACAGATGCATTCTTTACACTTCCATGCCAGTAAATAAATAGTAAACCTGTTTAATTTCACAAATTTAATGATTGTCATGCTTCAGTTGACAGACAGGGACACTTGGCCAAAAAATTATGTTATTTTTAACTTATTTTTAAGACCAAATAAACTAGTCACTCCCTGGAAGCAAGTAGATCAACATTCGCTCAGTTCCCCCAAGTAGCTGTGGCTACTGGTCTGTAAATATTTTGAGAAGAGTGTAGCTCCAATCAGTGCTCTACCTTGTCTGCATTTCAGCCATGAGCTTCAAAACTAGGGTTTTTTTAAAAAAAAAAATAACAGTCCTTTAAAAAATATAGATTCAGATGGGACTCAAACTGTCCTATGTGAGAAAGTCACCTGAGCTGAATGAGCCCCACTTCCAGCATTCAAACCAATGAGCTGGAATCCTTAACGTTATCACACCATGGTACTTGGAAAGGGTGCATGGCCCGGATTGTTTGTAGGTGGAACTAGTGAGTAGGGAATCTCTTTAAATACATGAGTGAAGGGCTTTTCAGCCTATAAAGTATCAAATTTAGCTCTGATAGGGTTCCCAGGTCAAGTAGACAAGACGGTTCATTTCAACTGTAGTAATCCCATTTTCCAAAGCACCATGGAATCATAGGCAGCTACAGCATAGAACTGATCGCCAGGCTGACTTGCTAAAATTATATGTTATTGTAAACTTATTTTTAAGACCAAATAAACTCCCTGCAAGCAAGTAGACCAACATTCCCTTAGCAAGGACAGGAGGCCAATGTGTCAGAATGGGAGAAAAGAGCCCCTTCACTAACCAGTCTTATACTCAGTCCTGCCTAAGTGTCCCATAGTTCTGCTTGGCAAGTCTCTGAGTTCCGGCAGGTCAATAACAGCCTAAAAGACATTGTTAGTCACTTACTGTGGTATCTTTCCTATATTTACAGCTACAGCTGACCAGTCAGCAGCTTCATTTGAAATGGAAATGTCTCAGACCGGCTTCAGTGCTCATTATTCACAGGTATGTTGACCGTGTGCTAGAAAGAAAACTTTTCTACAAGTTCCCCCCCCCCCAAGCAATGCCCAGGCATCAAATATATAAGATGGCCTTGAAGTGTATAGTGGGGCAGCTCTGCAGGCCCTGTGCCAATGTCTAATACAAACGGGAAAACGGCATCTCACAAGCTTCGAATTAGGAACATCCACACACTCCTCCATTTTACCAATTAGCAGATGTCCACAAGACAGTCCAAGCCCTGCTGAATGTACCTGTGTATCTAATGAAATGAGATACTTAAGATGTTTGTTTAAAATCTAGAAGGTTAAGGTTGTGCTATGCTAAATTTCCTTAAAAGACTAAGATGTATGTTTGGTTGGTTTTGTTATTTCATGATTTTTGTTCTGTTTTGTACCCAGAAAAGTGTAGGAAGGCAAGAAGGGAAGACTCATGGTCATTATACAGGGATATGAACGTTTCACTGTAGCAGCTACATAGTGTGCCTCAGCTTCCTTTTTCAATAAAATGGGGATTGTAATATTGGGTTCTTGTAACTAGAGATATTGTGAGCACTAAATGACTTAATTTATATAAAGCACTTTGAACTATATTCATATACATACAAACTATAATCATATTTCTAATGCTACATAAGTGTTTGCCCATACTATTTTATTGCCCTCTGTACTCACTTTAGGACTGGGTCATGCTTGGAGCAGTGGGAGCCTATGACTGGAATGGAACTGTAGTGATGCAGAAGGCTAACCAGATTGTCATCCCTCATAACACCACCTTTCAAACTGAGCCCACCAAGATGAACGAGCCTCTTGCTTCTTATTTAGGTAAGGCTTGGGCACAACCTTGATTCTTACACTAGTCTTCATTTTACTGTATCAAAATACCTATTTCTGGGATACTTGGGAAAGCACCCACAAATACTGAGTGCCTATGATGTGCCAAAATATATTAAACAAATTAAAAATAGCAAAATGGATGAGACAGAACAATGGGCACTGTTTGGATGAGAAACAATGAAGAAAGAAGCAATATCTCTTAGAAGGCTATGGGCTAGGACTGAGAAATGACAGAAGGGGAGGAGGGTTAACTCAGCGTCGAACGTTCCTCATAACCTAAGATTCTGTGAGATCATTATATGTAAAATACCTTGAGATCAAGAACGAATTTTACCAAAACCTTCTTTCTGTCCTAGATAGAAGAATTATAGGATATTTACCTTCATATATAATAGATGTCACTTTATAATTCCTATGAGAGGTAGTTGATCGTGTGTTTAAAGAGCCATAGGAAGGATCACACTATGTTCAGAAATTCACCTTAGCCTAAAAAAACAAATCTAATGTCCATGCCCTAATCCCTGGACGTATTTCTGTGTTACCTTATAAGGCAAAAAGGACTTTTCGATTGGAACTACATGAAGGATCCTGAGATAGATTATGCTTGGATATATTGCCATAGTCCAATATAATCCAGTGATGTAATCAGAAAAATCTTTTCTAGTATGGGTTTAGAGGGAGATAGAACTGTATGTAGATGGTCAGAAAGATAGTGTCCCTGCCAATGAAGAAGGAGGAAGTGGGAACATACATCATCCCTGTCACAAAGGCAAAGAAGTGTGATCTCTCTACAGCCTTGAGATGGGAGCATAGCCCTACCTGCTTTTCACTATAGTCTAGGGTGAGTTATGGAGACCTTCTAGCTTACAGAATTGCAAACTAAGGCATTTGGAATGGATATTATAAGCCGTCAAATTTATAATACTTTGTTATAGCATCAGTAGAAAACTTATAGAGGAATGTTAATTATTAGTGTTGCTAACATTGATCCTATTGCTGCTAGCAATTAAAGACTGAATTAAATTAATTCATTACTAAACTTAATTGTCTAAAGACTGTTTAGACGATTAAAGACTTGATGAAGAGTGCAAATGTGTTTGACACGGTCACTGCTCTCTCCACATTCCCTTATTCTAACTATTACTGTAACAAGGTAGGTAATTCTGGGTTAGGATTCTAAGATCAAATTCTTTAAACAATCCAAATCCTAAGTCTGTTATTCCTTAAGGTTTGAGTTGACTGTTGACTAAAGCATACTCAAATAATTTAAAATTTAAAGACTGCACTTGACATGAGAAAACATTAAAATAACCCTTACTTCTTTAAATGGCCCTTCTTATCATTTACAATTCAATGAAACTAAAAATTACTAGTTGATAATGTATATACACAAATATATGTAAATAGATGTGCATATTTATAGCTCCTCTATGCTTAGGAAAGGAAGAAATTTGCCTATGCTCTCTATAGTATACTAATGTATTTTCTGTTCATTACCTTAGGCAAAAGTTAAGATATAAGATATTTGCCTACAGACATCTAGTAGATGTAAGATGTCTTTCATGTGCTCCCCTGACCCACCCTCAAATATTATTTATCTGAAATGAGACTTTCAAATATGTCACCGTGGTGATTGTAAAATTATGAAGAAACTGAGTTTGCTGGTCTGAAATCTGGGTAGAAGGCAACAAGTAAGGCCATGTTAAGTCTTCTGAAGGGGGCAAAGTAAGAAATCAACCCATGAAAATGCCGGTGCTATTCAATGAGAAGGAGAAAGTGTGAAATGAAGCACTGGCATCTCAGGGTAGAGTCAAACACCTACTTCCATTACGTGCCTCAATGTGTGCTTAGCTAGCGAGTTTGGTGAGAATGTGGGTGAGCCTGTACTCCCTGTCCCCTGTTTTGTTGTGCTCTAATCATGCCTGACAAGAACTGAGATAAAGTCACACAATGAAGCTAAGTCATCCATTTCCTACTCCATCACCCAAGTGCATGTTTCTTCCAAGATGTTCAGAAACTAGACAATGCTCTTCCTTCATAAAGATGAAGGTCAAAAAACAGTTGGAAATATTCATAAAATGATCACACGCCACACAGATTGCCTTCCCTCAGCACTTAAATAAACATGTTATCTATACAAAAGTAGAATTATTACCTGATAGCAAAATACTGCTTAAGTTAGCTGTATGATCTCTTCCAGTTAGTGCTCTGTGATGTCCTGCACTACCCTGTCTTCTGCTGTAGTAACAAGATGCTTCTAGCTATTAGAACATTGCTTACTTCTGCAGAGTTCAAGCCTGCGTGTAGTGAGAGTTACCCATTGATTTAGCTCCACTTGCTACAGATGCAAAATACAGAATTTTTCCTTCAAAAAATAATAATAATCTGACTTAAAGCCAGATACAAGCTCTTTCATTAACTGGCAGAACTGACATCTTGAGAGAGTTGGCTGTGCATTTGAGCTAGAACTCTGCACAAAATCATGAATATCAAGATACTCAAAACATTTAATAACATCTGAGAAACTTCCCAGGACCTCAAGGCTTTGAGTATCTGAAAACTCTCCATGAATGTGAATGGTGACTTCTATCTGGAATAGATCCTTCTGCTCCTGCAGTGATAGACTTGTAGATGTGCCCAAGGCCTTGGAAACGGTAGATTCCCGACAAGGGTACAGAAATTTAGCTGCACATGTGGAAAAATGTATAAGGTAATGCCAAACTTGCGAGTTGTCTACGTATTCCCTGGTTAGCAAGCTAAATCAACAGAGGCACCTGTGGTGAGTGTGTGCTCTTGCACTGAAGGCACAAAAGCACAGGGCTCATGATCAGACTCACCCATTCACGAGCTCCCTGTCACAACCACATGATTCTGACTGACGCAAAACACAGTGAGCTCTTAAACCTTAAGTGGAGGTGGCACAGAAGCAAAAGGAAAATATTAAAAAAATAAAATCTCACCACTCATGAGAAAAGTCAATGTAAAATATATGTAAAAGAAAGTAACGTAGGCAAAAGGAAAACAAGATTTCACAGAGTAAAAAAAAATGGGATGATAGAGGTGAGAAAAAAATCTCAGCTTTAGTTTTCTAAAAAAGACAAAATCACAACAAACCACTATTGCAAGATAACTTAACAACCATCAAAATATTTGCAGATAAATATCATGGTTCTCACATCCAATGCTTGTGAAGGTTTAATGGAACCAAATCTCTCTCAAACAGCTGTTCATAGAATCGTCCTAGTATGAATATTCTGGCAGCAACTTACCTGACAATGTCACAAGGAAGACAAAATTGAACCGTTAATCTATTGCTTCACATTTATTGTCAAAAATATTCAAAGGAAGGAACAAAAAAAGTCTTCAAAATGACGTTTGTCATCTCAAACAATGTACCAAAAATGCTAAGACATACAAAACAACAATGGAACCCACCCAAATTCCATGATTCCATCAATAAGTGGCCAGGAAGTAAATGCAATCCCTTTATGATACACTCAGACAAACAACCTTCATCCATATAAAACTGAAGCTTAGAACCTTGGGTAACAATGCAATAAGGGATTAAGTTTTCTGTCACCCAGAAATAAGTATTAGTGTTAGCCAGGCATGGTGGTGCACATCTTTTATCCCACCACTAAGGAGGCAGAGGCAGGTGGATCTCTGTGAGTTTGAGGCCAGTCTGATCTATAGAGCGAGTTCCAGGATAGCCAGGCTACCCACAGAGAAACCCTGTCTTGAAAAAAAAAATAAAACCAACCAAACAAACAAACAACAATCTATTAGTGTTGATAGTATAGACACTTGTATTTAAATACGATAGAATTAATTTGCTCCACAGTGGTGACTGGAGGGTTTTCGGGTGTGCATGAGTATGCATGACTACACATAAGTAAGTATACAGTCCTTCTTCCCCCTTTTCTGTCATCTCTGTTCTATCATTTGTATCCCTAAACAATGAAAAAAATGTGTTTGGGGGAATCATCATTTCAGTGTTCTCTAGTTGCAGTAGAAACAGGTAGCCAAGTAAAGACATTTCACCAACACAATACAAGAAAATACAAAAAATGATTAGCACAACCATTTAAAGTAATTGTAATATATTACATAGGCCTTTATGGGTCCAGGTCCACATCTTGGATTTCTCTTTGGTTAGGCTACACAGTGAACTCTGCCACCATGCCTGGAGATGTGCTCTATATCGCTGGGCAGCCCCGGTACAATCATACGGGCCAGGTCGTCATCTACAAGATGGAGGATGGGAACATCAATATTCTGCAGACACTCAGTGGAGAGCAGGTAAACTTGAAATAAGCAGTTCTGTGCCATCTCTGTGTACTCTGGGTAATTTGTGACTATAGTTTTTTAAACCCAAATATTCAAAGTCCGTTGTGGAGAAGCTTTCTCTTTGATCCTTTGGAGGGGTGTAAAGTAGCAGTATCTTTGATGTCATAAGCATTTCATCTGGTAGGAGATAGAGGTAGATAAGTTCAGCTAATAGATGTTTCATGCAGTTATATTCAATATATATAAGAAATACTAAGACCTAAAACATCAAGAAGCATAAAAGTGTCAGTTGTGTTGGTGGTGCACTCGGAAGATAGAATGGTAGCTTTACGATATGATTGGTACAGGAAACTCATATGAGATAAACATTGATGACTTCAAATGGAGAGAAAGGATGTAGAGAAGCACTTCTTTAGTCTTTGAAAGACTAAACTGTGTCAAAATTTAAATAGCCAACTCAAAACATCAGATCATGCTGTAAGGAATGAGAAATTATATGCAACATGTAAAATTGGAAAATTCTTTAAAATATCCTTAAATATTAAAAGTGGTTTAAGAGACTGAAAAATATGTCTATCAATGCTATTCAGTGGTTAGTTTTGAATAGTAATTTGAGTGAGTTTTGTCCCTTTTTTTCCCCTAGTTTCATGGGTTTTCCGAGCATTCCACAGTGAGAGTTCAATAAGTTCACTCCCACCATTTGCTAGGATGTGGTAGGCAGGATTTGCTCAGGCTTGGGTAGGCAGGGCTGAGAGAGACCTTCCTCCTCTGTGGGAGTCCTGGCTGCAGCCATCCTAACTTGCAGCCCAGGTATCAGGAGAGTCACACTGAGTAGGTCTACAAGCATTCCAAGTGCTACAACCCTGGGCCCCAGAGGACCAGTGTCCTTTATGATAGCGTAGCCATAATTCACAGGGGCTCTGCAAAGAGCCACCACAGTCCGAGAAGCCCCATTAAGTACACAGAGTTCACTTCCATCTCCACCCAGCCTGAAGGTCACATTTTAATCGATGTTATCTTCACCCACATCAGCATCACTCAGCAGCGCAGGGAGACTATCCTCAGCAGGATCCGGAGGAATCTCAGAGTGGTCAGAGGTAGTCTCTCATACTCAGGTTAAAGCATTTTTATTAATTTAGCCATATGTACTAACGAGTATTTACTGTATCTCATAAACTCATCAACAATAAAATAGACTACTATTGTAGCTCAAAGGTGACACGCAAAGAACCTAAAATGGTTTAATTAAATTAATAAGAAATCAAAAGGGAAGAGGTAAGAGATGGAAGTCAATGAGTGTAAGAGGTGCTGAATAGGAAAGACGATATTTTGTTGATGTTGACAACTCAAGTCTTTTAGCATTCTGAAGATGTCTGCAAGAATAGGGGTATGTAAAAAAATGTAAAATCGACATTCTTATTCAGGTAAAGGAGAATGTAAGATGATTTTCTTTAAAGCAATATTTCTGTTTTGAGCCTGAGATTCTGAAAAAAGAGAGAGAGAGAGAGAGAGAGAGAGAGAGAGACAAAAGTAAATGAACAAACAGAAACGAAAAAGGCTGCTCCATGATCAGAAGATCCACCATTCACAAAGTTGTGGTGATCCAAGAACATTATTTTACTTAGATATGTTCCCTGTGACAACATAAATTCTAATGACAAAAGCTGCTGGGGCTAAGGTTGAGGAAGTGGAAAACCGTGGGCCTGGGCAGCTCATGAGCTCACACTCAGTTCCAGAAGACCACTGACACTAGGAATAAATATCCAACAGAGCGAGGACTTACAGAGTCATTTATTATTATTATTATTATTATTATTATTATTATTATTATTATTAATTAGTTTAAATTTTTTAAAAAATTGCAATTCTTCCAAATGTCTGAGAAATGGTACCTTAAAGAGTCACTAAAAGAACATTCAAAAAATGTATCCTCACATTCATGTCCAGCAATTTCTAGAAACAGCCTGGAGCCTAGAGACCAGAAACAATCAGTGTGCAATAGCAAAGTGGTAAAAGCATTGCAGAAGCATCTTCATCAAGCTGATGAGAATCCAAAGAAAGCATAGGTCTGCCCTTTAGGACAGGACAATGGTTAGGGGGTGAGAGGAGAGAAAAAAGCAGGCGTGGGAGACAAGTGCTGTCTGTGGTGAGCATGGTAGCTTACACCTATAATCCAGTGGTTGGAGGTTGAGACAGGAGACTTACCACAAATCCAAGAACAGCCTGGGCTACAGAAAAAGACCTTGTCTCAATCCCCCACATGCCACCAAAAAAAAAAAAAGTTATATATGGCATAGATGCAGAATTATAAGCACAGAGATAAAAATACACCTACACAGGTATATCTGTAAGTGAAACATTAAGAATGTGAAGTATTCAATGCAGGCCAATGCATGAAAAGTGCTTTAAGCATTTTGATAGTGTAATACTAGTTCTTCACTAAAAGAGGTCTTTTTCTTTAAAATGCCGTTCAAGAGGAGATCACCTGCAATTTTTTCCTATTTTTCTATCCCTTGTAGCTGTCGGACCACAACTTAGCCACTGCGGAGTAAGCACTCTTTAGAGACCAAGATGCAGCGTATTCTGCACTACTGCAGGAAGACTCAGCTACTTCCACGAATTTATTGCACTTTCCCACATTACCAAATTTACACATTGATCAAACCAGAATACCTCTGACAATATCTCTCTCTCTCTCTCTCTCTCTCTCTCTCTCTCTCTCTCTCTCTCT
>JADRCH010000005.1:31022505-31101876 GCA_019843965.1 Rhynchomys soricoides | reverse complement strand
GTCCTCAGTTATGAATAGGAATGGGTAGAATGAAGTCTTAATCTGGTTCTCAGTTATGTACTTGCAACTAAAACACGAGTTGGCTTTTGCATGGGTGGTATCGTTAGAAAATATGTATAAATAAGAAAATATTCCTCTGAGTTGTGTTGAAGTTTTTAGATAGTTTACTTTGTAAGTTTACCTGAACCACAGAAATGAATATATACCCTTTCATGGCCCAGGCTTCACTCATAGAACAAGGTAACCTCAGATACTGGGTCATACGGACCAAGGTTTTGGAACTGCTGGAGGGGAATTGCAACTGGATGCTGAAGGCAGGTGGACGAGCAGATGCAACCAGTGAGCAGGTAGCAGGAGCCCAGTGATGTGGACAAGACACCCATACATTCATACAGATGCCATTGGTAGAGACAGAATGAGTAGGGTAGACATTGTTCAAGCCACTCTCCTACCTTGAAAATCCATAGTGCCCAAAAGGAAGCTAGGCATGCCTATCCACGGCTGCTGAGGAGTAAACTATCTAACCCTCACCAAATGTGTGTCAAAAAAACATTTCAAAATCGTAGGATAGCTTTGCTTATTAAAGGATTTTACTTTCTGAAACAGTTTAAAGCTGTAATGCAGAAATTAATAAACCTTTAAAAGGATGATCTTTAGAGCCACCAGAAACTGTGTACAATAACCATTTTCTAATATAAGAAGAGGGACTAGAGAGATGACTCAGTCGCTAAGGCTTGCCTCATTAGGATGAGGGCCTGGGTGTGGATTCCTTCCACTGTCATTGAAAGAAACAGCTCTCACCTCAGAGGAGTTAAAGACATGGTTTATTCTGAAGCAAATATGAGTCTTGGGAATTCAAGTCATTTAACTCTCCCCCCAATATAATAGGTTCCAGCGTGGAAGGAGGTTTGTGGAATTTTACAGTAACAGAATGAAGTCATAAATCATGGTATCTCAGGCTGACAGTTACAACAAAGTGAAGACTCTCCCCTGTAGGCCTCAAATATTATCTGATGACATTCTAAGCCTTTGGGTTAGCTTGAAGCTACTGGTCTTCTTAGTTAATACATTCCAAAAGGGTTTTATCTTTTAGTTACAGAGTGTGAACTGTGAAACAGAGTTGAGCAAAGAAGGGCTATTCAGGGGGCTAAAACTAGGCCACAATACGGTAATTAGGCTGTGGACCCGTAGCATGGCAGCCTGTCTACACCACAGCAGCTCCAGTCAGTCAGACAGTCTCTGCAGACACAGCTTCTTTCCAGAAATTCTCGTTCACACCGCCCACATAGAGAAAGGCATGACAACATGCACCTGGTACCCTGGGGCAGGAGAGTTGGGCAAACAAGAATGCCTCCGTTCACTGGCCAAGCAGCCTAGCTGAATCAGTGAACTCTACGGCCAGAGAAAGACTGTTTTCAGACAAAGAGCAACTGAGATTGATAAAGGAAGATCCTAACACCAACCTCTGCTCTCCACATGCAAATACATGCACACAAGGAGCAAACCAAACCAAACCAAAACAAAAAGCAGAAATCTAGTGAAAGTCAAATAAATACAACACAATGGGAAATGAAAGGCTTTATTATGCTGCTTAAGACAGTACAATAAAACATGATTGTTTTCTTCCTGGAGTTTTCTGCTTAATAGTTTTGCACCCAGGCTCCTACAAATACCTGAAACTGTGGGAAGCAAAGCCAAGGGTAAGGACTGGGGACCACAGTGTTTTTGATGAGTGAAGTAACTAGGAAGTTACATGAAACAGTGCACACTCTCCGTGTTTCAAACATAATTCTTCTCCCAAGAAACAAAAGCAGGCTGCATCCTCAAGAACAGAGAAGTGTTATAGCTGTAATAAAAATGGGGAGCAGGAGGGGCAGCCAGTTTTCTAGACGCCTCTGAACCATTTCCAAATTGGAAACTAACTCACAGATCCCCAAATACCATTTTAATTCTGAGCTTGCACCTGGCCACTTGGTGCAAGTCTTCTTCTGTCTTTGAACTAAACATCTGAGATGGTTCTAAACAGCAAGGGTCTCCTAGGACATGAGATAGAATCTTTTCTGTATCAAATGATCATCACAGAACAACAGTCCTGAAAGCACATATAATATACAGCAGAGAGTGTCCTCTGATGCACTCACATTACCCTTGCAAGTTAATTGCAACAATGTGCGAGTCATCCCATCGTTTATGTGTTTGCAGGGCCAGAGATGTGGCGGTAGTTAAAGTGACCATGAATTTTGAACCCAATAAAGTGAATATTCAAAAGAAAAACTGCCGTGTGGAGGGCAAAGAAACAGTATGCATAAATGCTACAATATGTTTTCATGTGAAATTGAAGTCTAAAGAAGATTCAATTTATGAGGCTGGTAAGCATTATGGTTGTAGCGTGCACTTTCGGACAGCAGAGAATGCATCAGCTCCAGGATGATGGCCTCTCCCAAGCATAATAAACTGCCCATGACATTTGCCCAGTGAGTGTGTCCATCCTTGAAACCACTCCTGCTCTGGGATGGAGCCTAGTCAATTCTGCAGCAGAAAATAGATATTTGAACAATGACTTCAAAATTCCATGTTTTCCTGTGCTTCCCCGTATGATTATATAATAAATGCTCTCACGGGTAGTATTTTAAAAATGTTCTATAAAACGAGTTTTCAAAAGAGAATCGTCTCCCTTCTACTGCCCCCTCCTGGGGAAGGATGGTATTGCAGATGACCCGACTATTTGAAGTAGCAATCACCCCTGCCTCACCATCTCCCCACCCACAACCCTGATCCCAATGTTCTTTTCCCACTGAGATCAGGCTTCTCTTTTTAGCCAGACATGTTCTGTGTGGGGGCTCTGGATGTGTTGTGTCAACCTGTGTATCCCCTCTGCCTGGTGTTCTGAGCTTTTTAAGGTAGTCTTCATTGACTGTTGGGGTCAAACTCTGTGGGCCATTGGCTACAGAAGAGTGATTTACTCCACAAACAAAATACAAGGGCAATAAGAAAACTCACTAATCTTTAAGGTTAAATTGTCTTAAATTTCTCTGCTTGTGTCTCTCCAATAGTCTTTTGACTCAAAGGCGAATAAAAAGCAGAGATGGGCCATAAAGACTTAGGATTTCGTATGCAACACTATTTTATAGTTTTAAATGAAGCACTTAAAGGAGATTTGTTGTCCTCTTGTAAAGAAAAAGGACTTACTCACGTTCTTTACTGAGGCTTGCTTATTTTATGGAATTTCCTAGCATTTTGGGCACAATCTAAGTTGACATGTTTTTATAAAACGGTAGAAATGGTCATTGCTTTTTTTCATTTCTATTGAAATTAATTTGAAGTCAATCAGTATTTCAGGCAGTTTCCCAGTATTTCTAAACTATAAAAATTATTTAAAACAAAAATTTAGTAAATGCACTCTTAGTTAATGAATCAGAATTCACATGTATGCCTATGTGAGAGTGTGTGTGTGTGTGTGTGTGTGTGTGTAAATGCATTACACACAACTATAACTTAAATACATGGTCAAGTCAGAGAGCCATTCTATAGACTCCCTCAAGGTTCTGTCCATGAGTGCTGCCATCTCTATTGTAGCAATTTTGGTATTCTCAAGGTAGGATCTCCTACTAATTCATTTGCTCAAGTTTTTTTTTTTTTCCTTTCTTGCTAACTCAACATGTTAGATCAGGTGAGTGTCTGTCAATTTTTCTTTCCTTTTTGTAGATCTGCAGTACCGTGTCACCCTTGATTCACTGAGGCAGATATCACGGAGCTTTTTTTCTGGCACTCAGGAAAGAAAGATTCAAAGAAACATTCTGATTCGAGAATCAGAATGCATCAGGCACTCCTTCCACATGTTGGCAAGTAAATCGTGTGTTACAGCGGCCTTACTTCAAATTGCGAGCGTAGTGTGCACGTGTGGGTAGTTATCTTCCTCCTTGGTTATTCAGAACTGAGAATTGAAGACTTAGGACTTGTATAAAATTTAATGAGCATCAGACAGATCTGGCTCCAGGCTGCTGAAGGGGACTACAGCCATAGGTACAAGGTCAGCCTATCAGCTCTGACAAGGACAGGGGAATTGCCTAGTTTCAAATGTTACCAAATCTCTTTGCATTATATTGGCTATTTTAACATTTTGTCTGAAGCTGAATGGGGTACAGTTTGTATCCCAGCATCCTCGAGTTCTGAACAACTGGAGCGGGGGTGGGGGATTCATTTAGTCTCAGAGGCTCAGAATAAAATAAAATTTGTCATAGCTACCGATCTCAGAGGGTTACTGAGACAGCTCACAACAATGCATATCAAGATCATTGTTTTTGACATGACAGATAATGGTTCTTATTGAAATGGAAAATATTAATGAAATTCCCGTCGATTCCATATTAGTATGCACTGCAAAATTCCACAGGTTTAGATATATGTGAGTGAAATGCAACTGCATTTGAAGAGTTTGCCCTTCTTAAAGTGCCACTCTCCCAGAAGTATTGGAAACTGATGACCCGCGCCAGGTCCCAAAAGAAACAATGTTTTTGACATATAACTTAGGTGGTATATCCAGGAAGGGGAGATATCAGGTCCCTCACTGGAGCTCTAGGGCAGTTACCTGTCATATCTAGAGCCTCCACTTTCCCTATCACCCTTGTCAAACAGGAAAGCTATGCTACACCACTTCAGTGAAGCAGGGGCCGGCTGAAGTGTGATGTCAAGTTAGCGAGAGTGTTCCAGGATGCCACAGTGGCAGAAGGATGCCACAGCAGAGTCATAGCATCCAGTGACTATGACAGCAGTGACAAGTGTTGTTTCAACTTGTAGGATAAGCATGACTTCCAGGATTCCGTGAGAGTGACTTTGGATTTTAATCTCACTGATCCAGAAAACGGGCCTGTACTCGATGACGCTCTGCCAAACTCAGTCCATGAACACGTAAGATTAATTTACAGTGTCTCTTTGTGAATGTATTAGGGAAGCCAAAAGCACACAGACACATAATTTAAACCAAATGTGTATGAGAGAGAAAGAGGAGAGACAGAAAGACAGGCAGACAGACAGACAGACAGAGAAAGAATCAGACCACACTAGACTTCTTCTGGCCCTTCTAACTTCCTCTTGCTTGGGTTTAAGGAAACTATAAATAAAAATTGAAAAGGTGTTTATCCTAACAAGCACTAAGTTATGAGTCACAGTTTAGGGATAATGGGGGTACTAGACCACATGCCTGGACATAGCTAACCACTAGTCAGCAGTCCTGTGCTCTAAAGGAGGCCTGTGGTGTAAAGCTTGTGTCTCCGTTACTGTCCTATTGCTGTGAAGAGACATCACAACCAAGAAAAGTATTTAATTGAGGGCTCTCTTACAGTGTTAGAGGGTTAGTCCATGATCATCATGGTAGGAAACAGAGAGGCTTGGCACTAGAGTAGTAGCTAAGTGCTTTCCATCCTGATGTGCAGGGAGCAGGCAGAGAGAGAGAGAGAGAGAGAGAAAAGAGAGGGGGGAGGGGAGGGGGAGGGAGGTGAGGAGGGAAGAGGGAAAAGGGGAGAGGGAGGCAGGGAGGGAGAGAGAGAGAGAGAAAGAGAGAAAGAGAAAAAGAGAAAGAAAAAAAAGAGCAAGAGCAAGTGCCAGTCAGTGAGTGGGCTTGGCTTGGGCTTTTGGAACCTCAAAGCCCACCCCCAGTGACAAAACCTCTTCCAGCAAGGTCACACCTACTTCAACAAGGCCACACCTCCTGATCTTCACAAACAGTTCCACTGAGTGAAGAGCAGACAGTGATTTGTGGGAGCCATTCTCACTCAAACCAGCACAGCTTCCAACATGAAGGAGCAGAGCAGCACACGTGCCTCCTGTGGACACGTTATCCCAAGAACAAAAGAAATAGGAAGGGACTAAGCTGGGCTACCTTTGCTCTGTTCCCAAAGTCAAAGTTCACCGACACATATCTGAGAATGAGTGACTGGACAGAGAGGGAAGAGGCGTCGCAACAACAGGCAGGATGGAGAAAAGCTGTAAGGGCACAGAGCTCGTTGTCCTCACCTTCCAATTCCAGCAACTTTCCAAATACACTGAGCATCTTATGTGAGCCAAGCATGGAGCTCAGTCTCACCTAGGAATTGGGCTTTCGGCAGTAATTAAATTCTGCACTGATAAGAATTTCAGTCTTGCAATACTTTCTATCTAGTCTGGGAAGTCAGAGAAAGCCCCATGTGGTTGTGACTCTTAAGTCAAGCCCTGTGAGACTGGATGATTTTGCCCCCTGTTTGCAGTGTGGGTAGGTGGCAGTGCCTGTGAAGATGCTAAGCCATTAAAGCAGCTTATGAAACTCGGTACTGCAGTTGAAACCACAGCATAGAGGTGAAGCTGATATAGCAAATGGCTAGACTCAAAAGGCCAGAGTGAAATCTTCGGGGATTGGTGCCACTACCCAGACTACATTTTAAAGGACAATGCGGTGCTGTTGACTTCATTTAGCTCAGTGGGTACAAGACAGATGCTGCTTAAAGACTGCATCTACCACAATATGATAAATAACTGAAGGAAAAACAGGTGTTGGATGCCAGTACAAGGGACTTCTTAAATGTAGAGAGGAGGTGGAGAGATGACAGGGGACTTGGAAGAGTAGGCAAGGAAGGACATGCATGGTGATAGGCTGAATAAAGGGATGGTGGAATTTAAAAAGAAGCATCAAGTGAAGCTTCCAGATACATAGCTGGATCATTTCCCTGCCTCTTGGCATGCTTCCTCAACACCTCATTCTTTTTATTAGGAAATCATAGACATGAAGTTGTGTAGATTTAGAGCTTAGAGTTCCTGACTTGAGCTTTAGATTGGGAAGCAGATCGTTTACACTAGTAACGATCTAGGAGAACTACCTCCCTTAAAGGACTTGGGAATTAAGAGTTCACATTGACATTTATTCTTTTCCCCATAAAGCCAGCAGTAAATGTGACATCCCTTAAGATCTCAGCAATACACTCAATTTCCTCATTGAGCTGTCTCTCTTACTTGGGTGCCATACCATTTCTGTTCCACAATGTAATAGGTAGTTTTCAGTGATGTTTACCTAAGCTATGAACACCATGCTCCTGTGAACTATTTCAGATTCCTTTTGCCAAAGACTGTGGAAACAAGGACAGATGCATTTCAGACCTCACCCTGGACGTGTCCACCACAGAAAAGAGCCTGCTGATCGTCAGGTCCCAGAATGACAAGTTCAATGTGAGCCTCACAATCAAAAACAAGGGAGACAGTGCGTACAACACCAGGACAGTGGTGCAGTATTCTCCAAATCTGATTTTCTCAGGAATTGAGGTAAACACACCATTTATCATTCATTCTCTTAATGACTACTTATTGAACCTATTTTTCATGCTACTGAGCTAATTCATTTTCATAATATTGATTTGAGCAGAGAAGAGAGCTGTTTTGTTAATATTAGAATACACTAGTGGTCACAGTTGCAAGCTTTTAAGATATTTAAAAACTTTTGTTATTTTGTTTTATGCATAGCGTATTTTATACCATAAGGCCCAAAGAGGACATTAAATCCATGAACTAGAGTTACAGACACTGTGAGCAGCCACATGGGTGCTTGGAATTGAACATGATTCTTCTGGAAGAACAATCTAGAGTGGCCGGTGCTCTTAGCCACTGCGACATCTCTTCAACTCTCACTCCCAGCACACTTTGGTTTTTAAAGTTTCCAGTTTTGCTCCTTGGGAGAGGCAGGTTTCTTCTCAGACTTTGTATTTTAAGAAAGATCCCGGGCTGGAGAGATGGCCCAGTGGTTAAGAGCACTGACTGCTCTTCCAGAGGTCCTGAGTTCAATTCCCAGCAACCATCTGGCTCACAACCATCTGGAATGGTATCTGATGCCTTCTTCTGGTGTGTCTGAAGACAGCGACAGTATACTCATATACATAAAATAAATAAATAAATATTTTTTAAAAAAGAAAGAAAGATCCTGATAGTTCAAAAATTCTGTGTTTCACAGAGTCATCAAGCCACTGTGATTCAGATTCAGCCACGAAAAAAAAAAAAATCAAACCTGAAACCATTACCAGAGACAGAGAAGAGCTCAGGTGTTGAAGGAAGTCACCATTGAGAAAGTCAAGATACTGTTTCTTTCTTCCTATGAAAAAAATCCACTTTAGCAAAAGATTTCTGTCAGAGAACATGTATTATTGATTCCTAATGAAAAGGTTCAGTTTGGCAATAACATGTCTGTATATCAGACATTTTATTAATTTGACAATAATCCCCTGCGTAGGATGCTGGATCATTTGTCAATATTTCCATATTTGAGCTTAGCTTTTGATTCTGATCCCCAAATGTATCCCCGAAGTTAAAATCCTGTATGTATTTATATGAATAAATTTGAGGTATTTTTGATTCACATTAAAACAAATAATGCTAATATGAATATTTTTATTCATATTAAAAACTAATACCTTTAGGTTTAGGAATGTAGTGAAATTATAGAAAACTGCTTAGTATGTGTGAGACACTAGGTTAAATAATACACACATACACATACATTAATACACAGTATTACAGCATTATGGTATAGTTTCCATACATTCAAATTGTTACTGTTATTTTACTCCATTTGTTCTGACATCATCTGGATGGACACATGTTAACTAAGATAGACTCATATAAGGATCATTTGTTACCATAACATATTTTGTTTTCAGAATATTATGAATATGAAATATTTGTAGAAATGCAAAATGTAGAACATTAATTATCACCGGATTGTCTCTGGAAAGGAAACTAAGTTAAAAGGCATTGCCTGTATTCTCTCCGGCTGGCTTTCTGGCCGCTGAGGCAGAGGGGCAGGAATACCCATAGTTCACAGCTGGTAATTCAAGGAGGTCCTTGTCTTGTATTGAGGCCTCTCTTTAGTTGTATTATGTGCTGGGTGGAATCAGGAGGTGAGTTCTATTGACTTGCACACTAGAGCTCGTTCTTGTCGAGAACTCCTGGCCCCGTGTGATGCTCTGACAGTGCAGATGTGAGGGTTAGCATCCACCACTGCAGCTTCCTGAGCATGATGCTGTCAGTGCTGCTGTTTCCCCTGACTATTCCTGCAGGACAAGTGTGTTTGTCACATGAGCGCCCTCAAGTGTTTATTTCAGATCTCCATGAGTTACGGAATAGGCTGTTGCCCAGGTACTGTGATTCTCTTCAAGAGTCAGTCTTGGCAAGGTAGCTCCTAATGCATACCTGGGAAAATTGTAAAAAGATGAATGTGAATATTTTACCTGCATTTCTTTTCTCAATCTGTTTATTGTTTTCATTTTAGGGGATCCAGAAAGATAGCTGTGAATCCAATCAAAATGTCACTTGCAGAGTTGGATATCCTTTCCTGAGGACAGGAGAAATGGTGAGGAGACTGGGTAAAACCTTAGCAGCCGTTGCCAATGAGAAGCCAAATGTGTAAATCCGAATGCAGCGGTTCTCAGCCTTCCTAATACTGTGACTCTTGAACACAGTTCTTCATGTCATGGTGACCCCCAATCATAAAAGTCTTTTTGTTGCTATTTTATAACTGTAATTTCACTACTGAGTTGTAATGTAAACATCTGATATGCAGGCTATCTGATATATGATCCCTGTGAAAGGGTCATTTGACCCCCAAAGGGGTCTCTACCCAAGGGTTGAGAACTGTTGCTGTAAGGGTTGTGATGATAAGCATTGAATGCAAAGTGCTTGCAGCCTGTATTTGCTATTTTCACATCTCTCTAAAAATCTGTAGATTAGAATTTGGTCCCCGATATGATAGCGTTAGGAAGTGGTGCCTTTGGGACTTCTTGCTTCACAAAAGAGGCTCAAGAGGGTTTCTTTACCCCATCTATCACATGATGCCTACTGTCACCAGACAGCAGGAGATCATAATGCTCCAATCTTCTGGTGCTTTAACCTTGGAGTTCCCAGACTCCAGAGCTGTGAGAAGGAACCCTCCACTGTTTCTGAATTACACGAATTAACAGTCTAAGTTATTTTGTTACAGAACCTCAGGAAGACAAGACATAGTCAAAAGCTAAGTGATTCGTATGTCATATTCAAACAAAAAGGTTAAATATATAGCAACAACCATTTTGTGTTCCTGCCAGTAGTGAATGAGAGCTCTGGTTTTGTTGTTGCTGTTGTTGTTGTCATTGCTCTGGTGGATGTGAAGTGATGTTTTACTGTAACTTGGATTTGCATTTCCCTAACAGCAAGACGTGATGATGTTTTGAATAACTTTCCACACATGTATACATGCACAAATACACACATGCACGCATGCGTGAAACCACAGTCTTTGGAGAAATATATACTACAATCCTTTTTTATTGAGACAGGGTCTCACTTTGAGCCCAGGCTAGCCCTAAACTTAGGATATGTCCCATGATATCCAGAACTCTGAGCAATGCTCCTGCCTCTGTGCCTAAGTGCTAGGATTCCAGGTGTGAGCCACCACATCCCATTCTTTACCTGTTTTTAAGTTAGGCTGTCACTTATACTATTACATTGTAGGAGTTCTTCAAACAGCCTGTAAGACTTTTAGTTTCTTTCCAAGGCTTTTATGATTTTTGCTCTTACACCTAGGTCCATGTGGAAAATTTCTAGCTTATGTGTACTAAACAGAGTCTGACTTACACTTGCATCTGAATATGCTGTTGCTCTGCACCATTTGAGGAAGACACTGGAATTAAATGTTTCCCTCTCTTCCAGCTGCTATCCCTTTGGCTTGGGATAAAAGTTTAAATCAAAATATCTCTTAGGTTATACAAAGGGTGACGGGAAGAACTTGCAAGCAATTTCAACTGGGGTTTCACATTTAGAATATTCTTGGGTTCCAGATCTAGAATTTCAGCATAAGTGTTCCAGGGTCCTTTGAATATACAGTGAGCAGCTCCGTCAGGCCTGCTTCTCTGTCCTGTAGACATAGAGGCCTGGAGAATACCAAGCCTCAAGTCTAGACTAGATGTGGAGGTTAAGGAGAGATAGGAAACGCCATCCAATAAAGGTCCTTTACTGAAGTGGCTCTCAACCTGTGGGCCATGACCCTTTGGGGGTTGAATAACGCTTTCATAGGGGACGCATGTCGGATATCCTGCCTATCAGATATTTACATTACGATTCAAAACCATAGCCAAATTACAGGTAAGAAGTAGCAATAAAAATAATTTTGGGGTGGGGTCACCACAATATAAGGAACTATATTAAAGGGTCACAGCATTAGGAAGGCGAAAAATCACTGCTTTACTAGACTGGAGATCAGTACTCCAGTGCAAGGGGAAAACACCTCTCTTAAAAGACCTTTATCTCATTTTAAGTCTAGATTAAGATTATGTATGGGAGAGGAGAAAACAATGTTTTCTATATGTATGATGATACAGCCATGCTATCTCATGACCCTTAAGGTCCCTATTACTCCATCTGTGAACAGCACCAATTGTTCACAAGCTGTAAATGTCACAACTTTTCTATTAAACATTTAATGTAAAGATATTATTTTAGGTGGTTTCCATTAGATATTTCTGGCAAGTTTTTCTGGTCCAAAATTTAAATATTTCAGTTAGCACAAAATAAAATTAGTTTTGAGACTGAGAAATACAATTTCATAAGCATTATAATGAGATCATTGGATAAGAACACGCAGACTATCTCTGATTTTAAAAAGAAATTACACTTTAGTATAATTGTTGGCATTCATTTACAGCCCCTGTGTAGGCAGAGCTTTGTAAGAGAGAGGTGTCTGTGTATGATTCTTGTACAGCAACACTTTCTGTTGTTTCTTGAATATTGTTTACATATGCAAACTCTTACAAACAAAACTCATTTTTTTTCAAAATACTTTATTCAAAAGAACAAAGCCATTTTGTATTATCTTCTTAAATTTTCCTTTAGTGATCCAAAAAAATAAAAATAAAAATCACAATACCAAATTAACAAATCAAATATGCTTTCCATGTTTTATTATGGTGAATTTCTTGAATTAAAAAGACTCCAATTATTAACATGCCACAATTATGTTCATTACTCTTATCTGGAAAATTATGGAAATAAAGTAAGCTGAATGGTTCTTCTTGATTTGTGGTTTGCATATGTGGTTTTTGTTACTATGACTTAAATAAGGCATTTAAATTCAATGTTGCCCGTGTCCTGGTACATTCATACTGCTATATAAGTAGCAGAATAGAACTGCACATGGATGAGAAGTTTATTTCTCACAGATATGGAAGCTGAAAAATCCAAGATCAAGAAAATGTCAGGCCCAGTGTCTGAAAAGGACACTTTGTGGTTCAAAGGTGTCTTCTTCCTGCATCCTCTGGGAGCAGGAGAGGCAGCCTTCTGGTACCTCTTGCACAAGGGCATTAATACCACTCATGTGGACACTCAAGACCTGCTATCTACCAAAAAGACTGACCCTCTCATACTGTAACATTAGTAACTAAACCTGGGAATATAAACTTTGAATGAATAAAGCATCATACCACAGTGATCTGCAAAGCATATTACATATTCATCTTTAGGAGTGCATATGCCTATCGTATTTTATTGTATGCATTTATGATGAGGTTGTGTTTTGTAAGACAATGTTTCGTAAGTAATTATAAAATTGTATAATTTCTATTTAAGTAGTGAATTTCTATAAACTGTATTTTACTGGAAGTTGATGTTTTCCTCATCTGTTACTTAAGATATCTATTTTCATTTCATAGGTTACCTTCAAAATAATATTCCAGTTTAATACATCACATCTCTCTGAAAATGCAATCATTCACTTAAGTGCAACAAGGTTGGTTTACATGTGTGTGAACATACACACGTATTATGCATATCATGTCTTTCATGTAATTTGGTTATTTTACTTTGTAGAGTCACTGGCAGCTTCTCGAAGCTTGTATAAGATCACAGAAGTTAACAGTCCGTGAACCACTTTGCTTCACAAAAATACCATGGGAGTAATTAGCAAAAGTAGAACAATTCTTACTCGAAACAAATAAACTCATTGATAATATTAACTGCAGACTATCTTATTTTTATGGTTAACAGAATCTACTAATTTTAAACATTTACTAGCTATCAAGGTCACCTGAATAATCATATGGTCTTCAAATTTTAATGTACCCTTTTATACTTCAATAAATTTTACTTGAATCATTCAAAACTTTCAACATCATCACAGAACACATGTAAGAAAACAGGCCCCTAAGTCGACACACGCAAAGCTCATAGGAACTTACAGAGACTGAGGCAGCACACACGGGGCCTGCACCAGGTCCTCGGTGTATTTATTATGGCTTCAGTGTAGTGTTTTTATGGGCTTCTTGACTGTGCAAATAAGTGGGTCTCTGGTTCGTGTGCCTTCTCTTGGGATTTTCCTTCTGTTTGTTTGTCTTGTCCAACACTGATGTGTTCATTTTTATTTTATTATATTTTATTAATACCCCTTAGAAAACTCTTTTTTCTAATAAGAGCCAGAAATAGAAGGGCTCCAGACAAGAGGGACTGGGGGTGGGGAGGAACTGAGAGAAATAGAGGGAAGAGAAACTAAAATCATGACATATTATCTGAGGAAAATATATATATTTTTAAATTCATGCTTTTCTCATCCAATGCATCTATTTTCAATAAAAGGGGAAAATAAACTTTAAAAAAGAAAAGTACATGTTGCCTTGAACTTTTAGGTTAGGGCTAGGGTTATACAAAAGTATTTATTTGTTTGTTTGATTATTAGCTAAGTTTAATTCATCCTGGCTAAATAAAGACTATACTACATATAATTTTTTTAGGTAGCAAAAGATTAATACAGAACTTGAAGGGGATTTAAGCTTCTTGCTCAGTATAGTTTTCCACCAGACTATAAACTGTGAGGTCAAGTGGCTTTGCCTGTAGTACCCAGCACGCTTCCTACAGATAATCACTACTATAGAGATGGAAAATAAATTAACAAGTAATAAAATGAATAAATTAATTCAATCTGTCCAATTCAGTTTAGCTCAGCATCTATTTATTTGACATCTACTGTAGAAAATTTAATGACAAAATATCCACTTTGTAGATGGAAAAACCAATCTACCAAAACCAATGTACCAGTGTTCACGAACAGATGCATTCCCCACTATCTGGCTATATAAAGTCTACCTCTCCTCCACTCTTTGTTCATGAATGTATGGGCTATCTTTGTGTTTAATGTATATGTGTGTGTAGATATAATTAAAAATTCAAATACTATGACAATTACGCCCAAGTCAAAAGCTACATAAAAACATAAACAAGATGCATACTGAGGACTCTGTTGGGAAAGACTATTAAAGGCGACATAAGGAGATGTGAGATTCACAGCTCATGAGCCTAGTGGGGTCTCTTTACAAGGACTTGGTTTGTGATAAATATAAACTAAGGTGATTTGTGTCCAAATCTTTATGCCACAGAGTTCTAGCAGTCTCAGCGTGTTAATGATTAAGCCTGCAGATTCTTATTCTTTCAGACAATTTAGATAAATGTAGTCTAAATGAATGTGGTTTTCAATTCTAAATCAACAGCTTGGGTACATTAGCAGTGCCCCTCTCCAGTCTCTCTTCGCCTCTCGGCAAAAACAAACCATGAATTCTCTGATTTTGTACTTTATTAAGTTGCCAATATAATCTCTTCCACGTGCATAGAGATGGTGTGGGAATACGCAAATTTAACAGTTAGTGTGACTGGTCTGTTTTCCAGTGACAGTGAGGAGCCACTGGAATCTCTTTATGATAATGAAGTAAATATTTCCATCCCAGTAAAATATGAAGTTGGACTGCAGTTTTACAGGTAGGCTGAAGCCACCTTTACTCATTGTCAGCTTTCTGATCACCAAATGGCTCTGCTAGTGTGCTCCCTGGCTGAGAGCATCACCTTTACTCCAGTGCTGCTTCAGACCTGCCAAGTGAGAAATTCTGGTGTGGTGTCCAGCATCCATACTAAATATCTCCCTATAATCCACAAGCACCCTAATATTTGAGTGCCCGTGTGCACTAAATATTGAAATAATTAGGGCTTAGCTCCTAGTTGGTAGGAGCTTAGCAAGCCAAAATCCTTGACAAAATGTGATGTTTTCTGACAGATCAGCAGTGTATTTCTGGTTACTCTTCTTCTGTAGGCATGGGATCCACCTGCCCATTCTGTCACACACAGCTAAAGCTTTTCTCATTGGTCAGCTGTTAGTTTCTTCCACTATCCAGAAGCCATTCTTTCCATTCAGACACCAGTCATGTGTGTAAACTTCCACTCCACCAAGTCCCTTGCTCAGGAATTCCCTTCCTGAAGCAGAATTGCAAGCTTTTCTATATAAACGTGCACAATGCATATAAAAATATGAGAGACAACACCAAGGTCAGCCTAGTCTAATCATCTCTGGTCTTGTTTTGTTTCTTATGGCACTTCTTCTTTGGTGACAAGAGATCAGAAAGCAAGGGTTATAGGCTCGGCACATAGACTCACTTATGTCTTTGCCTTTGAAGTCTGTTGTCTATTGTCTGATTTGCTGCATCCGCTTCTGTCAGCACAAAGTATTTTCCCAACAATTTTCTACTTAATTCAAATCAATTTTTGGCACACATTTATAAATATCTTCTATTTGTCTTCTCTTGGCTGAAGTGCTGCTTTGACGGACGGTCTTACATTCTACCAAGGTCATCCAAGCACTCTGACCTTTGTAGGAAGATTGAGCTTTGCCATCTAGCAATAAGAGTGCCTTAAAATTGGGTGAATGTAAATGTTTTTTTTTTAAAAAAAAAAAACTAGTCTCATTTCGATTCAACAATACTAAATATATCAAATTTTGCTCTGATTTTCCTCTAAATTTAAATGCTAGTGGATTCATAGAAACTGTTCACTTGTTAACAATGAAATTATATTTTGAAAGTTATATATAACTTAACATATTGGCATCAAGCAAGCAACAGTGACTATTGAATTAAGTGATTCTTGCCATCCTCAAATATTTAACTGAGGTTTGGGGGTAAAAGAATCGCTCTCTGTTTTGAGCTCTGCAAATATTTTTATGGAAGCTTATGATGTAGGGAAAGAAAATGAAGTAAAATAAAATTTAGACTTTACTGTGTTTTATTTTTATTTTTCCAATTAATTCTTCTAAGTTCTGCAAGTGAACATCACATTTCAGTTGCTGCCAATGAGACTATCCCTGAGATCATTAATTCCACTGAGGACATTGGAAATGAAATTAATGTCTTCTATACGGTAAGAAATCACCTCTAAGCCAATATTCTAAATAAGTTATTGGTATTAAGAAAACAAGAAAGTGTTTCAACATTTGCTCTCTATATCCTAGCATATTTTTCTTTATAATTTAACTGTGTTATAATATTTTGTCAAATTGATACTTTTTGACCTTTAAGCTAAGATGAAGTGCAAACTTGAGTCAATTTTAAAAGCCAACGTCTCTAATTTCCTTATAGTAATGCATATTAACTTAAAATAACTTCCTAGAAAATAAACCACTCTGGTACCAAATAGATATTACAAATGCAAGGTATATATACTTTATGTTAGTTTTAGTATAGCTAAGGAAATCATGTTTTACAGAATCATGATAATTTCAGAAATGAATTGTTTCAAAACTCTTTGGGGACTATTTTCCTTTATTCAGCAAATCACTGTCTCTTCTCTGTCTATTGCTCTCATATGAATTATGTGATAAATTACCTATGTTAGCACCACAACCTCCATAAGTGATATTTTCTACTAATTTTTTCCCTCATTTTAAATTCTTTATTGTAAACATTACCTAAGCTCTCCAACAGGCTGTCCCGGAGCTTCAGTCTGGGTATCCCTTATAGACTTATTCAAGAAGAAGAGAGCATCCAATTCAAATGAATGATTTCTGTATATATGCCATCGGGTGATGCAACACCATTATAAATGAAGGCAGCCATAACCTTTTGGGGAGTTGTTACAAAATGGGAACAAATGCACACTCTTGAGAGGAATCTGTGTTCTCTGCTAAGATGATTGTGACCAGCTAGCTCCATCCTGGAAATTGGCATGAACCCCATCTCCCTGCTCAGTTCTGGAAGATGATTTTGTAATTCAGACTCTTTGGCTTCTGTACCATAACAGACAAAATGAATGAAAAGGGAAAAGACCACTTGAATGTTGTGGCTCTTCATACATTGTAACTTACTAGGCTCCAGCTTTAAGATAGGAGCTCCCTATTACAAATATCGTTAACATGAATAATAACACAGTGAAATCTCTGCTAGTTATGCTGTATTAAATTAACTGGAGACCTGCCATCGCTGTCTGGGCAAGATAGACCCCCGCTGTTGAAATTAACTCTAGAACAAATTAATTGGATAAAATAAAACAGCACATTTAGGTGAGACCTAGTGATTTACTATTGGTAATTTTCCCTACGAAATTACTAATGATAAAGAAATTTAGCAACACTCTTATAAAGTGCTTAAATTTTTAATTCAACACTATGAAATTACTTAAGTAAATCATCATATGGTGAAGACAATGTTATATATTCAATGGTAAAAGAATATATTATAATATTTTAGCTACATTTGCTATTTATCAGTTTTCCAAGCTTATACAGTTTTCTGTTGCTGCTCATGAATAAACAGAGATAAGAGAACCTAAGTCCTAGAGTTAAAAGCTAAGGCAACATGGCAAACCAGATGATTAGCGCAGCAAGTTCCACACAGGTGACAAGTGCTGAGAGATAAACTCTCTGCTTGTTATTTCGCCCTTAGAGGCCATAGTCTCAATTAACCAGTATGGCTCTGGAAGACAGTGTAACAGATTTAATGGAAATATGAAGTTCTGTTTCTGTGCATATAATATACAAATTTTATGACATAATATGTGTAAATAATAAAGGCAATTAGTTTACACAGTAAAATACTACTAAGGTGGGTGGATGTAGGAGACTTTGGTTTTCTGCCTATTTTTAGCATTTTCCAGTGTTTTTAGAAAGACTTCTTCTTAGTAAGAAAAAACTGATGAATCAGAATATATGATCCTGACTGAATGTCAGAAGAAGAGAGCATGCAACTGAACTGCTGTGCCAGGCAAGCCCTAGGTGTATTACACTACCATGATTGCAGACCATGTTCATATGTAAGAGGGCAGGCATAGTCAGGATTCTCCATAGTTCCAATGCTGAAGAGTGACATAACCTTCAGTAATCATGGAGGATCATTGCAGGTCGAGGTAGCTTTCCATATAGGAGGCTTTATTAGCTAGGCAGTCCTGGAATCTGTTGGTGAAGATTAAAGAGTTCCCATACAGCTAAATAAATATTCCAGAGGAGCCATTAATGTGTAGGACCTGGAGATCATATAGTAAATGATCTCTACCTCCAGAAACTCTGGATAGAGAATTAGGAGAGTCCTTGGTGAGCAAGAGCTCACACTGTGCAAGCACACAGCCCTCATTCTGATCTCAAGGACGAGAGAGAGAGAGAGAGAGAGAGAGAGAGAGAGAGAGAGAGAGATCTAGACATGGCTGTGTGTGCCTGTTACCCTAGCATTGGGGAGCAGAAACATGGATCCCGAGAGTGTGCTGGCTAGCCAGCCTAGCCTAAATGATGAAATTCTGGATCAATGAGAGATGATATCTACAAGAAATAAGGCAGAGGGTGATAAAGGAGAACATCTGACCTTCCCTGACCTGCACACGCATGCACAGGGACAAGCATATTTACACATGTCTGTACATGCAACACACACACACACAAACACACACACACACACACACACACACACACACGGATAGCAGACATGACAAGAGAATAATAGAAGTGTTAATTTTCAATACTGATTTTCCACTAATATTTCCACTGGACTGCTCAGCCCGGGTTGATAATACACTTGAAAGTGTATTATCCTACTGGGTACTCAGCCTGCTTGTTTAACCTGCCCGTAAGAAAACAATGTAATAACCAACATTACATGCCTTGGGTTTTCCATAAAAAACAACTTAACTAATATATAGCTATAATGTTAAGTTACATATTTTTCATGCCCCTGACTCAGAGCAACATATGCTTTATGCATACGTTATGATAATCATTTGCTAGAAAGAGCAAATAGGCTGAAAGTACCTATAAAATGAATGTTCACCATGAGTCCTTAAAGCATCATTCAGATATTACTCGGTGGTATTTGCTGTTTGTTTGTTATCTGCATCATTTGGGGTCGGCTGGAGACAGTGACTTATAAAATCTTGTTAAAGATGTCTATATAAACACCCATGCAAACATGTATGTATATTTATGTATGTGTGTGAACAATACACATATACCACATGCACAAAAATATGCAAAGAAGAAAAGAACCCAAATCCTATGTAAAATGGAAAGGATACCTTTGAAAGAACCAGAAATGATTACATGTGTATTTTTTTTCCTACAGATTAGAAAAAGAGGGCATTTCCCAATGCCAGAACTTCAGCTGTCAATTTCATTCCCCAATTTGACGTCAGATGATTATCCAGTACTGTACCCAACTGGATGGTCATCTTCTGACGTAAGTCATGTATGGTTCTCAATTTTATCATTACTGTTTCTTTTCAATTTTTCTTTTCAAAATTCCTTTTAAAAATATATTTACTTATTTGTTAAATATATTTACTTATTTATGGGGGGGTTGGCTTGCATGTGCCATGGTACACAGAGGAAGTCAGAGGACAATTTGTAGTAGTCCATTCTCCTCCCATTTGGGTCCTGCAGTTTGGTGACTCGGGGCATCAAGCTTGGCAGCAAATGCCTTTCACCAGAGGCCCTGGGACAAAACTCAGTCATTGGGATAGCAGTGAGCACTTTTTACCTGCTAAGCCATCTCTCCAGCTCACAGCTATATTCTTTATCTTATATGTAAGCCTTGTGTTATGTATGACACTTGTGATAAGTATGTTTTTTTTAAAAAAAAAATAAGAAACAATTAAAATTAATAACTGCTCCCATCAATTACTTGGAATATGTAAGTTCAATATCTTGGATTCTACTAACAAACTACAAAAGCAAGGAGCTACACATGATAGTTTATTATTTAATAATGCTGAGGGACAGCAGTCCAGTATCAAGGTGCTGATACTGGAGATTCCCTCTGGGCCATGCTTGCCCTCCCAGCATCTAGTGTTTACTGGTAACTGTGTATTCCTTGACTCCATCCTTCCTGTGATTCTGTGTTCATTTCTGCCCCAGTGTTTTTATGTACCACTCCCCTTGTTTGGCTTTCCTGAAATGCACGATGTTCTTACCTGGAGAACTTCTATTTAATCACATCCACAAAGACTCAGTTTGTAGGTAAGGTTGCAGTTACAGGCTCAGGATGCTCAGGATGCTTGAACTCAGGCTTGCCCTTTTGGAATCATGGTGCAGTCCAGTAGATTTTAGGTAATTAATTGCTGATGGATACTTGAAATGTTTGTTGCACTTTTAATTTATTTGAGGGAGTCAATTCAATAAAGAACCCTCATGGTTTTTGTCTAAACATACATGGCTATATACAAAAGAGCAGATTACTATTTACATAGCCCCAAATTTTCCCAGCATTGTGGCCCCAATGTACTTATAACACTGAATAGTCTATGTTCTGCTTATTACTATAATTATGTATTTATTATTGTTATTGTTGTTGTTATTCTCTGTTTAGTTTCTAAGCCACAGAAAGCCACTCAGGGTTAAGTTAGTGAATGCCTAAATTCAACATTTAACATTATGCCTTCTTTTCACCCAATTTTTAAAAACTAAAACATTCTCAGAATTAAAATTAAAAACATAGCAACGGGAGTATTTGCTGCATAATCATTTAATTATTTTACTAAGGGCAAGGAAAAAAGAAACTCTGGAATTTCCCTCTAGTCCAAGAAAACAAGTATCATATTGAGCAACATATGCTAATGCTTACTTTTTCCTCAAAAGAATATATACATACATATTCTATTATGGTTTATATATATATTTATATCTATGTATTTGTGTATTTATATAAATTATATATTTTAATATCTATAATTTAATATTTTGTGGAAATTTATCAGCTTTTCTTTGAAAACCTATAAAATTGATAACTGTGTTACTTGTGAAATAGTGAGCTCTGTTTCACTTGCAAGGGTCATGAAGACAGAGATTACTGCCTGGGGTAGGAATGCATCGCAGAAGCCTTACAGCCCTCTCCCATGCTGCACACTCACAACTAGACCTTTGATGTATATCAATGGCTGTCATTCACAGAGTTGTCACATTATTGCATCAACTCACCTTGTGTCTAATGAGGAAATATTTTCCTTTCTTAGAATGTGAACTGCAGACCCTGGAACCTTGAGGATCCTTTTGGTATCAACTCTGGGAAGAAAATGACAATATCAAAGTCTGAGGTTCTCAAAAGAGGCACAATCCAGGTAAATTAAGTTCTGCTTTTTTTTTTCCTTTATGCTTTCCAAGTGCAGCCCACCTGATGTCAACTTAGAAATAAATATCTGAATCATTTTAATATAGAGCCTGTGATCAGACTACAAGCTCTGTAACATGTATCTCTGACCATCCAACAGGACTGTAGTACCTGTAAAATTGCCACCATCACGTGTAATCTCCTTCCTTCTGACGTGAGTCAAGTGAACGTCTCCCTCATCCTATGGAAACCAACTTTCATAAAAGTAAGTGGTTGCATCAAATCAGCCAGTGTTAGTTCACTATTCAGTAGCTGGGCAAATCACAGCACTGCCGTGGAAAGAACACCAGGCTGGGAGTCTCTGAGCATGCGACCTAAGACCAGCTCTCCTTCACCAGCTGTGGGGCTCATCTTCCCGCTCTGTCAATCACAAAGTTCTCCAGAGTTCCCTGTCAGAGGCAGAGTTGTTGGGCTCTCTCGTCTTTAGACCTTGCCCTGTAAGGAATACTTCTCTATTACTGAAGTTTATGCTTATCGTAATAGTTTGGGACCCAGCCAGTTCAAAGGATGATAGAATGGCATTCCTTGGTGTGATTAACAAAGTAGCGAGCATGAATTCATTAGAATGGCGATTTATTTTTCGACTGTCTATACAAGTATTTCTGTTATCCCTTCGAAAGTCACATCTCTCCAAATGCAGGCCGTTTTAAAACACAGTTACACTTCGTAATTTTTATTCATATCTTTAAAGAAATATTTAGTTGATCATATGGAACTGAAAATTTTAGGTCTGTCCCTATTAAGTTGATAATATAAGTCATCAAGGTTTAATATTGTTTCACGCACAATCTGTAATAAGTACGTGTGCGTAGTCCTCATTGAAATGTAGCTCTCCCATACCTAGATGCATGAGAAGTAAGTCTGAAGTTCATTTTGCTAGAGAAAGATCTGAGGAGAAATTATTTTGACGTTTTCTCGTTCTACAAGAAGGGTCTAAGGGACAGTTGGGGGGGGCAGGGAGAAAATGAAGAAAGAGGTGTCCGCAGTTTTCTTCCATTTTCTTTTTTAAACATTTCACACATGTACACAATGAATCTTCAGCCTATCTACACCTCACCCCCCGCCCCTTCCAGGCCTTCCTAGAGCTACCCCTGACATCAGGTCTTCTTTTTATAACTTCTTATTTTTATTTATTAACCCACCAAATCCAATTAGTGCAGCGCATATGCATGATGTGAGGTCACCCACTGAGATGGGGGAGCCCACCAATGGCCACACTAAATAGACTTAGCATACTGTGTTTTATATTTACTCATCTGTAACAATGATAAGGAATAAGAAATAATGAATTTGAAAGGGAGCGGGGGCTTATGGGAAGGGCTGGAAAGAGGGGAGGGAGGGAGAATGATGGAACTGTATTTTTATTTTAAAAACATATTTAAAAAAAAAAAAAGGAAAGAAAACAAAACTGACTTTCCCTCCCCCAGCAGCAGTCAAAAGTTCCTTAGCTATAGGTGAGACCTCTGGAGCCTCTCCCCAGTCCATACTGGAATTTTTTTTTAAAGATCTATCCATTTTATGCATATGAGTACACTGTCACTGTCTTCAGACACACCAGAAGAGGAATCCTCTTACAGGGGGTTGAGAGTCACCATGTGCTTGCTGGGAATTGAACTCAAGGCCCCTGGAAGAGCAGTCAGGGCTTTTAACCGCTGAGCCATCTTTCCAGGTCATTGTACTGGAATTTTTAGCTTGGTTGATCTTGCCCGACCTTACATGGGTGACTGCAGAAGGTGTATGATATCTGCGCTGCTCAGACATGACCACCCGTCATCTTGATTAGCACAGTACATTAATAACGAATCCTACCTGCCTTTCAGGCACATTTTTCCAGCTTAAATCTTACTATACGGGGAGAACTTCAGAGTGAAAACTCACTGCTGACTTTAAGTAGCAGCAACCGGAAACGAGAGGTAAGTGCGGCTGCGCATCTGAAAACATTAAGCGTGTAACTGCGAACTTGTCCATGGTGTTTTATGATCGTATACAGGGCTGTAAGCAGCGACTGAACTGACACTCACGTCAGACATTGATTTGATTTCCATTGGTTTCTAATGTGGTTTCAGGCTTGGTCTTAGTTCTTAGAAGCTAGGAAAGCTGTGAGGTTTACAACTCATGGGCCATGTTTTACTTTATCATTTCCTCCTGAGGAGATATTACAAAATCGGTTTACAGAAAATGCCTGTGTACTCTGTGTACCCTGTGTGTGTCTTTCTGTGTTTGTGTATATTTAAATATATATGTATATATTTAGAACTATATATGTGTGTATGTATACACATACACAAAATTTGTTTGAAAACTTCTTCACTTAGTCATTGGAAAATCCAAAACAAAGATGAGGTCATTCAAGCTGAGTCCTTGGTAAAAGTACAAGTATTTTATCCTTGACTCTTTGGAAAATTAAGCCAAAAGGCTTATTTTAGACAAAAGCATGATTTTCTCATCATATTCTGGGAACATTTAGAAATCCCATCTGGGTGAGCCGTACCATGTAAGTTGTAAAACTCTGCTTCAAAGTGCTCTACTTTTTCGTGATGATAAATTTGATATTACTGGACATTTTAAGTAAATGAAAGGCACTCTCAAATGTAAACCAAATGTTTTCTCTGTTTAAAATAATGAGATTAATCACACTGCTTGGTAGAAAAACAAAGCCTACCCGAACTCGGTGTTCAGGGAGTTCCGATGTGTGTTTATCAGTGTTAACAACCGTGTTTAATAATTTTCAGCTGGCAATTCAGATATCCAAAGACGGGCTTCCAGGCAGAGTACCACTGTGGGTTATCCTCCTGAGTGCTTTTGCAGGACTCCTGCTGTTAATGCTGCTTATATTAGCTCTGTGGAAGGTAAGCACCACCGTTACTGCCAATGTTTATTCCAATCACCAAGAGACAATGGGCAAAATAAGTTATGAGTTATCAATGATTTAGTACATAATAAAATGCAAGCTTTCATGTGAGAAGAGAGTTTTTTTTTAAAAAAATGACTTTTCATACATTGAGTACTACATGTCTTATTTTTACAAAGGAAAAAAATGTATGCCTCTATTGGGGATACATATATCCAAAACTCCTGGGGTCCTTTTCACAGGTAAAGACTATTGAGGGCCATTTAACATTTACCTAAAATTGTAATAAGGATATTTATTTTTAGCTAAAGGAAAACAAAAACCTTGCTTTATGGCAAAGGTAGATTGAAGTCCTATCATCAATGAAGGACATACAAGGAATAGATTCATAGTTGAGATGAACCTTGTTTTAGCCACTCGATGTGTCTTAAAGATAAAATGCTTCTTTGGTGTATAAATGGGAAAAAAACATATTTTCTTCAATAATTGTGTGACTGCATAAGGAACAAGTAATATAATAAATAGTTAACTGGTATAATGTTCAGAGACCACCTATACCAAATCCTTTGGGAACACCAGGTGGTAATTTGTTATCTGTCAAGTTAACTTAGATATTTACTGAGATAGTTTAAGGTGAGAAATGTAAGAACATATTATTTTCAAACAAGCTATGATGAAAGCTTTTATGATGAATTTACCAGAAAACAAAATAACAGAGAAAAGTTGAATTCAATATTTTTTCAATTAAATATGGAATTAGAATTCTTTCTTGCATTAACATATTCCTGTATTTTACCTACTGCTTCATTAAATAAAGCAGGCAAAAATAAAAAAAATTGAGTACATACTCATTTTTCTAATGTATGAACTGTAGAATTATTTTTATACAGCAAGGTTTTTTCTTGCTGAGCTACAACTATTATCATCCTTTCTGACTATTCTGTGATGACAAACTTCCTCTTTGGGGGACTTCCTCCAAAGAGAATATGCCCAAGTATCTTTGAATTCCGTGAATAGAACCTATGAGCACACAAGGTGTGTCCCAAGACACAATGTACATTCAGCATCCATTCTCCCTCTAAAATTACTAACTGCCAGTGCTCTCTGCAGTACCTGGCTTTGCCACACTGTGGTACCCAAGGCCTGGTTTATACGTTGTGCTTGGCACACCGGCTGTGGTTTCCCAGCTTAAAAGCACCTCTGATTTGCAGTGTGCCTGATGATGCTTCTTAGTGCGTCCTTCTAGTTAGAGTAAGCTCTGACTGAGCTCATATGGCCTTAGGAAAGACTCAAGGACAGCCAGGGCTGATATTAGGATGGGTTCTGCTGACTTCAAAGTTCTGTTTAAAGCAAACAAAAAAAGGAGAATTTCCATCCACTTGTTTTTAATTCCTTAGTTTGAAAAAAGCCCAAATATAAAAATAAAAACATTTCCAGAAAGTATTGTGTTGATACATACTTATAGCTTCGAAGATCATCTTTGCCACCCACAAAAGGTCAGTTAACAAACTTTGGGCTGTCTTGAGGAGTATGTTTAGTTAGTTCAAATACCTTCCTGAAAGGCTGCACAATTGCAACTCTGACTCTAAGGTAGACAGACAGAAGGAGCTAGCTCTTAGTGGATGCTTACTGTGTCCCAGGAACTCTGTTAAGCACCCTGCTTTCAGGCATCCTCACTATTATGACCCTCAGTATAGAAGCTAGGTCTAGTTCTTCCTCCCAGCCCTACATTCCCAGAAATAAGACTCAGACTCAAAATATATTTATAATATCTGACTAGATCATAACTTAAAATAACTCATCTATTTTAATTTACGCTTTGCCACATGGCTGGTTACCTGTGCTCAGGTATCATGCATCCAGCTCTTCATGTCTTCCCTAGGGAAATCTCCCACCTAGCACTATATCCCAGAATTCTTTCTGCCTCCTGGATGTCCCACCTTCTATTCTACCCTTTCCTCTAGGCCACAGGTTTTTGTTAATTGACAGATGCCATATCCATACAGACACAAGATGTTCTCTCTACACCTCAGTCTCTAAATGAGGAAGTGAAGTCACAGACAGACAAGTTTTAAGTGTTTTCCAGGGCCATACAGCAAGAAATGTGCTGAATAAGATTTTTGAATAGGTATTAACTAATCCCATTCTATGATCCTTACAACTTTTATAACATACGTTGTAACTGGATTTTACACCTGTAATGTTAAAACAAAGGTAAGGTGGCTTAGCGAATCCTCCAAGATTATCAACTAGCAAACTAGATTCAACTACCATTGTCTCTAAAGCCTCTGTATTTTTAAAAAGTAGATCCCCTTGCTGCACAGTCCAGGGTGGAGGGCCATGACTTCTTCAAAACATGTAAAATATTTGGTTTAGAATAAAAGTCGGTGGTTCGATTCAGAGTAACATATAAAATGGAATGCCACAGTCGGAAGAAAACTCATGAGAAGCAAGAACATGCCTTTTCTTACTTGATTCACACTGATGTCGAAGTCCCACCACTGATGAGTCTTTATCTTACAGCTGTGTTGCTCATTCCGTGTAATTTATTAAAGGAAAATATGGTAGTTCCCCATAGTCAGTTTCTCATTGGATAGCTCCAGGATCCAGTCTACTGTTCTTCAAAACAGAATGCAGTGTGTATAGTAAGATGCTTTGAGAACATTTTAAAATTTTACTTGTCTAACTTTTATTATAATGCAATGTTATAATCATCCTATTTTATTAGTCATTATTGTTAATTTCTTGCTGTGACTAATTTATATCACTTTTACCATCAAAATGCACAAATAGGATAAAACAAAACTTTGTCTGACACTCATTACTGCCATGTTTCAGACACCCAGGCCTGTGGATAAGGAGGACTCGTATAGCATTACGTTTTAATCTTTTGTTAATCGGTATTCATTTGTTTATTCAACACTTATACCACATTATGCATTTACCACCCACTTCTTGCCACAGGGTATTGAACTAGATTAATTCTGTAAAGGAGAATACACAAATCAAAACGGAGTAGCAAAACCCCAGAGAAGGTCTAGGGGTCACAAACTTACCTTCTGTTTTTCAAATCTTGGCCAAGATTGTCTTGGTTTAGTTCCCAGAAGGTACCAACTATGTTCTTCTGGTCTTTACGTACCCAGCTTTCCTTAATAAATTTAATGTTTAGAAAATTTAAGTGGAAAAGTTAAGATCACAGAAGTTTCGTCTGGAAGATACTTTTAGAAATATTTAAAAACAAAGGAGGCTGGGAAGGAGCTGGTTTTGAGAGGAAGTCGAGCCTGTTGACAGACAGCTGGGAAGAACCGGAAGAAGGTGGATCTTAAATACTCACCTCCCACTCTGATGAAGCCTCTGATTTACTCTCACCTCACCTCGGGCGGGTGCGGAGCTTCCGTAGATGCCACCCAGGAAATGACTGGTGTTCAGGAAAACACAAGTCATGGCCGCTTTCAGCTTCACTGGTTCTTGCCACCTTACCTCGTCTTCTAGCTACTCCATCCTGGCAGACAATAGCCTGACTAACTGCCTAACATGGAAGTGCATATTTTTCATCATCGGCTCCCCTAAGCCCCCCAGTGCTCAGTCCTTAAGTGTGTAGTCCCCAGCTGTGGAGATCGCTCGGTTAGTAAGGTACCTGGCTTACAAGCATGAAGACCTGAGTGTCCGCCCAGAACACACAAAAACCAGTTCGGCTGGTGAAGTGGAGAAAGATGGCTGAGCATCTGCTTTCTACATCTCCAGTTCAGTTTCCCATACCCATAGTTCTGGTCTCTGAGCGCACCAGCTCTTACATGTCAGTTACCCCACACAGACACACACAGAGACACGCCTTTATACATAAAAGAATTAAATCTTTTTAAAAAGTTGTGCGTGTGTTGGCATGTGGCTATTATGTGTTTATAGTCCCAGCACTGAAAGTGGAGACAGAAGGTCCACCACCCACCCCTACTCCATCCAGCTCCCAACCCCCAGGCTCTCTGGCTATTCAGGCTAGTCTAATAGGCCAATGAAAGATGCCATCTCAAAAAGAAGAAGGAACTATGCCCAAGTTTGACTTTTGGTCTCTGCCTGAAAGCAAATTTCACTGCCCTGCCCCAAGCATCCAAACCTGCGAATGCACATCAATACCTACCCATAGAGCCACGTGGTATGGATACACTACATTTGCAAATTATTAACTCACTCAAATGTTTAAAAAAGTTAGAGCACACAATTTTTAAAAGCTACATTCCTAGTACTAGGTTTGTTTTTTTGTTTTTTTAATTTAAACATTAGGTTTAAAGAAGATTAAATTATGTAAATGAAATTTAATTTATGCAATAAATTTAAAAATAAGATTAGGTAACTTCCAAATGTATATCCAGTGCTAATTATTTTTGTTTTTTATATAGTATGAAGTAAATATAAGACTGAGAAATTTTGCTGATGGCACAATAACAAAGAATAATGAAATGTTACTTACATTAACCACTATGTGATTTTTTTTCCCTTACAGTCAATGGCTCTGTTTTCATAAGTAAATGACATAGGGTCTTTTGAGAAACTTATGGCAAGCATATGTGCAACATTCTGACCCACTTAGAGTCATCCAGAAACTTCAGACATTTCCCTGACACCTACCCATAGCCATCTACCAAGCTGGCTATGAACTCTTAAGAATCTCAGTTTCTGACCATTAGTTATTTGATAAAATTTTTTCTGCCTTTTAAAAATTTAATGATGGTGACAAAGTAGAAACTGTGTCAATTAACTGTCATTCACTTGCCTCACACAACATGCCTCAGAAGCCTGCTTGTTCCACACATGCAGGATCTTTACTGGGAGAGATGCTTGACTGGGTGTAGTGAAATAGCCAAAGCTGAAGTAAGCAGTTTGTCAGATGTCATCTATATTATATTCAGTATTTGGTCAGTTAAAATATACATCAGTTCTCTGAATTAAGTGTATGCCCAGATTTCCTAATTCATGATAGATTATATTATATCCAAATAGATTATCATCTATTGCCTAAATTAAAATAATTGTGTTATGATTTGTATTTTCTCAACAGATTGGATTCTTCAAAAGGCCACTAAAGAAGAAAATGGAGAAATGAAATATTTTATAGAAGAAAAACATTAACAACTATTCAACAGTCTATCCTCAGGTTTGCCTCAATCATGTGAGAAGAAATTCAGAAATATAGCCAAAGACATGGTCATATAACTCTATGTAATCCATGATCCATCTGGGATTGCTCACTTGGAAAGAGACAGATCAAATGTGACTCTAAAAGGCTACCCAAAGTTACAGTGTACAAAGCAATGGGAAATGATTTTAATAATTACTCATTTTTGTTGAGTAAGTGAAATGACAAAATATTTTAAAAGAAGAATTGTCAGTATAAATGTGTTTATGTGTTTACGTGTCACACAGAGTATCTTAAGGGATGCACAAAAAGAGCTTCATGTTCAGTGAAGCAGTTACTCTCAGCACAATATAAATAAGGCATTTCCCCTTGGTTACACCTTCAGGGTGACACTCAGCATTTGTAAATGCCAACAAAGGAATGGGGTGAAAAAGCTCTCCCAATTCAAAACAGAAAAACTTTGCTTAGCAGAGCTCATATACAATATAAACTAAAAATAGAATTAAATCACGGGTGACACTCGGTGACTTCATGGGTTCTGGAGTTAGAATATTTTCCAGTGTGATTGGAAAACAGTGCAACTGAGCTTACATTCTCCAGAGAATAGACAGTCAAGATGGAGCTGTTACTTAAAAATGAGTACACTGAATCTATTAATTTAAACTTTTACAGAAAGTAAAACTGCTTAATTTATATTGAGCTCTAAACACAAAACTCCTTTATAATATATATGTAAAGTTGAAGCAGTTTGTGTAGCATAACAGTGATAAGTCTTGAAAAGCCATACAAAGTGTGTGATGCCCAGGGGGTTTCTTAATGAAATGTGAGGAAACATAGATGACCCAATGAAGCTGATGTCACCTTTGCTGAGTAGTTATTTAATGCTAGGGCTTCCAGGATGTTTTGTTAAGTAGGGGGCTTCTCAACTCTATGGTATAGGGGGTCGTGTAAAACCCCAAAATATGAGTGTTTATCTTTAATTTTTTCAATGTTCTAAACACATTTTATGTTATTATTGAAAAAGCAATCTCCCAGGCTAATGTTATATTTTACCAAGAACACACTGCTTTTGAACAAGTTGTATCAATATTTAAATAGAAAACCAGGTAATTTAAAGAATGTATATCTTGAAAACATACACTAACAGAGACATACAAGTCATTTGTATGTACTTCTGTGTTTCTGAAGTAATCCCTAAAGCCTGGTCTCTGCTATAACATAAGCTTCCAGATTGCTCCATTTCCAAGATAAGTAACAATGAATGAATGTACAGTATCATCATGTGTGAACTACTGTTGTAAAATGTGCTGAGCTTCCTGCCCCAAAACCACCTCTCCACTTGCTTGCCCACTGTAAGACCTGTCAATATCCAGCAAGAGCTGGACTCTGCTCTCTTCAAAGCTCATCAGGCCAACAGAGAAATTGAGTTATAGCTATAGGTTTGATTTAAAAAAAAAATATTTCTGAGAAATTATCTTAGGGCTCAGACTCAGTCAGTCTCTTGGCTTTCCACCCCTACATGTCAGATCCTAAGGGCTAAGGGATAGATGATGCTACAGTCATCCCTGGCTGGAAGAGAGGTGAACAGGAAACTAGAAGAAAGGTATGTTCTCCATTCTCACTGTTTCTCACCAGCTTTGGAAGTCACAATTCCTTCCTGTTCTTTTCTCCCAACAGAACTCAGATGTTTCTTGCTCTGTTACCATGACTCCCAACTCCAGTACGTACCCGCCCAGCAGCCCTACTCCTAGCTCCATGCCTTTAGGAGAGAAATTCATCAGACACATGTAGGTTCATCTTTGATGTAAGGGACAACAAGACGCTGAACTTTGCACACTGAGCTATAAGTGGGCATATTTAAACTAAATATGTTGTTGAGCCAAAGTGAGGAAGCAGAAATGAAGACATTTTGAACTTTGAAAGGAGAGGAAGAGCTGTTTGACCAGATAAAAAGATATTAAAGTCACTTGTCTGTGAGGTTGTAGCATAATTTATTCCTAGTTAGTAATAAATAAGGAACCGGGCATCTCATTTCTCTATAGTCAAAATTGAGTCTGCATGTATGTGTATGTAATTGTATGCACACACATAAACATACCATTTAAAGACAGAGCAACTGAAGAATACCAAAAGGTAGAATTTATTAAAAAGAAAAAGAAAAAGCAAGCACACTAAAGCTAGCCCAGTGATGAATTTTTATTTCCTTTGCTTTCATACAGTATTCATTTCTATTAATATTTAAGTTTATTGTTACTTTATAAGCTAAAGATATACATACAGAGGCTTTGATCTTAAAAATGATAACAGATGTCCCAGATTAACTTTATGGGAATATTCTAGAACATATAAATAATTAAGAAATATATTAAACTCTATAATGTTATTTTAAGACAATAAAAAAATTGGCTGATACTTTAGACTATTTATGAACTTATCAATTAAACTAAATCACCAAATATTTTGGAACTTTTTTAAAGCACTGTTACTTTCACTATTAACTGAACTTCATGCATTCTCTTTTCTGAGGAGCCATACAATGGAACACCAATAAATTACTCAACAACTTGTTCTTCAAGAGGAAAAATTACCCCAGTATCTATCTTTTGTGGTTTCAATATTCTCCTCATAGCCAGTTTCTGACAACTAACATGACCCTCTCCAGCTTACAGGATTCCTAGAGACCTCTGTCAGATCTTACGAACTAGCTTGAGATACTGTAGCAGACCCCTGACCTAAACTACATTCTACATACTGGAATAATTGATGGATAGATGTGCAGACCAACGGTCAGAGTCTGTAAACACGTGAGCACACACTATAATCAAACTTCAAGTTATGCTGGATATGCTGGCTAAGTCAATCCCAGAAGTTAGAATGCTGAAGATTAGTCATTTTTCAGCTTTAATTTCTAAAATTAATCATTCTTTAATATGAATAAAGTAATATGAACTTGAAGGAGGAAGAGATCGAAAGCAAGAAAATGCAGAAGTTCACATTCCTTGAGAGCCAGAGCTACTCAGGAGGCACAACAACCAACCAAACAAACAAAACTGTTCCACTTCCTCACCAAACTCTAAGACCTGAAATCAGCTTGAGAGAAGGTCTTCTTTGACAAATATTTCTAACATCTGTGGTCCGATTTAAATGTCAATGATGAAATTAGTTAAATTAGTTTTCCTTTTTGTTTTTCTAGTTTCTTTTTTAACGTTTTTTTAACCTTTATTGCTCCCAGGATATAACAGCCTCCTTTAGGACACAGGGCCAAACAAATAGGGTTCAACTACAAGCCAGTGTCCAAGGGCCCTTCTACACCTGTAGGACTGGAACGTGCACTGGCCAGGCAGGACAGTGGCAAAATTACTCTGACTGAGAAACAATTGGGTCCCTTTTGGTATGATGGCAAAATGATAATCTATACACTGTGTTAGAAAATTGGGGAAGCAGAAAGAAATGAACCCAGATACCAGAGGGACAGGCTGGGCTCCCAGGCGCTAGCATCGTGGGCAACGGAGACCCTAAATATTTTCTTTGTCATAAATATACTTGAAAAAAAAAAAGCTTGTATAAAAAGATTCTTTTATAAATTTGATGCTTAGGCAGCCAGAATAGTTTTATCTATAAATATACATATATGATGTGCATATATTTTCATAGGCAATCATTTACTTTTTCCTAAATAAACCAAGGTCTAGGCTCAGTTTTGGAAAGCAGAAATATTTGTACCAAAAAGAAAAAAAAGCCATAGCTTACGATGGAGTAGGACTGCCTTGCACTAGAGGCTGTGGGAAGAGCCCTTAGCTTTGCTCATTGTAAGGCCCCAGTTAGCATGCTGAATGACAGCCATTGGTTGCCATGGATGCGTTCTTCCAAAGCAACATCTTTGTTGAACATACCATCAATTTCATATGAAAATCCTATCCTGTTCTGCACAATGATGAGCAAACTGAAGAAGACCCAGGCCCAGAACCTGTCTCGTGTCCCAGGTGCATGTTATCATCCCAATAGAGTGTCTTCTGGACAATAAGATGTTCAAAAGAGCATTTAGGCACCCCCCATTCATTCCCCAGACCTCCCAAGCGCCCTTCCCCCATCACTCTTCTGTGGTTTCAGGAAGACTACATTGGTAGCCTGTCAATAAGACATGTGCTCCTTTTGCTAAGAATGCCAACTTCACTGAACGGATCTTTCATGTAGGTTTTCCAACCCAGTTTCCCATAATGACACTCCAAAGGGTTGGCCATGCATCATGCAGTATAATGTACTTCTGAGATGCAGCATCCTTTCTTAAGAAGTTTACATCTACTTGAGGCACTGTTCTCCATAGTTCTATGGGAGAAACGGGAGGGATTTAGTGCTTCAGCTACTGTTCTTAAGTATTCTACAATCCCTAATCTCAACCAAGGGCAAGCTCTAAAAACTGAAGGAAGGGCATTTTCCTCAAGCTGATGCTGCTTTAAAATTGTGGCATACAAATTAATTGTATATAAAAGACTTCAAATGCAGACACAACTTCACAATGAGTACCCTGGGCCGACAGGGTTCCACAATTTCCAATTGGACAGTGGCCCCCACAGCTCCGTCTACCCAGATTCAGAAACCACCACTGCCCATTAACTCTGTACTGAAAGGAAATCCAAGGCCCATTGCAAAATGTCACATGCTAGGCAGTGTGTAGCCCAGTGGCTGAGTGCACTTCGAGCTCAGGCAAGGCCCTCACACTTAAGAAGCATTTCATGGTGAAATTTTACTGCACCAAAGATGTGCAAGGCTGAGGCTCACTTATCACTGTTGGTTTTGAGGATAGCTGTTTGTTTACATTGTTGCTTGCATACTCCAACCCCCACCCCCACCCCATGGGACAAGATTTCCTTGCTCCTCCTCGGTGCACAGCCTGCAGGACTTGGGTGGTAGAAGATGACAGGAACTAGAGACTGTTTCAGCCCTCCTCAACATTCTTACTAGTCTTCTCTTTCTTTCCTCCACCAGGAGATGCTTTGATCTGGGGCTTCTTCAGCAGGGTTGCCCCATACCAAATGCCCCTTGTGGGGATTAGGCCAGTGTCATGTTATATTTTGTGACCAAACACTCAGAAATCCCTTACTTATCCCAGCCTGGGAATCATGACTATAAAGCAGGAGCCAAGGACCCTCAGCACCGTGACTGTGTTTGGCATTTGTGTTTTAAGGTACATACCTAAAGAAAGGAGTGAGAGGTTTAGAGTCTTTTAGACCACAGTTTGAGGCTGAATATCTCATCTTTCATGTGTTTGATCTATGCATATAAACTGACAACAAAAATCGTAAAAGACATCAGAGTGAAAACTCGCTGTGTTCATGAGTAACTCCTAGCGATGTTGTCTGTCTCCACATCTGTATTCTAAGAGGAAAGAGAGATGGAGTGAGAGAGGAGAGGAGAGAGGAGAAGCAAATATTGTTCTTCCTTTTCTCCTTAGAGCAACCACAGCGAGAGAAACCACCACATGTAGATTCTATGTAGCATTATAATTTAAACTTTGATACATACGAAAGAAATGGGGATAGACGAGGTCACGAAACTTCCTATCTGATTTCGAACAACCTAATTCATGAAAATGGTCAAAGCTTCCTGAGACTACATGTGTCCGATCCACAGCACTCCCAAATGTACTTGTCACTGTGAGAACAAATGGATACTCTTACTGATAAACTACCCCAGGCTAAGCATCTGGGCTCAACACACCCCAGCATTATATGAAAACCATTGTCTGAAACAAGAGTTTGGAGATTCTGCATTCTGGAGCCGGTCCACAAAGGAGATCCTGGTGGTTAGCCTTTTGTTCCGAGAAGCCTGCTGCCCTCACTCAGGAAGCAGCAAGTCCTGGCTGCGGGCTTAGGAAGCACTGACATGTGAGGATGGTCTGCTGTGTGTTACTACTGTGAAGCTGTACCGATTGTTATGTGAAGCTGTACCGATTGTTAATAGGCAGTGTGCACTATGTGTCCATTTTATTAAAAAGAAGTATATTGCACTTAGTAACTACTGCCCTCAAGCATCCATCCTGCTTCCAGCAAGCAATTCCACATCGCCTAAATGAAGGCATCACATTGCTCATTTTGCTAACTTACCTCAAACTCATCAAAGGGATGACGTGAGGGTATGTGCATAGACTTAATAGAAAATGATTACTAAAAAATGCTTTGTTGGCATTCAAGAACAAAGAAGCATAACCTTTCCCATAGAAATTCATAGGATTGGCTACAAGGTGACAGTCATTTAAGATGTATAATTAGAATTAGCTGAGTATGTGTGTACCATATCCTCCACACTGTTCTGAGGTCAAAGGTTTGATATTTTTGTATAATTCCATCTTATCTTGTACATCCACTGTGTGATTTACGTCAAGGTAAATAAGCATCCTGTTTTATGTCTTAAATAAAAAAAAAAGACTCAAAGAAAAAAATGTGATTACTGTTATTTTAAATACAGATTTTCTCAAAAAATGACTGTGGCTTCTTCCAAAGTACCAACTTTTTTTTTTTTTAAAGCAGACTTTCCTTTGGTGCTCTTCAGGGAAGAGACCAAAGCAAATTAAGCTTGTCTGTAATGTTTCCTGTACGAGATGCAATGTGATTGCCTTGCCAACTTTGAGACAAAAGCCACAGAATCTATATGACTGCATGATTTCTCCTAATGGGATGTTTTAATAGTAAATCTTTTGTTGTATAAAAGGTTAGAGCACTGAAGATATAGAATGAGTCACAGTATTTCCAACATAATCTAAACACATAAAATTTCGGTGACCTTGAAATGTAGGGATCTGTTTCCACAAAGAGGCAAGCAATTCTGGGGTAGACACGAGCAACAACTGGGCATCTTCCAGTTCAATGCAGGACCTCCATTATCTTACCTTGATGTAATGTCAGATCAGTCCCCCCAAGACTGTTCCTGAATTAGATGCTAGTAACAACACCAGAGCTTTTAACCAGTGCTTATAACCGAACAGCTTTGAGCTCTGGTCCCCACCGTTTCCTCCTTGCATTATGTTCACATAAGATGAGAAGCATTCATACTCCCTGGCTTGTTATAAAGGGTATGACACAAGACACAGACGAAGGCATACAGAGTGCAAGGTATGGGAGAAGACATACACAGCTTCCAAGCCCCTCTGGGCACTTCACCCCGCAAGAATCTCTATTTATTTAGCTTTCTGGAGTTTGTCCTTTAAGAAATTACAGAGACTTCTCTGCATAGCATGATTACTAATCAAGTAGATTGGGAAATACAAAAGGGCTGTCCAGATGTTTTACCATTCCTTCTTCCTCATTATGAAATATGAACTCTCTGGAGAAAGGATGCATAGAAATAATTTCTGGAGATATGTTTGAATTGTTTAAGAATAAGCATATGTTTTTAACTTTTAATTTTGTTCTCTGATCTGTGAGTGCACTTGTGGGTGTATGTGTACGCGCATGCACACACGTGCCTGCACACATGCGCATGCATGCGCACGTGTGTCTGGGTATATAGGTATGTACATACACAACATACGTGGGTGAGAAACCAGATGTCAACTTCAGATGTCTTCTGTAACTATGTTTTTTATGAAACACAGTCTCTTCGTGGACCTAGGGTTCACCAATTTTTCAAGACTAAGTGGCCATGTATCTCCAATAATTTTCTTGTTTCTGCCTCCACAACTCTAGGCTAACAGGCTCAAGGCCTCTTGTTACCAGAACAATATGTGGACACTGGGGTTCCAAACTCAGTTTCTCGTGTTTACACTGTGAACTTTACTGACCAGACACTCTCCCTAGCAAAGTGGAAAAATCATTTTGGGTAGAAAAATTTAAGCCACAATAGTTTATAAACACCAACATGGAAGTATCAGAATTACATACTTCAAGCCTTTATTTTAAAGGAGTAAATATTATATTTAAACTTTCCTTAATATAAATAAATTATAAGCAAACCCCTTCCTTACATAAGGAAATGACAATAATGTCACCTCCATTCTCTGTGTGTGTCAATAACTACTTTCCACGTATACACATACTATTTCAGATTTCTCCGTAAACCACATCTTGAATACTTTATTCACCTACTTCTTCAAGAAGTGGAGTAAGGAAGAGAGCGAATGGTGCAAGAGAAAAGATAACCTCACTGAGAGTCTAGCAAACGCCACCCCAGTTAGCATGCAAAATCAACTGTTGTGTTGGCAGTCATAATGAAAGAACTGTTGCCGTAAAGAAAGGGTTGAGACCGTTGTGCTATAAGCAACAAGAAGAAGGCAATGAGAGAAACAAAGAAGAAATGAGACGGGAGACATCCAGAGAACAGCCAGTCACATGGCTTATCTGCTTCTGACCAAATTAATAATTATAAAATGATGAGTGATCCCAACACCCAATACAAAAAAGGCAGATATTTTCAGGCTGTTAAAAAAATGGAGCTCAGCAATACACTTTCTAAAGGAGCTGGAGTTCAGATGAGAAGAAGCAAGGAATTTGAATGGAGATAGTGGACAAAGCATTGGGTGTGCAAAGTCTAAGAGAACTGGAGTGGATCTATGGACAGCAAATAAGGTAAACCTTAAAACGGGTTCAGTACCACTGAGACTGCTAAAGTAAATCCTAATCTCATTAAAATCTTAGATACTTGCTTGTGTGGACATTAATGTCTTATTGGACCCATTAATAATTGAAAATAAAACCTGGATTAGAGTCGAGTCTATGGGACTAACCAATTCTGGACCATGGTGTGTAGAAGGACCCGGAACCGCCACACATTTTGATGTCAAATTGTAGGTCAAAGGTTTTGTGGCTGGGTTGGTGTTCCAATCCCTCCATTGGAAGGCTTGCCTGGTTACAGGAGATGGACAGTTAAGGCTCTGTATCCTCCATTGCTAGGCGTCTTAGCTAGGGTCACCCTCATTGATTCCTGGGAGTTTCCATTGCACTAGGTTTCTAGTTTGTCCCAGAGATGCCCTTCCCCCACCTAATTTCAGTTGGCTCTCCTAGTACTCTCTCCCTCTGTCCTCCCCAGACTGGATCCCTCCTGTTTTCATCCTCACCCTCATCCCTCTGTATTCCCCTCCCCCTCCCCCATCCACCTATTGTTTATTCTATTTCCCCTTCTCAGTGCCATTCATGAGTCCCCTCTCCACCCCCTTGAGCCCTTTGTGCTACTTAGCTTCTTTGGGTCTGTGGTTTGTTGCATGGTTATTTTGTACTTTATGGCTGCTATCCACATGCCTTGTTTGTCTTTCTGGGTCTGGGTGACCCTCAGGATGACCTTTCCTAGTTACATCCATTTGCCTGCAAATTTCATGATGTTATCTTTTCTTAATAGCTGAGTAATATTCCATTGTGCAAATGTACCATATTGTCTTTATTCATTCTTTGGCTGATGAACATCTAAGTTAAGATAAAGATGGAACAGAAACTGAAGGAGTGGCCAAGCAATGTCTGTTCTAGCCTGAGACCCATGCCATGAGAGGGAGCCCACCTTTGACATGGATAATGATATTCTATACTTGCAGACAGGAGCCTTAGCATAATTGTCATCAAAAAGGAATAACCCAGCAGCGGATGAAAACAGATGTAGAGACCCACAGCCAAACATTAGGCAGAAACAGGAGGAAGGACTGTAGGAGCCAGAGGGGTCAAGGACCCTAAAAGAAAACCTACAGAATCAACTAACCTTGGTCCATAGGGACTCATGGAGACTGAACTGTCAATCAGAGATCCTGATTGGGACTGACCTAGGGCTTCCACACATAGGACAGCTGTGTAGCTTGGTCTTCATGTGGGATCAGAGACTGTCTCTGACACGGTTGCCTACCCTTGGGACTCTTTTTTCCTACTGGAGAACCTCATTTATCCTCAGTAGTCTTACTGCAACTTGATAAGCCAGGGCTGGTTGGAGAGCTCTCCTTTTCTGAGGAAAAGCAGAGGACTGGATTGGGGGAAGGAAGGACCAGGAGAAGAGGAAAAGGGGGAAACTGCAGTCCTGAATGTAAAACGAACTAATTTTTTAAATGGGACTAGTGTTTGCCTAAAAAGCACTGGCTTGAATTTATAAGAGGTAAAGGTTTGATCGTGTATATGCATTTTGATTGGCTGGCTACTTTTTCTTCTTTGTGGTAGTATCATTCAACCCGGTATGTGTGAAAATCATTTACATACCATAACCTAGAATCACATTCTGAACAGAAGTGCCTCAACCTCATAGATAAAGAATAGAATCTGACTTGACCATCATACTGTTAAAAGTAGAGTGGAGTCAAGATTACCATGCCAGGGCTTCAACCATCTTAGGCAAAAATCACAGGGCTCAGTAGTTATACTTCCTGAGTCTCTCTTACTGTGTGGGTGTGTCTTACCTTGAAGCTGATGGCAGGATGCATTGCAGCCCTGCCTCATCCACACCCTACCTTATGTGCAGTGCAAGAGTTCATAGATACCATATAGATTGGATGGAGCAGGAAGTGAGAAGAAAAGCTATGTCTCACTGCACAGAGTCCTCCTGCCTCTGTACTATAACCTGTGCCACTCTGATGTTCTCTCTTTCTGAAGTTGGCATTGTCAAAAATGAGAGTGGGTGCCAGATCTCCCCAGGAAATGTTGATTGACTTGCTTTTGATCACACTGTCGGGCAGGCATCCTTGGACAGAAATAATGCAGGAAGGGGGTGTGGCTTCAGACCTCTAGAGGTTACTTAGCTCTCCTGGCAGGCATTGGTTTTATGTTTTAATATTGTTTCCACTGATGATAAAAAGGAACATTCATTCTCTGTTATCAGTTTCTACTCAAGACAGGAAAATATGCTTAGATAGATTGAAAACACCTTTTAAGTAAGTGATTAAATATGAAGAATGAGTCTCTCATCCTTCCCTTCCTAGACACTGTGGCATTAAAATATCAATGTTTTATTTCCTTAAACTGACTCCTAAGGTTCACCACAGCTCCTTACCCAGATGGCTTTGCCACAGACCAGACTTATTTTATTTTCTGTAGATTTATATTTTCCCTTTAAATTTAATTTCTCAAATTTGGAAGCTGGGATTATGTACCAAAATGCATTCTTTTCAATTCCAAAGTTTTAAGGGTTTTGAAAATGTGCATCCCTGGGATATAGTCTATCACCTTTGATAGTTTGCAGTTTCTCCCTTGTCTCCAGCCTGCTCAATTAATGTGAGTTCTGTGCTTTCAGCTTTGCCCCTTAAAATATACCATGCATAGTTTGCAACTTTGGATGTCTGCCACTTACATTTAGCATAATGTGCAATTCACCCTGTGCCTAGATTTTTCAATTGCTCATTCATTTTTGTTGCTAAGTAGTATTTCATTTCATAGATATATTTTGTTATTTCCTTATCTTTGAAACTTGTATGTATAATGGATGAAAAGAGACTTGTTACAGATTTGAAAAGTTGTGGACTTTTTATCTTGTATTTTCTGAGAAACAATATGGTCCCAGAGAGAGTCGAGCCTAGAATTGAACTTATTTATAGGCCTTTAACTACCCAGGCAGAAATTCAGATGCTATATGCTACATAGTGGCTTCCTGAATTTACATAGCTGTTTTCCAAATAAAGTAGTTTTAAAAAGAATAATCGGGATTTTTGTATCTCGTAGTATAACTTAGCTCCGTAATGTAATGGGAAGTGAATGGGACTTGGAAACTTGGCCTGAGTCCTTGCCCTGCCATTTATTGGTTGCTCTCATGCTTGGACCTGTTGCTGGAATCCGTCTCTCCTACACCGAGCGTCCTCACTCATACAATGGAACTTGTAATTCTTGGCCCATAAAGTCGTTATGAAAAGCCAGAATAAAGTGAGTTTAAAATAGTAGCATATAGATATGTCAGTTTCCAAGTCAAGGAGGTCTCTCAGTACCTTATCCTCAATTTCGTAAAGATTAGGCTGTTCAGTATATATAAGGGTTTTTTTATGGTTTTTTTTTTTTTTTTTGGATCATGCACATTCCATATGTGAACTTCACAGGACAACTAATGGACTTGCTTCTCTCCCTCATTATGTGGGCAGAGATCAAACTCAGATTATTAGCACTGGCAGCAGGAATTTTTATCCCTTAAGCCAACTTGCTAGCCCAGGATATAGTTTTCTTTTAATTCTACAATAATTCCAGGCAACCCAAAAGTTATTTTTCCTTTGGATTCTAGTAACTTGTGTCATAGAAAAAAAATGTAACCAGCTCGCTATAGCTATCACTGCAATAAGAATTAATGAGTATTATTAGTTTTAGTCAAAAATGGGCACATTTTTTAAAATCGCAATTTATAGTAAACACATCTATATTTATAACTGCATAGAAACAACAAGCTATCATTTAGGTTCAAACTAGGCCGTGCATTAGCATGTAGATGGTATTAACTGACCTGATCTTCGCCATTGGTACTAGTCACCTTTCTTTACCCCCATCATCATGTTCATATCTACAACTTACAACCAAATATGTCATATTACAGCGGTGCTGTTGCTTTTGATGAAAATGGTAAGAGTTGCATATCAAGAAACCCTAATATGGAAAATGGTCATGAAAATAGACTGAGAAAAAGTAAAAGGCAAATGATATTCAACCAGATATAGCTGTAGCAGCCAAAAGACTTGGGTGTGCAACCACATATAACAGCCAATAGGCTTGGGTAGGCAAAGATAGATAGATAGATAAATAGATAGATAGATAGATAGATATTAGGTATAGATATAGATATTGCTATAGATGTAGAGATAGAGATGTAGATATGTAGATGTAGATATATGCCGATAGGCTTGGGGAGGCAACCATATACAGCAGCCAATAGGCTTGGATCAGCATTAGAACAAGATTTCTGTGGTTCAGCTACTGACGAAGAGCTAGACAGACCTTTCCTTCTGAGTCTCTGCTACCTATTAGGATGTGTGCTCCGGCATGGTGCTCATGTCATTGTTTACTTTGCCTCCTCCTTCAACTGATCACTGGACTGTGCTTGTGATCTCTCTCTTTGAGTTAGTGTCTCCTCTGACTCATCATCTAGTAATATATGAGACTGAGTGAGGAAAGCACCTACCTCCTACGTCATCTCCTGGCCAAAGTGCAGCACTGCACTGTAACTGTCACTGGATGATTCTACCATTGTTACCAATTTCCTTTTGTTTGCTTGTGTTTTTTCTCTCGCAATATTTACTCTGTGATGTGGCTCTTTTTCTCTGTTATGATTTAGAGTTTATATCTTGTTTACTCAAATTAGTCCTGCTTCTTGAACATTTCTTGTTCATTATGTCATTATTTCACACTGTAACCCTTCCCTGAGTGATTCACAACTCAGATAGATGCATGGTCTCCACAGACACGCAGACTGTCTGAAGCCTCTAGCTACCTTGCTTCCTGTGAATGCCTCCACTATTACACATACCAATGCACCTGAACACACATGTCTCCCACCTCAATATTACATAATTATGTATGAGTCTTTTAAAATATTGAATATTATTTACTTTATTCAAGTAATGTAATACCAAAATATGTAATACCAAAATGAGTCAGACTGTGAAAACTAAGCATGAATAATTATTATGTGTTTATTACAGCTCAGTGAATGCTAAAGAAAACATAACATCTATTAAAATTATTTACTCAAAACAGGAGTCTGTGTTAGTACCAGAGCCGGTCATAAGTCATATGAATCATGTAGAATTAGGCAGCTGGAGAAGGGGAGGTTAAGAATAGAAATGAACAGGGATCAAATTGCAAATAAATTTGGCAGAAGAATTATGAGCTAGACAAGAGGCAAGTATCAAGAGAGAATTGTGCCTCCGTTAGTAATTTTCTAGCAAGTTTTAAGTGTTATGTATGTAGACACCTTCAGATGTGTGGACCTGGGGTGGGAAATGGCAAGAGGTGGGTCTCAATCTCATGGAGCTGTGTACACACATCCAGGTATAAACAAGTCTCCTTAAGATGTCAGTCTGAAAGAAAGTGTAGCTTCATTGTAAGCCAGACTTGCAAGTAGATCTAGCATTATGAAGTCTGGTGCCACCACAGACCATGGATATGGATAGAGAGCTCCATACTATAATCCTACATGGACTCAAGCAATGAAGCCTAATAGTAACACATGAGAACTTGAGTCCAGATCTCCAAAACTCACACAAAAATCCAAGTGCAGCGGCACATGCCTGTATTCCCTAAGGTGGATGAGAGGGGAGGTGGGAGGCAAAGATAGCTGGATCCCAGGAAACACGGGGCAGCTATCTAGGTCTACATGGAAAAGGTCCAGGTCCGTGAGAGGCCTTGTCTCAAATAAAAGTTGTAAGGTGCTTGAAAACTACACTCAAGGTTGTCCTCTGACCTCCAAACTCTGATCCGACACATACAACTCTTATAAAGGACAACATTTAATTAGGGCTGTCTTATAGGTTCAGAAGCTCAGTCCTGTATCATCAAGGCAGGAAGCATGGCAGCATCCAGGCAGGCATGGCACTGGAGGAGCTAAGAGTTCTGGTTCCAAAGGCAAACAGGAGAAGACTGCTATCTTCCAGACAGCTAGGGGGAGGGTCACAAAGCCTATCCCCACAGTGACACACTTCTTCCAACAAGACCACGTTTACTCCAACGAGGCCACACTTCTTAATAGTGCCAGTCCCTGGGCCAAGCATTTTCAAACCACCACACATACATCTGCACTAAAAAGTAAATGAAAAGAGAAGACCAAAAATAGAAACAATTCAGCATAGGAAAGCCCTGTACACAGAAGGGAAAACATTCCAAAGGAAGACATTGGGCATTTTAGGAATGGAGCCTCATTTACACGCAGAGGCAGGTTTATCAGCTGTGAAAGTTACTACCCTGACCTATACTTCGTGAGCCATATGAAATGCACGCTGTTGTAGCAGCGTTTCATGTGAAAAATTTGTACTTTTAAGGGCCTTAAAACTGCCAATTTTTCTGCAATATAAGCTTTAAATTAAAGCTATTCAACTTTTTTTTACCTTGGACTATAATACAGTCATCTACAAAGTTCATATTTGATAACCAAGTTACGATAAGAAGGAGATAGACTCATAAAATAAGTTTACAATTCCTCGTTGGGCCACGTTTGTAGCTATCCTGATGTGTATGCCTTCTTTATCTATAGACTTAGAATATTAAAGTAGTGTAAGCCAGGCTAAGGAGTCGAATCATTGGGTCAATCATTTGCAACAAAAGCTTGAGGAGCTGAACTTGAGCCCCAGCGCCCACTTCAAAGCCAGGCACAGATGTGTGCATCTGTAATCCCCGTGCTTTTAAGTCAAGGTGGGAGGCAAAGAGAAGAGAATCCCTGGAGTCTGCAGGCTAATGAAACCTGAGTAAAGCAGAGGGGCAATTAAAGAGCCCCGTGCCTGAAGCGGGAGACACCCAACTTTGTCCTCTGACCTCCACGGGTCATACTTGTCACACACATATATACACCAAACAGTACCAGCCACCATACATACAATTATTTTTATAAAGATTCATAACAGGTCTAAAAAACTGTATCTGGATATTCTTTCATCACACGGAGCATCAGAAAGAGAGGGAGTTTCCACATTCTTTCTCATATGCAGAATAATTTCAGCTACAACAGTTCCCCGAAGGTAGGGTTTGGTAATGAGATTCCAAGGACATTGCCAACAGCTATTGAATGCAACCAATATTGGTTCTGACTATAGGACTTAGCCTGTTAATTTGTGCATGGTAGATGCTAAATAAATACATACGTGAACAATTAATTACAGCATTACTCCCTACCTGGATCCAAGAATCACTCTGGAAACAGCGCTGTGTGGGAGAGATGACAGCCTACAAGAAAATTAGGAAGGAAGCCTGGAGAAAAGGGTGAGTTAGGCAGAGGACCAGCGACCTTTCCATGTGGCACAATGTGGCCCGGAAGCAGGAAAGATTTAGAAGGTGATTAAAACTGAGAATGTGTGGGAATGCCAGGACAGGAGGACGGGAGTGGGTGGGTGGGGAGCACCCTCATAGAGGCAGGGGTAGGGGGAGCACCCTCATAGAGGCAGGGGGAGGGGGGATGGGATAAGGGGGTTCTGAAGAGGAGACCTGGAAAAGGGAAAACATTTGAAATGTAAATAAAGAAAATAAAAAATAAAAAATCCAAAAAAGAAAAAGACTGAGAATGTAGGTGTCAGCATCTGTTTCCATCAGCTGCTGGGTGAAGCCTCTCTGAAGATAGTTACGCTAGGCTCCTGTCTGCAATAGCAGAGTATCATTCATAGTGTCAGGGGTTGTCTCTCTCCTATGTGGTTAGGTCTCAAGTTGGGCCAGTCATTGGTTGGCTATTCCCTCGATCTCTGCTCCATCTTTATCCCTGCACATCTTGTAGGCAGGACCAATTTGGGGTCAAAGGTTTTGTGGGTGGGCTGGTGATCCCCCTCCTTCTACAGGAAGTCCGTGTGGATACTCCTCCCCATTTCTGTTCTCTCTCCCAGCCTTCTCCCCACCCCATCCCCATATCTGATCCCCACTTCAGTGCCCCTTCCCATCTCTCCTCCCACACAGTTCCCTCACTCCCTCCACCTCTGATATTATTTCTATTTTATTTCCTCTTTTGCATGAGATTTAATCATCTTCCCTTGGGAAGTCTTGTGGAAAAGTAGGGGAAAGATTGAGGGAGCCCGAGGAGTCGACCTACAGATTCAACTAAGCTGGGCCATCGGGGCTCACAAAGACTAAAGCACCCACCAAAGAGCATGCATAGGCCAGGCCTAGGCCCCCTATGTATTTGTAGTAGATGTGCAGCTTTGCCTTCATGTAGGTCCACTATTGTGGCAGGGGCTATTTCTGACTCTTCTGATCTTTTGGATCCCCTTCCCCTAGCAGGGCTGCCTTGTCTGGTCTTAGTGAGAGAGGATGCTTTTAGTCTGGCTGCTACTTGATGTGCCAGGGCAGGTTGGTAGCCCCCGTGGGGTGATTCTCCTTCTCTGAGAAGGGGAGGGGGTAATGACGGGAGAAGGATGTAAGGATAGGACTGAGAGGAGGGAGGCTGAAATCATGATGTAAACTTAATTAATAATAATAATAACCTTTTTAAAAGACTGAGATTGTGACTCCCCAGAATTTGAGAGACCCCCAGCATCACAGAGTTTTTTTGATGTGTTAAACAATCTTACTGGCCTGTCAATCAAATAAATGTTAATGGAATTATTGGCTCTGTTTGATTTTTTTCTTGTTAAATATTTGAAATGTGTTTCTATCAGAAAGGACAGACTCCGACCTAAAAGGTAAAATAGCAACTGCTTCAAACAAAATAGGAGTCAATATCCCTCATGAAATGTATTTAAAGTCAGTGGTAAAATGGCTGAGAAAGGGTTCTTGAGGCAGTTGTTTAAAACTTGGTGGGAGAGGATACACCTGATCCTGTAGAGACTTGATGGGGGGTATCCTCTCATAGTCAAAGGGGAGGAGTGAGGGGGGGAAGAAAGGAGGGGGCAACATTTGGGATGTGACTAAATAAATAATTAATTAATTAAGAAGAATAGCATTTCAGCCAATTGAAAATAGTTTTGAAATATCAGTGTGAATGAAAATACCTTGAAAGAGGTGTATCTGCCAAGACCGATTGACTGACTAGAGCTACAGCAATATAGAAATATTGGACAGTTATAAATCTAGGCCCTAATTACTTTACCTGGGATAGCTTTACCCCCCCCCCAAATAGCCAAAACTTGTACACATCCGTATAGGAGCTAACATAACTAATAAATAAAAAGCTTATTTAGCGTATTAATTTTAACAGAGCGCTAGCTTCCACTAATCCTAAGAATGTCATCATATAGCATCTTAGGCCTGTAGGAAAGATTTCTCCCTCTTATTGGAACTATCTCTCTTATGTTTTCTCCAATATATTTGAAAATCGCCTTGATTGATAGATAACCTTGTTCATTCCATTGCTATAAAAACTCCATGAATCTCCTCCCATGTTAAAACACGGACCAGGAGATGACTGAGACTTACGTTTCTCTGGCCATGGTCAGTCAGATTTGGCTCCAGAATAAACCATCATATATTCCCTTTGGGGGAAAAAAACCTACCTAGTAGATAAAAGATAGTTTACTCTCCACACAGGCCTTAAAGGGGAAAAAATCATCTTTGTGTTTTTAGGAGAGTTCTAAACCAAAAATGACACCTTACTGAATTAAAATAGATCTTACTGATCTATTTTTTAGAGCTGAGAAAGGCTATGAAAAGCCAAAGGCGTTTACAAGTCAAAGTTAGAAGACAAAGAGTGATTGAACAAGGAAGAAGTCATTGTACAGAGAAGGGAATGGAGCACCCAGGGAGACAAAGCTGGGAACTCACACAGTTCTTACGAGTTACACAGAAAACGTTGTGTTCATGTTTTTCTAACTCAATCAAGCTATCACACACAGCTTCATGTCTGGAGTCTCTTTATATACTTTCAAGTAGCTACATTTTGGCTGACACTGATTTTAAGCGTAATGAACTTTTCCCCTCTTGAATAGCAACTGATCTGACATTGAGATCAAAATTTCCAAACAATAAATAAATAAATAAATTTATAAAACAGAATAGCAGATAGACATAAGCTCCCTTGATCATACAGCAAGTATCCTGAAAAATAAAAACAGGAAACAATCTAAAGTGTGTATGAGCAATGCTTCCCTTTCCTTGGGCTCTTTATTCTTTTAGACATTAGCATCTACTTCTTCTTTTAATTAATCAAAGCATTAGTCATTAGTTTAGCAGATGCATTTGTCCATTAATAAAACAAATATTTATTGCCCATTAATCAGTGTCAAGCTCTATCTTAGGGACTATGAATGAAAGAAATTAATGGCATACATCCACTATATTTAGAGACTTCCCATAGGAGGGTGAAATTGGTGTTAATGATAATGTAACATAATGAATAGAAACCTGTCCGAACCAGCTCATGAGAAAGCTTAAGAGGACACAGGCACACTTCACGGATCTGAAAAGAAGGCATGGAACTCAAACTTGATCTCTATCGTTCTCTCGAAAGAACCTAGGAGAGTCCAGAGTGGAGAAAGAAGTACTGGAGGAAATGGGAGTGTGGGTGTAAATATGGTACACATATATGGAATTTAAAATAAACTTAATCTTTTTAAAAGCTTCTATCATCCTGAGCGAGGTAACCCAGTCACAAAAGAATGAACACGGTATGTACTCACTGATAAGTGGTTATCAGCCCAAAAGTTGGGAATACCCAAGAGTCACTCCACAGCAACCGTAGGGCTGAGTGTGAGGTCCCAGATGGAGGAGTTGGAGTAGGGACTGAAGGAGCTGAGGGAGTTTGCAGCCCCAGGGAGGGAGCAACAGTGTCAACTGGCTTGGCCCCTGGATACTCCTGGAGACTGATCCACCAACCAAAGAATACACATGGAGGGACCCATGGTGCTGTCCACAAATGTGGCAGAGGAGGATCTTGTTCGCCATCAAGGGGAGGAGAGGTCCTTGGGCCTAAGTATAGGAGAATGCCAAGCAGGGAAGACGAGAGTGGGTGGGTGGGTGGTTGGGGGAATACCCCCATAGTGGCAGGGGGAAAGGGGAGGGAATGGGGAGGTTCTAAAGGGGAGATCTGGAAAGGGGGGAACGTTTGAAATGTAAATAAAGCATGAAAAAAAAAGCTTCTATATTGAGGGCTGAAAGATGCAGTAATGTACTTCTATGTCCATTAACAAATGTTGTTAGGGTCTCCCTGGGCCCAAGATCTATCCAGCCATGGTATTTGTTTTTGTTTTCTGTTTTTCTCCAGATCTGTGTTGTTTCTTGCTAACCAGGCTTGAAATCCAATCAGAATGATTAGTCACTCCCATAACATCCATGCCACTAATGCACTGGTGGGCATAGCTCACCAAGCCAGGCACTATTGTACCTCCCAGTATACACAGATGGGTAAGACTGTTAATGCACGTCCCCCACCTCCAGCAGCACAAATAGAACTTTCCAGCACTTTAAAACCTAGCCATCAGGAATGACACTTCCATGTCAATACCAGCTTGATAGCTTTATGTCCTGTGACTGAGGTATGTGGTATTCCCAGCAATACCGTATTACTATCAAGTTCTAGAATATAAGCAAGAACAGCAGTAGCTGGTAAGGTTTTGAAGTGTCTATACAATCACATTGAATAACAACTCAATTAAGTACAGGTGTTTCAACTGATAGCCCACAATATGTGAAAAAGCATTGTACCCTCATTAGAGGGTACCTCCATTTAAACCTCATTTATAACGTATATGTATGTATTTTAGTAAGCTTCTACAGTAGTGTTTCACATGGCTTTTTCCACAGGTCTTTAGCATTAAATATTCTTCATGTAATGCTCCCTCCGCTGTCTGTCCTCCCATCCTGAATGACAGCGAAAGCTTCCAGTGTCATTATTCCTCCTTCTCTTTTTAGACCACCTACATTCTGTTTCCTTTTCCCTGAAATCACTCTCTGGAAGTTTCCTGCCTTGCATGGGAACTCCAATGGAAGCATACATATCTAAAGATGCAAAGCAAACATGCACATTTGAGAGAGAACATAAATCATTTGTCTTTCAGAGTCTGTGCTACTTTGCTGAAAATTCAATTCCAAGCTCCTTCCCTTTACCTGCAAATTTTGTAATTTGATTTTTTTTTCTTGACAGCTGAACAATATTCCATTGTGCAATGAAGAATTTCTTCATTACTTGTTTATCATTTATGAACATCTAGGTTGTTGGGATTCCCTGGCTATTATGAATAGAGCAGCAATGAACACCGAAGATCAAGTACCTCTATGGTGGGATATAGAATCTTTTGGGAGTAGGCCTAAGAGGTCTGAATAGATCCTGTGATAGATTTAATTCTGACTTCTTATGGAGTTTCTATGTTGATTTTCTTTGTGGCTATACAAGGGTCCACTCCCACCAGCAGTATAAGTACTGTTCCTTCTTTCAGCGCTTGGTAATTAACACAAAGACTTCTGGCTGGAAAAGATGAAGAGCAAGAGACTTTGGAAACCCTGCTCTAAGTGTAATGTCTTTATTATATGCTCCCTTCAAGGATCTGAGTTCTGTGCAGAAGAATAGTGAAAATGATTGTAGGAGCCTGAGGTCATGGGTGATTGTAAGAAACAATGTCTTCCAGACCCAGCAAGGCTGATATACATACAAATTCACAGAGATTGTGACAGCGTGCACAGAACTTGACTGCATTAGTTCAAACCAGACAAATCCCCGAGCACAGAAGTATAGAAGTAGGCATAAAGTCCCACTCCCGACCAAGAAGTTATTTGCAACTGATACCTGCATGGAAAGGAAAAGCCCCATGTCCACAAGAAGCTGGCCAACACAAATGAACTTCATATTGCTTGTGTGTGTGTTTGTGTGTGTGTGTGTGTGTGTGTGTGTGTGTGTGTGTGTGTTGTTTTAGTATTTTTGTTTTATTGAATTTTGGTTTTGTTTGTTTGTTTATTTGTTGATAGAGATGAAAAGGGCGGAAGAGGGAGGGAGAGAATGAGTTGGGTGGGTAATGAGGTAGAGAGAGGACCTGAGAGAAGATGAGGGAGGGCAAAATGTGATTATAATAGATTGTGTGGAAAAAAGCAAAATTAAATTGTTATATGTAGGGGATCTCTGCAAACACCATGACCAGCAGAATTTGTGCCCTGCAAGGCTAGAAGGAAATCCAGTTCAACATGACTCAGCAAGTAGCAAGTGTTACTTCAAATTTCTAGAGTCTGACCCCAGGCAGCTTATGTTAGGCATGTTTAAGCACAGCACAATTTTGGAAAAAAAAGTTTCCTAATGACAATGAACTCAATCCTGGGTGTATAACAAGATACAATTCAGTTAAAACTCCTTTCAAGGTTCATATGACCATTTCCATAAAGATGGGTTCTATTGACTGAAAAATAATCCTCAAAATAATGGGCCTAGGGAAAATGATTGAGATAAACATAAAGTCTGGGGGAAAAAGGTGTGGCCTAATCATACAGATAGAGCAGAGGTCACCAGGTTGCCAACCACCTCGACTCCATTTGTAAAGTACATGTGACATTTACCATAAGATAAGTTCTATCGACTGAGAAACAATGCTCAAGATAAGGATCTAGGGAGAAAGAGACTAGGATAAGCATGAGTTTGTGGGAGTCAGGTATGGCCTGGTCCTACAGAGAGCACAGGTAACCAGGCTATTAACCACATCAATTCCCAGCCTTGTGGGCAGAACACGGGTTATACATCTCTTACTTCAAAGAGTCAATCCTGCATGTTTAACATCCCTGGACTCTCCAGTGCTTCTCTATGATCACCAGGGCTGTGTGTCCTCTGTAGTTATCCTTTTGCAAACTAACAGTTGAAGACTTTGCTTCAATAACATGACTTCCACTAGCACTGAGAGATTGCCTACAGTTATAGTACCAAGCATGGTATTTCTCTTGTTGAATAGGTCCTACGTTCAATTGGAGAGCTGTGGGTTAGCACCAAAATATGTCATTCCTTCAGGCTTAGAGTATTGTGGCATCGTGGTCACTGATGAAATTCATAGATGTCATAGCTGGGTAGGACAGTTGGTTGCCCCCCTTTTTTGGGAGCTTGCATGACATCTTCTGGTACCATGGAGGTTAGTCCTTGGGGGGAGGGCATTCAAATCAGTTCCAGCCAGTATAACTCCCTAACAACCATCTATAAACATTTGCCCTCATACCTACAGATAACTATAGTCTTCACCCCTCAGAACGGAAACTTCTCCTTTCCACAGATGGGAGGCACAGAGAAGCACAGCCAATCAAAATGCACAGTTGTAGAGCCATATCCCAATGGTAACATCTATGAAAGACTCCCAAACCTAAGTCTTAGAGAATATCACAGAAGGAGCAGAAAGATTGTAAGAGCCAGAGGATCAGGGGAATTACTCTAACATTGTATCTCCTAGTAACATCAGAAGCAAAAACCATAAAATCTCACCAACTTGTTTACTGAAACATCACCTGGACAACCGTGACACTAATACACATAGCAAAATGTATGATAAAAACCCACATTTAATTGGGGCTGGCTTATAGGTTCAGAGGTTCAGTTCAGTATCATCAAGGCAGAAACATGGCAGCATCCAGGCAGGCATGGTACAGGAGGAACTGAGAGTTCTACATTTCATCTGAAGGCTGCTAGCAGCATACTGGATTCCAGGCAGCTAGGATGAAGGTCTTAAGCCCATGTCTACAGTGACCCACCTACTCCAATAAGGCCATGCCCCTAATAGTGCCACTCCCTGGACCAAGAATATACAAACCCTCACAGCAACTGAGGAAAGCTGGGAATTGGAGAGGTGGCTTTCCCCATGGCAGAGCACACCAACTACTTATCCAATGTTAAATGGCCAGTCTTAAAACATACCTACAGGTAGCATTATACAGACTTAAAGGTTATACTTAGAAAAATATATATGTGAATATGCATATATATATATATATATACACATACATGCATACAATAACAATTATTGAATTATTGAAGAGGCCATGAATTTAAGGAGAGCAGTGATGGGTCTATGAGAGGGTTTGGAAGGAGGAAACAGGAAGAAGAAATGTAATTAGATTGTAATCTCAAACAAAACAAAACAAAACAGCTATCTTTTCTCTAATGTGTGTTTTTGACCACTTTGTCAAAAATCAGATGGGTGTAAGACTCTGGGTTATATTTGGCCCTTCATTTCCATTCCATCAATCAGTATGACTGTATTTAAGCGAGTCTTATGCTTTTTTTTCTACAATAGCTCTGTAGTATAACTTGCAGCATGGGATAGGGAGACCATAAGTAGTGTTTTTATTATTCAGGATATTTTTGGCTATCCTCAGTCTCTTGTATTTTCACATGAATTTTGAGGGATCTTTTTCAATTTCTGTGAATAATTCCTTTGGAATTATGATGGAGATTGCATTATATCTATACATTGCTTTTGGTGAGATGGTCAATTTTATGATATTATTTCTACCAATCCATGAGTATGGGAAGACTTTCCATCTTCTGCTTTCATTTTCAGTTTCTTTCTTCAATCTGTTAAAGTTTTCATTGTACAAGCCCTTCATTTTCTCTGTTAAATTAATTACAAGACTCTTTCCCCTGAGACAATTTGAATGGAATTACTTCCCTAGTTTATTTCTCGGTATGAGTGTCATTTGTGTACAGGAAAGCTGCTGATTTTGTATTCTGATTCTTTGCTGAGTATGTTTATCAGCTGTATGTGAATTCCAGTAGACTTCTCAAGGTCTTTCATCATATCATCTAGAAATAACATTCCATAAACAAGAATTCTCCCATTCTCATTTATATTCCCGTTACCTCTTTTTCTCCCATGATTGCTTTAGGTGATAATTCAAGCACTGCTTTGAACAGGAGTAGAGAGACTATTCCTGATTTTGGTGGAAATGCCTTGAGTTTTTCTTCATTTTGCATGATTTTGGCTGTGGGGTTATTATATATTGCCTTTTCTGTATTGAGATATGTCCACTGTATCCCTAGGATTCTCCTGGACTTTTATCAGTAGGGAGTTTGGATTTTTGTCTAAGGTCTTTTCTGAATCTAACAAGATGATTGTGTCATTTCTGTACTTGAGTCTATTTATGTACCACCTTAGTTTTTGAGAAGAGGTTCTTCACTGAATTTGAAGCTCATTATTTTTACTAGTCTGGCTGGCCACAGAGCCCTTGGGATCTGCCTGTCTCTACCTTCGAACAGTGGACTTACAGATTCATGCTGCCACACTCCATTTGTGTGTGGGTGCTGGAGATCCAACCTCATGTCTTTGAGTTTGTCTACTGAGCTCATATCCAAATATTTATATCAATCAAGCTCACATCTCAGAAAGAAAATTGTAATAGCAAGTAAAAAGTGCAGACAAAAGACAGGAAAGGAGGAAGTACAGAGAGAAAGACTGTTGTCTTAGGTACTGTCCTATTGGGGTGAAGAGACACCATAACCACAGCAATGTAGAAAAGAAAACATTTCATTGAGGGCTTGTTTACAGTTCATCACTTTACTTCGTTATTGTTGCAGTGGGGATCATGATGGCAGGTAGACAGGAAGACAAGGTGCTGGAGGAGTAACTGAGAGTTCCATCCTGATCAGGCAGCAGCCAGTGATAGACACTCAGTTTTGAAACCTGAAAGCCCACCCCAATGACACATTTCCCACACCAACAAGGCAACTCCTCCTAATCCTTCTAACCTCAGAAAGTTTCCACTCCCTGGTGACTAAGCACTCAAATATAGGAGCCTGTGGGGCCATTCATTTAAACCACCACAACTGTCATCTGATAAGAAATCTTACAAGCAACAAAAGGGCTCATGGCAGAGTGTACAGAGTTAGTTTGGTGATAAGGTGTCCTAGTGGTAGCCCAGAGAAGGAGAAGAGAGGTTTCTAGAATGATGGCTGTATAGCATGAAATAAGCAAGGTGAACTAGAAGAGAAAAGAGGTCCGAAAGGAACATGGGGAAACTCTTGTGGCTCCCCTCCCTCATCCAGCAAACTTCTGGTCTAGCTTTGAGAGAAGAGAAAGACCTAGGAAAGCCTCTTCTATCCACAATCAGTCTCAGAGTATCCAAAGATCCTTTCAAGTTCTCAGTGCTGGCAAAATTTCTTTTGCAATAATACTGAGGCATCAGTTGCCTTTGCCACTGTGTTATTATTTACTCTGACTGCATAAGGCAAATGTTGAGTGATGGTAATCCGTGTGGAGGGAAGCGAGGAGACCAGTGAACTTTAACGCTGTAGAATAGGAAGAGTCCTTGATATGTGTTCAGATTTCTTGACTAGTGTTAAAGAAACTGGTTTTCTTTTCTCCAATTCTCCATCTGCAATGGAATCTCCCTGCCAAGGTGAAGAGTTCACAAAAACCTTTTACTGGGAAGACTATCGCTTTCAAGGCTGAACTCAATTCTGACAATACAGAATACAGACAGGGCAGGATCCAGGATGTGGAAAGGATTTCCCCTGATCAGCAAAGGATGGTCTTTGCTGGTAACCAGCTGCAAGATGGATGTATATCAGACTACACTCAAAAGGAACTCACCCTTCATGTTGTGCTGAGAGTTCCTGAGTCTTACACCAATCCCAAGAAGAACAAGCAGAAGATAAAGAGGGGTAAACTGACTGACCTGACATACTGGAGAATGGATGAAAATGGCAGATGTGGTCAGCTTCATCAAGAGCATTTTTTGATGAATGTGGTACTGGGATTTTTATGGCCGTCCACATTGACAGACATAACTGTGGTAATCGTTCTCTGATTAACTGCTCCAACAAACCAGGAAATAAGTGATAGTGTATGAGTTAATAAAAAGACAAGAGCTAAGAACCAGGGGAAAAAGAAAATACCTTTCATTTAATTTTGATACAATTTTAGAGGACTATATAAAATTGTCACAGGTTTAGAGACCAGCACATTAAGCATTATGGTTTAACACAAAGGACATACGACTACAGGGTCACATGCTGAGCCAGATATGAGAATTAACATGTCTATTTTTAAAGGCAGGTATTAGAATAATTAACAAAAATATAGAGCAATGCTATTCTTTTCATGGGTTGATTTATAATGAAAAATTATTTTCTCCAATATATGACATTTCTGTAAATATGTAAGAGTTTCTAGTATTAAAAGTTAATATACAAATATCTGAAAATGCTCTGTTTTAATATTTTATATGGTAAATATAATAAAAGAGTTCTTTAATATTTTGAATGGCCTAAGAGGATCCTGAGGCTACAGTGGGAAAGCCCAGCCCTTGCCCTATTTCCTGACAGGGATGTGGTTTCCAAACTAACTAACCCAGGCAAGGTATGTGTTAGGTAAGACTGCCAAAATTATTTTCTCTCAGCCCCTTCATGCTGGTTAAATATTGTAACCCACAAATTTGTTCTTTGTCTCCTAACATTTTTGCCTGCTCTGAAAGAAACTATACAGCTCCTTATCTGACCTTCCTCCAGTAGAAGCCTGGTGCTAATGTTTCCTGTTTTAAGAGCAGCACGCCCCCAAAAGATACACTTTCTTCTCCCCAACTCAGACAAAACACATTACGAAGAACCACCCTGCTTCCCAAATGAGAGTCTGCTCCAACAGAACTCACAATTCAGTGAGTCAGAAGGGAACAGGCAGATAGTCATCTCCCTGAAACCTGGCAGGCTTCCCACCAGGAGTCTGAGCTGCCCAGCTGTGTGTCAGGGTGAGTGAGCAGGTACTCTTGGGTCTTACTAAACATTCAGCACACAGAAGGTCAGAAGTGTCTGTTAAGATGTGTAAGAAAAGAAGTGGGTAAGAGAGGCAGCCTGGGGCTATAAGGTTCAAGGGTGTTGAATATAGGATATTAATCATAAGTTCTAGTGGCTGGTGAGCGCCAGTCATGAGTCTAGCTGGTCTTCCAGTCTAGCCTATTTAGCAAGATCCACTCCAGTGAGAGACTGTAGGGGAATAACACTTAGGTTTGTCCCTTGGCCTGCATACATACTCACCTACACAAGAACACACATCAGCACACATAAACTTGTATATGTATGCACGCACACACACACACACACACACACACACACACACACACACAAGTGGAGATTCCTGTTCTACCCACCATTTTATAAACAGATTTAAAGCGCTTGGCTTTTACTAAGTGGTTTTGTTTGTCCCACCCGGAAGTTCCTTGCTTGCTCTATGGATCTGGGGAGACTTTTCCTGCTCAGAGGCCTGCCCCCCAAAAGATTTTGAACAATGCGAGTAATAACAATTAGACAAGCAATTCTTTATTTTATGAGACCTTTTGGGTGCTTCAAACAGAAAGCTGTCACTGGAATAATTCTAGCCTCATCAATGTGCAGGAATCTGACACTGAGTTTTTAGGAATATTGGATTTAGAGACGATTAAAAGTGGACGTTCTATTTCTTGGATTTGGAAGTGAAAGACTCAGATGGATGCTGTCCTTCCAGAATCTGAAAGATTGGGAAATGGCAGAGGGACAAGGTCTGGAGAAAAGGTTCTCAACCAGTGGGTCGCGACCCCCCTCCATAGGTGTAGTCTAAGACCATTAAGAAACACAGATGTTTACATAACAATTCAGTAGCAACGAAAATAACTTTATGGCTGGGGATCATCACAACATAAGGATTATATTAAAGAGTCGCAACACTAGAAAGATTGAAAACCACTACCCTTGAGTCCTTGTCGATTCTTGACTCTTCTCACCTGTCCTGAAATAAATCAAGTAAACTTGGTGATCCAACTCCTCATCACCTCAGAAAGAACAATCCCCTCCCCTCTCTCTGACACCCCTCTTTGGTGCAAAAATAGTACCTCAGGGATAATCATAGCTTGAGAGGAGATCTTTCTGATGACTTAGTGTCGAACCTGGTCATTCCGAGCTTATTTCTGTCCCTTTCTCCACCCACTCAGGAAAAGCAGAGAAGGGCACGCACTTAGCAGCCTAAGAGCTTCAGTTTAGCTCTCCTGGTTCTTCTGCTGAGCTGTGGAGGGCAATGACTTGATACAACTGCACTGGGGGGCTGCCTAGGAGTAAATATCCTGTGGACAGAGGACGAAGTGGTGTTGATGGGTGGTGGATCCTGCGCTCTTGAGCCTGGTGTGCTAGAACAATTTGGTACAGGGTAGGAAAAGACACCAGGCTGGCATTGCATCCGCACTGTCTGTGAGATGCTGGGGAAAAGGGGGGTGGGGGGGCGCTGTGTGGGTGTCTTGGCTTGTTGTGCAGAGCACTGGAGGAGCCACAGCCGCTGAGGGGCTGGGCTCGGTGGGGCGTGGCAGGACAGATCCGGAGTTTGCCCAGGCTGGAGGGGCGGGCAGGGGCGGTTCCTAGCTCAGGAGCCGCAAGCAACTTTTCCTTGCTCTCATTCAGGCTGGAGAGAAGTCCTCCGTACAGTTTCTGGAAAGTCTAGCTTCTGGGAGCCCTGCACCAAGGGTACTGTGCTCACCCTAGAGCACTTTAGATTCCCCAGCGCAGACCCAAGATGGGACCGGGACAGGCAGGGGGCGCGCTTCTGCTGCGGCTGCTTATGCTCTCTCAAGGTAAGTCTGAACTCAGCTGTGCCTCCGAGGCTGGAGGGACCCGCAGTGGTCCTAGGAGAGCAGGGGAGGGATCGAGTGCAGCTCTGGAGCTGGCAATGTCTGCTCTGCACCCATGTGGACTCGGGATCCCGGCTTCCTGGAGCCACTTGAACAGACACCACACACACACACACACACACACACACACACACACACACACACACACGTCCGCCTTAAGACGCGTTTCACCCAATCAAAGCATCCTTCAGGGTCATCTTTCGTAGGGCTTTGGGTTTAGATGTTCTCACACCCACAGGCTTGGAGTGTTTGTAGGTGGCCCGCAGACCGTGCGTCCAGCCTCCCAACTTCCTGCAGATCTCCAGCAGGTGCTGAGCTAGCTCTGAACCAGGAACCTGGTTCCTAAACCTGGGGTTTAGCTCTGGGGCTGCAGCTTGCAGCTCTCAAAGGGTGGCTCTGCCGGAAACTCTGATGTGTATTTTTCACCCCACGTGCACAATGCCCCCTATTCTTATTTCAGGAAGGAGCACTGGTGTTTTTTTCCATAGGAGGAAGAAAAGCCAATCACCTCTTAAGTGCTAAGCAGAGGGGAACTCTTCCTTCCCTCCTGCCTTCCGCTTATTGTTGTAATGTCCTTCAAAGAAAATAAACTAAGGTCGGTTCTCTCCACTCTCTTGAACCTAGACATGGCAAGGGGATTGCCTGAGACTGGAGCCAGGCTGCCTGACCTGACTTCCTTTGCAATAAATGAGGAGGGTGGGGAAGGCTGCTGGTGGGAGGCTCAAGAGAACTTTCTCTCCACCTTTATCCACAGCCTGGTCATGCCTAAGATGAAGGATTTTAAGGCAGTTAAGGAGAGACGGAAAGGGGGCGGGGGGGGGGGGAGATTGTATGTAGACTCTAAGCAGGTATCAAAACAGCAAAATGGTCGCTGGTTGTCAGTTATTTTTACAAAAAAAGGAAAGTGTTCTCTAAACTGTGCTTCTCTGAGGGTCATCTTTCTTTAACCTTGAGGAAAACTAGTTCAGGTTAGCCTTGTGGAATTTTCTGTCTGTCAGAGAAGAGAGAAATGTTCCACTGTCCTGGTTCTCTAGCAGACACAGGGCAGTGTTAATTGTTGGGATGCTAACCTGCGCCCCATGCCTCACACATGTTCTGTCCTAGAGAAACACAGTTGATCTGAGGAGCCGTCAGGTCTAATCTAGGGGTTTAAAACAGTTGGATTGGATTCTGATGTTCAGACTCTGGAACTCTCCTAAGAGGTTCTAGAAACCTGGGATTTTCATCTCTCTTTAATTGTTGGTATTATTAAAAGGAGCCACTGAAGCACAGCTCCATTTTCTGATCTTTGAAATGTTGAGGCTTGTTCAGGGAGGAGCCGTTGAGAAGGACCTGGGTGGAATGTGTAGCCGAAAGGCATGGAGTCTGGTACCCGGTTTTCTTCTGCTGCTAAGTAATTGGGATGATTCAACGCCAGCAAGCAGACAGGATTTATATGACACCTGTAAAAATGATTCCATGTATTTATTTCTCTCTTTCTCGTTCAATTATTTGTTTTATTTCTTTTCTTCTTTTTTCTTCTTTTTTTTTCCGTTCAATTATTTGTATATCCAAGGAACACATTTTCTCTTGATTTTAATCATGTAATTAAATAAAATCATATAATCAAGTTTTGCCATTTGAGAGAGCAATGGAGATTCATAGGTGAGCAACATAATTCCTGATGCCTTGGGTATCTAGGGTTATTTATAGATCACAGGCATGCACGATTGTGATGCAAATATATACAGAAGTTAAAACTGTAGAGGCATGCATAAATGTGTGCTTCTACACCTTGCATCCTGTACTGCACATGGACAGACGACGTTAGACACAAACGCATCTTGGATCTCATTCTAACACCTAGATTCAAATTTGTTTCCCATAATCCTTCTCACAAGTGGATAAGAGGAATAAGAACTCCGTTTTGTTCCATACATATCCCTTTTCGTTGTTCACGGGCAGGCGGAAGGTGGGGAACAGAGATCACATGACACCTAGAAAATTGTCTGGCATCAATAGGAGGAGAGGCCTTTGGTCCTGTGAAGGCTCGATGCCCCAGTGTAGGGAATGCCAGGGCTGTGAGGTGGGAGTGGGTAGGTGGGAGGGGGAGCATCCTCATAGAAGCAGGGGAAGGGGGATAGGAGAGGGGGGTTCAGGAGGGGAAGCTGAGAAAGAGGATAGCATTTGAAATGTAAATACATAAAATAGCCAATAAATAAATTCTTAACAGCATAAACAACTCAGTGTCTCTAAAAGCAATACCAAGTGCATTATGTTGATGCTATAAAGTTTGGCTGACAGCAAGAAAAGTTCTTGTATATCAGCATATAGAGGTAAAAAAAAAAATGTGTAAATTAAGTGCATATCCAGAGAAGAAACCAACTGTAACCTTAACATGAATGGAGTCACACACTCTCCAGTGGGTTCATGGACCAAGGAAATCTCTATGTGGATTCTGAATCCTATCACTTCTTCACTGCACTCTGAGAGGTCAGTCCTCTCCCTCCTTACTAGTCTCCTTTGTCTGTAAACTATTCAGTAGGTTCCTCTCATGGTAAGAAGTCTTCCTTTTGACTTTTGCTTTCCTCTTGCAGAGCACTGTCTGGGATCTCCCTCTTCATTCTAAACTTTAAACACCGAAGGTTCTTCTGGGGCCAGCTCCTTCCCCAAGGCAGGATCTCTAGCCACAGACCTCTTGATTTCAAAGCCCCAAATTTCCATACCTATGTGTCCTATTAATATGCCAGAGCCTAAGGCATTCACCACCTGTCTTCCAGGATTTCTCCTTTACAGTCCACTGTGTCTTTTGATTTTTTTTTTTCCCTTGAAGGTTAAAATTAAGCCAATGTGTCATGCAAGTAGCAAGGCTGGCCTTGTGTTCCCAAGTTTTCGGTCTCACCCTCCCTGTCATGGTTCTGCCAGTTTTTCCTACCCATCTATGCAAGTTCTGCCACCACCCAAGTCCATTCTTCACCTTCTCGTATCAGAACACCTGTAACTTTGAACCTGGCCTTCCCATTTTGTTTCTTGTCTTTCCAGTTTATTGTTCTCATTGCTTCCTTTCTAAAGCAGTTATCTGCCTTATCAATCTACACCCTTACTATAAACACTTGCTGTTTCCCCACCATATCTAATATAGGGTGAAGTCCACATTTCTTGGAATTCATAAAGTCCTCTACTATCAGGCTGTGCTTTCCCTCCCAACCATCCCCCACCTCACTATTCAATTATATATATATAAGTACACACAGGTACTCCATATGTGTATGCAATGTACACATTTCAAATTTATAAGCACACCTACATTCACCATCCTATGTCTAAGTACAGTGGACAAAGATTATGTTAAACTTTTCCCAGACTATATTCCCTTGAACGTCACTAGGATGTTGCTTTTGTTCTTTTTCTCTCATGTCTTTGTGACCCACCAGTTCTCCAACAGAAGAGATGACGCCAAACATAATTATGAAGTAGAAAAGTTTTTATTCTGTAGCCCCCAAAGAAAGCATGGGGTAATCTCTAAATTCTAGGAACCAATCCGGACTCTTCTCACCCTCAGCCTCTCCATGGCTTCGGGTCACCTTTGATGAATTAGCTTTCGTCCTCCATAGCTGTGCGGTACCCCATGACCTATCTCAGTAGGGCTCTGTGCTGGCTCGTGAGCCTGTTGGAAATGTGCGGATTTGGTCTCATACTTAAAAAAGAAATCTTTATGCATCTCAGATGTTCATTCAGGTTTATAAGTGAATACATAAACACTACCATTGTCTCCTCACATTCTCTAAATTCAAATTGCAGTGTTGCCTGTCTCAGGACTGCCAAGATAGGCAGTCAATGACCACATCAGTTTCAATAAATTCCTTTTAAGTGGATAAGTACTCTCTTCCTTCATGTGCTAACATCCTGGGCAGATTAAGAGGGAGAAGCCTGCTTATAGACAGATGAGCTTCTAAAGATGGGATTCTAGACACTCAGCAAAAGAATATGATACATGCCAAGATACAAAAACTGAAAACGTTCAGAGATAATGGGAAAATATTTGAGGCTGAAAATATCTTAGCATCATATAAATATAACCTCTAATGCCATAAGCTTTAGTCTTTACCACCAAGCCTGATTATCTTAGTACTTAGATGGTACAGACAGACTCAGGACAATGAAAAGGAGGAGGAACCGTGGGATGTTTCCCTGTTGATTGGAAATCGAAGGTGTGAAGAGTTGCTGCCTGCTTCTTCCAGCTGTCATCATGACCACAGTTTGTCTTTCCATGCAAACAGAGACAAGCATGGCACTGAATAGCAAAGAATCCTGATTGCTGCCATAAGTCCAGAGATAATAGATTTTTGCGGATGACAATAATTCCCAGTCCCTCTTTGATGACCCACAGAAGCTCTGCCAATCTGGCAGCATACAGTAAATTCTATAAGCCAACATGTGACCATAGATTTCTCTGCTAAAGGTATATGGCAGACATGGTGTCAAATCATATAAAATGTGATACATGGTGCAGAGAGGTCTATTTGTATACAAATCCAAATATGGAGAAAGTAAGTTTCCTTGGCCCTAAAGTATCTGCAACTGGCTTCAATTCATCATCATTCTTATATGTCAAGTAAGGGCCTTCTTCTGAAAGAATTGAAGATTGAGGGTATGAGGAGACTATGCACATAGACTGATCTACTAGGAAGCTTGTGGGAAAAGAATCTTCATTTTTCAGATGATATGATTTTGTCACATTCAGATGCCAGGTTCAGAGAGGCTGCAGCTGTCTTGCAAGCATGTTGCCAACCAGCTACTGAAAGATTAAAAACAGGTATACCATGGTTAGCACCGGAGAAAGATGGAGAAAAAATTAACACCTGGAATTGTCTTTGAGTTTCTAAATTATTAAAAGGAAAAACTAAACTTCCTCTCAATTTCTTTAAAAATGTTTATACAATTTAAAACTTAGTTGTGTTTTATGTAGGTGATAATTATAAAGTCTGGCTATGGCATGATAAATATCATGTTTGCATATGGTTCTTGAATGATACCAAACAAAATGTTGAGTTTGATGAAGGAAATGTCATAGGGACAGTAAAAATCAAGTCTCCAGAGAAGACAGGAGTCATTAGATCTTCCATGGAGGACTGTGAAGGTCCAGTCCATCACTTTACCAGGATGGAAGCAGTATTATGGCAACATAAGACATGCATCAAGGTCCCTGGATGCACTGTTCCCAGAGGTTACAGCATGGCTTCTGTCAAAGGAGGGCCTACGTCTAATTCCTAGATCACAGAGGAACACTGACACAGAAAATTCAAGCTCATGGTGTTGACAGAGGATGAAAGATGAGAGCTAAGTGATCCTCTGGCCTTAACTTTTCAACTATGGCGGACTTAGAGTCTTACCTTGAGGGTGGGGAAGGCCCTGAAGCTACCAGAGAAAGGAAGTGATATGCTCAGAATTGCTCACTGCCATATCACTATAGGACAAGGAAGAGGATAGAGGGATAGAGACCAGGCAGAAGATACCATGCACATCTAGGAGAGAATCGGGTTTAGAGCTAGTTTACCACACCAGGAAAGAGATGAAACTTAAATTTAAATGTAAATGCTATGAAAGAAGAAGAGAAGACAGTATTTGACAATGGACTTAATTTTGTCACTGGAGGGAAAGATCAAGCAGATGTTCAGATTTCTGTTACATAAAGCACAATGTACAGCCTTATTTTAGCAAGGACTGCTAAAAGAGGTAAGTTGTAAGAAAGGGATGATCAGTTTGAGGCGGTTGAGTTGGTGACATCCAGGGGTACCCTCTAGTTAGTCCACAGTGTTGTTTAGTGGGCTTATGATCCAGAGCATGAGATGTACAGAGAGACAGGAGGTATCACATCTGGAGACAACCAAGCACATGGTGTTGCTGAGTCAAGCAAGGAGAGAAGAATAGGTCTCAATTCACAACTTAGAAACTACCTTGGAAGGTTAGATGAGAAACAAGTGGTATGGAGAGAAGGGGGAGGAAGGGGGAGGGCAGGGAGAGAGAGGGAGAGAGAGAGAGAGAGAATGAGAATGATGCCACTTGGAAACAGCAAGAAATCTGTAGGAAGTGAGGCACCACAGAAGAACTTGGAGAAGGAGAGAGAGAGGGAGGGGGAGGGGAAGGGGAGGGGGAGAGGGAGAGGGAGAGGGAGAAGAAGGAGACAAATTTGCAGAAGTCACATGAGTGTGGTTGTTTGGGTAATAGCAGTCTCCAGTCTGCAGTGGATAAGTAGCAGTGAGGACTAAGTGTAGTGGGATCCTGTGGACAGTGAGGAACACTTGTCAGAAAAGGAGAGGAAGAACAGAGAGGGATAAGACAGGAGACTTTCCTTTCAGCCTCTAAACCAGTGGCTCTCAACCTTGCTGGTGCTGCGACCCTTTAGTACAGCCCATCATGTTGGGATGACCCCCAACCTCAAAATTATTTCCATTGCTACTTCATAACAGTAATTTTGTTACTGTTGTGAATTGTAATGTAAATCTTTTTGGACATAGAAGCTTGCCAAAGGGGTCATAACCCATAGGGTGTGGACTACTGATCTAAGCAAAGATGGAAAGACTTGAATATGACTTATGATAGTTAGATCTCAAATTTTCTATTTCTAATCCTGCATGGTACATGTATAATTTTTCCAAAATCATGTCGTAGCATCTGTGGGTTTCAGACACCCAGAATCCAAGAGTGAATAGGAACAGCTTTAGTGTTTATGAAAGGATCTTAGAGGGGAGAAAGGAGAAAGATAGGGAAAAGTAGTATTTCCTTTTAATTGTGTGTGAGTGTGTGTGTGTGTGTGTGTGGGCGCACGCGCGCGCACGCACACTCACTCTTGCCCATGGGTATATGTGTAGAGGACAGATGTCTATGTTTGTGTGTCTTTTGCTATTGTTTTCTACCTTAAGTTTTTTGAACAAGGTCTCTCCTGGGTCTGGAGCTTGCTGTGTCAACTAGACTAGCTAGCCAGCAACCTCCCAGGATCCACCTGTCTCTGTTTCCCATTTCTACCTAAGTAGTGGGCATATAGTAGTGGGCATATAGTAGTGGGCATGTCCACGGCCATGCCCAGCTCTCTACAAGGGGGGTTGGAAACCCAAAGTTAGGTCCTCATCTTATGAAGCGGGCACTTTATCTATAGAGCCATCTCCCCTGCCCTGTTGTTAATATCGTTAGAGTCATACTTACCACAGATTGCACATATTCAAGGGTTTTTATCTAGTCTATGACTGCTGATTCCTGTACAGAATCGTTATGTCCACTATGCTGGACAAACTTAAACTGCAGACTTTGCCAGCCTTTTCGGTTCACAGAATACTGTGGCCACCAATCATTTTAAATGTATTGTAGCTTTTCTTGGAAATTGGTCTGTTTTCATGGCCCAAATAGTTAAAAGAAACTGTAGAACGGTAGGCAGACTCTTGGCTTATCATTTCGTCTTCTAAAGCAAAAACTGCAGTTTTTGCTTCTATTAGCTAAAAATGAATGGGGACAGTTTTTACTCCAGAAGCTTTCCGTATAAAAATGAGGTTAATGTTTAAACAGAGCGAGGCAAGTAAAAGCACATTAGAGGCTGTATTGTCATCGTCTGAGATTATTTCATTGTTTGTTAAAAAGCATGAGGAAAGCCACTACCCCAGTGGCCACCTTGGACACTGGCAGCTGTCATTCACCGAAAGGTGGCCTTTGCTTGTCTTTGTGCAGGCCTGAGCTCATTTCCATGGATACCATGTAGCCGTGCAGACTGAACTCAAGCTGGAGGCCAGCCAGAGCAGCCAGACAGCTCTATTCTGATTCTTTCCCAGTTACATTCAGGTCCTTTAACCCATAGTGTCTTGGATGCTTGATGGAGTGAAGATTGTTTTGGATTTTGGAACCTTTCTAAATCTCACTGTGGGAGCTTGGTGCATGGCGCAGATATTTTACATTAATTGATTTGGTTTTCTAGGTATTTGTTAATATAGTTCCCTGGAAGAGAAATGCGAAAGAAAAGCTTAGCCTGGAAATTGTAAGACTTATTTGATTTTTTTTCTTTTAGAATAAAAATATAATATATGGTCCTGATGAAAACACAATATAGGATTGAAAAGTATCTATGGAAGTATCATAGTAATTAAAATATAGGAATTCCTTTATTACTACAATGCTTAATATTTGCCCCCAAATGATCAGGCTGGAATAGAATCGTTGTGATATTATTTAACAATATTGTTTGGGAAAGGGTTGAGGACTTAAGACACTATTAGTGTTCTAAGATGTCATACAACCCTATGGCTTCTTTCCCTCCCTCCCTCCCTCCCTCCCTCCCTCCCTCCCTCCCTCTCTCTCCTGTCTGTCTGTCTGTCTGTCTATCTGTCATGGCCTGCTGTCCAGATGTCTTCAAGCTCTTGACTCCTGTTTTGCAAACCATTTAATTCTTTTTCACTGAAGTACTTGTATCTCAGTAAGCATACTATCTGTCATGTGATTTAGTGCCCGCATCTCACGTGGACCCTTCCAGCAGCTGTCACATGATGTGTCGGATCCTTGTTTGCTCTGATAGGCTGTGAGCTTTAAGACGGCAAGCCTCCACCTTCCTCATGTGTATCAAGATTTTATTATTAATATTTTTAAAATTACTTTTAGATTTGTTCATTTAGTGGGTGCAGAGGAGTGCATGCCAGTGCACACATGTGGGAATCAGAGGAGGACTGCTGGAGTCAGTTCCCTCCTTTCACCACGTGGGCTCTGAGTGTAGAACTCAGGTCCCCAGGCTTGGCACCAAGAGTCTTAACCTGCTGACACTGGCACTGTCCTTGTTGACATTCTGTTTGTGAAACACAAATGAATATAAGAATCACGGTAGAGCTGCCCATCTTTGTGTTGATTTATAGGATGTCATCAGCCAGTTATGTGTGATCAAAAGACAGTCTTCCACTCGGTGGATTTTATTCTCATCGATGTGTACTGGTGACATTCTTGGTGTGGATATCATGGAGCTTAGATTTTGTGCTCACTTGCTTTCATTTTATTTCAAATATAACTTCAAGGAAGGTTCCATAATTCAAGGTCACAAAGATACTGTCCTGTATTCCATAATTTTTTGTATTTTGTATAGACCTACTTTTTCCTGTAGTGGATTTTTGTGAGTGATATAAAATAGAAGTTAAAAATAAAACAACCAAACAAACAATAGTCTTAGTAACATCTGTTCATTCTGTGCGTGCGCGACACACACACACACATACACATTCTCATGCTCACAGACACACACAGACACATACATAGACACATACACACATATACTAAAATATCGCTTATTTATTCCTTTACTCTAACACCCTTAAATCCTCTTTAGTTTTAGTTGTTTATTATCATATCAGATATACACTATTTCTTTCCCAAGTGTTTTTGGTTGGTTGGTTGGTTGGTTTGGGTTTTATGCTTGTTTGTATTTTTGTTTAGTTTTTATTTTTTACCTTTTATAATCCTTTTCTTGCCATACTGAGTTAAACAGGGTCTCTAATACTAAGTAACAATATTGTGTTGAATATTCAAAAGAAAAGGCAAGAGGAGACTACTTACCACGAGTGGATTTCAGCCTCTCAGAGTCCAGGGTGATGTCTACTGTGGGCTATTTGCACATATTCTTTCATCATCGGATTCACCTTCCCTGCTATTTGCCAAAATATTTATTTAAATTGACAAATTATTTGATTTTTATAAATATATTTCTGCATCTTGGTGATAATATAAATTTCCTTCTATAATCCATTAACATGACAATTTAGATCAGTTGCTTTTTAGAAATGAAGAAAGCCTTGTATAAGTGAACTGTCTCCATCCTAATCAACATTTATAATGGGTTGTTAGATTCCAGTTTTGTACTCATGTTCATGATTGAGATTAGCTTTTTATTAGATTTTTACGCACTCTTCTTTTTTATTTTGATGTCAAGACTGAGCTATTACCATAAACTGGAATCCATTTCCTCTGTTTTGAATCTCTCAAAAATAAAATTCTATGAGCTTACAAAATGGCTCAGGTGCTACACAAGGATCTTGAGTTCCTTCCCCAGCACCCATAGAAAACCAGATGTGGTGGCTTGCAGCTGTAACTTCAAGCACTTCTAGTGGGAAATTGTAAGTGGCAAAGAGAATGTCCGGGAAGCTCCCAGGCTAGCTAGCTCTGAGTACAGAGAGCAACAGAAACAACAAGGTATATCCTGACTCTGCAGCAGAAAAGAGAAAACCAACTCTTGAACGTTGTCTTCTGACTCCCATATTCTTACTGTGTCACATGTGCATGCAGACACACACAGACAAGTACACATCTACCACAATTTTATAAAAAGTTTGTGTAAATTTAGTTTATTTTTTCACATTCTTTTTAAAATGTGTGTGTGTGTGTGTGTACACTCCAAAGGCCAGAATAGAGTATTATATCCACTCCAGCTAGGGTTGTGCTCCTCCCTACATACTGGGAACTAAATTCAGATTCTCTGGAAGAGCATCAAGTGTTCTTAACTGTGAAGTCATGACACAAGCCCCCTTTTGATATTCTTGAGAAGAAGCTCTGGGAAAATGGTTTCTCTTTGCATTTTTAGGTGTAAATTTAAATAACAGATTAGATATTAGAACTAGTTTTGGAATGTTTAATATTTATCTGCCTTTTTGCCTAATAATTTTTTGGTTTTTCCATTATGTCACACTTTAAGTAGCAATACATTCACAAAGTATGTCACTTTTGTTGGCTGTCATTTGACAAGCAGTCTGAATAGTTGGGTTGTCGTTATTATTATTATTATTATTATTATTATTATTATTATTCCAATCTTAATTGTTGACTTCAATTCTCAAATTTCCCAGTTCCTTTTCTTTTGTTGTGACCAAACTCCATGACCAAGGCAACTTATAGAAGAAAGAGTTTGTTGAGGGATTAGACTTATCAGATGGTGAATCTATGACCATCATGACAGGGAGCATGGATAGGAAGGCATGGCACCAGAGCAGTAACTGAGAGCTTACATCTTCATACACAAGCACAAATGGGGGGGGGGAGAGAGAGAGAGAGCGAGCTCACTGGGAATAATGTGTGCTTTTGAAACCTCAAGACCCACTACCAGTCACACACCTCCTCCAACAAGGCCACACTTCCAAATCCTTCCCAAACAGTTCTACCAACTGAGGACCAAGCATTCCAATATATGAACCTATAGGGGCAAGTCTCATTTAAAGCACCACAGCATCTCATACAACACAGGAAATTTTATCTACATATGTATAAATGTAAGTTACAGAGTAAGGTTAAAGATGCTTCATCAGAATTCAAGATGCCTTACAGAAGTCAGAGACAGAACGCTGGCAGACACGCACATAGGATCTTCATGGGAGGTTAGGTAGTGAACCCTTTTAGAGAAGTGCTAGATAGGTTGCTGCAGAACCAAGCTTCAGGGTCACAGGGTTGAATCAAACGCTAGGGTTGCGCTGAGCTGCAGAAGTGAGATACAGAACCGTGGAGGTCACAAAGCTGAGTTGCAGAGCTAATCCAACCAGATGAACATTTTATTTCCCTTATGTTTAAAAGTTGCCCCTAGTTATAAACTTGTTCACATAAACTTTTAAGGTGACAGGAAATTATTTTTATCACCTCAGTTTTTAATTAATGTAAGATCTGTTTTATCTACCCATTGCTGCTGTTGGTCTTGATCATTCCCACCAGGAGTTTATAAAACTTATAATTATGTCAAATAACATCAAAGAAGAAATATTCTGTTTCACTTACTATATCCATGTTATATTTATGTGCATTTCAGTAACCTGAGGTCTTATTTTCATAACTTTATTTTCTTCATGAAATTAAAATATTTCTTTATCCCCATTTCTTTCTTTCATTTCTCTTTTTCTTTAACTTCTGTCACACAATAAAATTGATGTTCTGTTTCTCACAGTATTTTATTTGCAAATTTCCCTAATGTTTGTTTAAAGTGTCCTCTGCCATCCATGGGGATTACGTTTCAATACCTCTAAGGGATGTCTGAAACTAAAGATGTTACAAAATCTTTTGTGTATTGTTTTCTCTTCTCTATACATATGTACAGTGGTTTTATTAATAAATAAAGTGCCATTATGGTGGTATACACTGAAATTCCCATCACTTAGGATGAGAGAGAGTTTTGAGTCACCCCCTATATAATGTATTGAGATAATAATGTCTTCTTGCAAACAAAGAAGAAATGGGCACAGAAAATACTAATAATTTAAGAACATAATAATTTAAATACTAATAAATTAAGAATTTAATAAAAGGAACTATCATAACAGTGCTATAATAAAGTTTCGTGAATGTGTTCCCCCACAAATCATCCAGCACCTCTACACCTTTTCCTCTGTGACGAGGTAATGCGTATGTGATAGGCAGTGTGAGATGACTAACAAACAGACTGTGATATGGCATCTGGCTACACGACGACCTGAACACAGTCTCTGCCAGGCCATGAAAGACATGGGACGGCAACTGAGTAGCTAACAGGCGAGTAGCTTGAATATGCTTGAGGGAGGGATAATTTATATTTCTGGAGCATGGAGGAGGAGATCTCATCGGGCTACTTAGACTAGCATGCAAGTTAAGAATTATGAGCTGTTTCTAAAAATCCCCAGTTACTATTTAGATCATGGCTCATTGTGGGAATGTAAAACTGTGAAAGAGAAACTACAGAAGAGGGTGAGCTGCTATATTTAGAACCCCAAAATTAATAGTAGAGGAGGTTCTGTGCTGGGACTGGAACATGGTTGCAAAACATTGGGTTCCCCATGCAATTTCCCAACTGAGGTCAGCAGGGAAGCATGCTGCCTTTCTGTCTCACCTTTCCTGGCATACACAATACACATATGCTAGTCACTATTGCTTTCATATGTAATGTGTGTGTGTGTGTGTGTGTGTGTGTGTGTGTGTATCTTTGGCTTTTAGCTGATTTTGCTGTTTTAGAACTGCCTCCAGATGCAGGGCTGAAGCTTTATTGAATGCTGCTAAGTGTGAAAGAGTTAATGCTATGTATGTCTTATGGAAAAAAATCTGTATGTTAAGCACTCTTCCTTCAGGCATGAATCAATGGATCCTGCCCTCTTCTGGTTAACTATTGTCCCATTGTTGGATATTTAGGTTGCTTCCTGTGGGATTTCCTTCACCCCTGCTGTGTATAATGTAGCTATAAAGTCATTATACACATTTTTTTCTCCTGTTTCCTTTTGGATGACTTCCCAAAGCAGCATTACATTGCCAAAGATAGTGTGCATATGTGTGTGTATCTGTGTGTTTGTGTGCATAGTGTGTGTCTGTGGGTTTGTGTGTCTGTGTGCATAGTGTGTGTATGTGTGCATGTTTGTATATTTGTGTGTGTGGTGTATGTGTATGTGTGTGTATATGTGTGAGTTTGTGTGTGTGCGGTGTATCTATGTGTTTGTGTGTATGTGGTGTTGTATGTGTAGGTATGTGTTTGTGTGGTGTGTGTGGTATGTGTGTGATTGAGATGTGTGGAGTGTCTCTGTGTCTCCGTGTATGTGTGTTAGCTCTTGTCCCATTTTCAACAGCATAGACATCTGCTATGTAGAAATGTATCAACTTCCCTAACATTATCTTTTTCATCTTCTTTTGTGATTTGTTAGATATGAAGTGACACATTCATCCTCTTTACTCACAAGGAATCACTGCCTCCAAGTTAGTTTTGGAAGTGTATTTTGTGAAAAATATCTATAGATTCAGGTCAAAGAATTTAGAGGTAGGGCCCTCTGATGTGGGCCCAAAAGAAATCTCAAAGGCTTATCTAGTTCTCACATGCACACACACACACACACACACACACACACACACACACACACTTTTACACCTGGATTTTGAAATGACTAAAACCCAGGAGTCCAACTTGCATGTGATTTCAAGATGCCTTTTGATTGCCCTCTGAAATTTTCCTTGAAAATAAAACTTCTATTTTGGCACATACAGTCCCAACAGCTGTCACTCAAAGAGGATATGCTGCACTTTCATGGATTAGAAACCTTGGGCAGGAAGGGAAGACATTCTGTTCACCACTGCAATTCACTATAGGCTACAGTGAATAGGCTATAGGCTGCACTGGCTTGGCATTACTGTATAGAGTCTCCCAAAGCCAGGGTCTTTGCAGCTTAGCCATTATTTATTATCCCATAGTTTCTCGGCTTGGGATTTTAAGGGGTGTCTTGACTGGCTATTTGCTGCTGTCAGAGGGCAAGCAGTTTTCTCTTCCTGTGAGGCATACATTGTCTCTACAGTGAGGCACCTACTAAGTAACCTGACTTCATGTGTGGTGACTTGTCTCAGAAACATACTGGGAAGGAAGTTGGGAGACATGGGTTGGGGGTGTAAAGTACATTCTGCTTCATAGAGAGGGCCTGAGTTCAGCTCCAGCCACCGAGTAGGTGGCTCACAGACTTATAACGATATGTAACTCTGAAGACCCAATCCAAGGAAACCCAATACCTCTGACCTACAAAGATACCTGCACTGATGTGTATATACCTACACAGAGACACACCTATGCACATAACTAAAAATAATAGAGACTTTAAAGAGATGCTGTGAGCAATTTGTGGCCTTCTCTGTCTTTGACTTGGAAACCACATCTTTGCCTCTATTCATTCAAGCAATGAGCAAGTGCTACTTCACATCAGGGGAAGGAGAGTGAAACTCTGCCCCCGATGAATTAGTATCAAAATATTTCACCACAGAAACTTAAACAACTTAACGTTGCTTACGAGACCTCACTCACTGCTTAGACTACAGTTCAGACACTAGCACTGCTGACATTTAGGGCTTGCTTGATAATTCTTCTAGACTGGGGGTGGAGGTAGACTGAGTAATACAGGATATTGTGCAGTGTGCCTGGCCTCCACCCACTAGATAGAGCAGTCCCAGTGTGACAATCAAAAATATATCAGATATTACCAAATGTCCCCTGAGGGGAAACCACTGAAGAAAAGAAGCCTATAATGAGAACATTTCCTGCTCTTGACCACACAGAGTGAGCTGTGAAGAGTAAGTTACAGGCTGTCACTGTAGGTGGCATTAGATAAGTCACAAGCAAATTGTTTTCTACTTTGTTGGTTCACATGGAGGATCAAGTGTAATTATTATAAATATTGTAACTATTTTGTATATTGTAAAGCCATAGCTGGGCATAGATTATTAATATTGTTATTGTTATTAATTTATTTATTGGTTTACTTATTCATTCATTTTTATTACCATTCATTTACTAAGGGAAACATTAAAATAACGGTAGCCTTATCATATTTTACTTGAGTGTTAGACACTCAAGTGGAAAACTGGAAGAACTGAGGTAGACTCTCCCTCTCAAATGCTAAGATTCTTGGATGTGACACTCTCCTGATGCATTTTTCTTTCTTCATGAAAGCCAAGAAAAGGTTATACTGCTACATTCATGAGAAGTTGAAGGAATAATTTTCTGCCTGTAACTTGTATACTTTTTCGTGTGCATTGTACAAGCATTTCACAGTTTAGCTGTACATGCCACATGCTCATTTCCAATAGACTGTAACTTAACTTGGTTGCTTTGGTGAGAACAAAGTGTACTATCTACCTGCTTTGTGATCCTTCTCATCCTGAAGACAATACAACTGAAAACCAGATTTCCTGTGGTTATGTGTGTGCTGATCTTATATGACCTCTGACCATTTCCCATAGCCAGTGTATTCTGGGTAATGATTAGCTGCACTTGGAATGGAAGTCTGTTTGCTTAATTCCATAGTAGGGTATGCATCACGACTTCCTGTCAGTGTGGTTTCCTGAGAAGGTCCAAAGGATAACACTATTTTCTTGGGTTTTATGGTATGCTTTTTCTGTGTGTCAGCAAAATACAGCCACATATCATCAGGCTATTCATGATGCAGCAGTTTTAGAAAATAAAATGGAAATTTGTTCAGGATATGCTCTTCTGTCTGTGGTGAAAGTGGGTGTGTCCAATCAAGTAGTACGGTTTGTAAAATTTCCCCAAAAGGGTGTGCAAGCCTCAGTTGTGCGCAATGATACCAAGAGTAAAAACAGAAAGAGACTGGCTTCCTTTCTTATGTGTGTATCACATGTTAGGCACTTAGTTGAGTTTCTCGTGCATTATCTCATGTATGGGAGGCTCATGTATTGACCGATTTTACAGTGAGAAAGCAGCAGCTGTCATAGGCTGAGAAGCTTGATCACAAGGCTGCTCAAACCCCACAGGCAAAGTTCTTAAATCCCATGGTGTACTATCATCTTTGCTCCATTAGTGGATTTTTCACACTAAAAAATAATTAACTTTTATCTTTGACATAATTCTGCATGCTACCACCATCAAATGTGAACAATCCTCTTTTTAAGGTTCTTCTGAAACTACATAAGAAGAAAAGTTAGATATTTTATAGCAGTGGTTCTCAACCTGTGGGTCACTACCCCTTTGAAAGTTGCATATCAGATATTCTGCACATCAGATATTTATGTTACAATTCATAACAGTAGCAAAATTACAGTCATGATGTAGGAACAAAATAATTTTATGTTAGGAGTATCACCACAACATGAGCAACTGTATTGAAGGGTCACAGCAATAGGGAGGTTGTGAACCACTGTTCTATAGAATTCTAAATAGAAAACCAGCTATGTATATTTGCATGGACATATAAATATGCAGTTTATACTTCTAATGCATGCATGTATACATTTTATTTATACAGAATAGTATGTAACACAGTGTCATCAATGTATCTGCTAATCTATCTATAAACCAGCTGAACATCCTGCATTCCCAGCCCTTGCTTTGAACCAGCCAGACATCTGAGTCATTTATTAATTAAACAGGCCTTTGTTGTCTATCCACTATGATGTAAGCAATTTATTGTTTAGAGGAAAGGTAAAATAATTGGCTATTGTTCATTTAAAAATTACTACTGATAGAGGACTACTCTAAGTACTGGACCATATGGCAGTTAATAAATTAAGCATGGTCCCTACTTTTATAGACAAAGAAGGCTAAGTATAAAACATGCAGAGCTTCAGTTTTAGAGATATCTGTAAGACCCTGTCCCACACGTTCACACAGCTGGATACTTTTTATTAAATACGAAAAAGCTAAACTACTGTCTCTCTTTCAACATATTTCAATATCAAAAACATCAACCACAAGGTGATGATTACATTTTATGATCCAGAATTATGGATTAATTCCTATAAATGAAAACTTAAAATGCCTTGAAATGTCCTAACTCTTATGCCATTGGGAAACAATTCCAGACCTTTACATGACATTTTTTAAAAAAATGTACAGAGGGAAAGGACATACTTAAATGGTACAATTTCACCCTGCTTTAAAAATGAGATGAATCATGCTGTTCTCTTTAACAAATTATTATATAAAACCATCATTTGAAGAGATGATAAAATGTTCAGCCACAAACTGTGGGAAAAGATTGGTCAAGGAATCTTGATTTTGTTGTCAGTGTTTGAAAACATCCACCGTGTTGCTTTTCTCATTTCAAATAAATATTTTATCTATAAATTTTTTCTAGGAAAATCATTTTGTTTCCTTGAAGAACTTCCCTTCCTCAAAGTTTAGAAGCTTCTACCCCTGCAAAAGACATCGTGTGTCAGTGGGCTAGGTAGACAATAAAGGCATATGACACAGAAATTTTATTTGATTATGAATAAATAAATAAAACGTAATGAATAAGACAGAGAATACATCCTAGAAATGTGACAATGTGTTGTGAATAGATACTGTATAACTAATTTTATGGTATGATAATTGACACAATACTATACACTTTACTGAGATTCTGGGGTACCGGAATCTGGACATGGCTTCCCTGGGGACTTTCCAGACTTTTGTAGAAGGCTGTAATCATGGTGTTGGGTAGAGATAGGTCTCATGTGATTGCCTGCCTCAAGAAAATTTGCCTTTCTGCTCCTCACATTGATGGCAGGTATTAACCATGCCAACTGCTTCTATTTTTGCTATTAATCTTCTCATGTGTGTATATATATATATATCCTACATTGTCCTAAAGGCATGTATGTCAGGAGGTGGGGATCACCAGAGGGAACACTACAGTCTGTCTACCACAGGTGGCAGAAGAATCTCTGTCACGTTGATGTGTGAGAATAGTGGAGAGGGAGTAAGAGTGAATGCAAGGCTCTGTGAAGAAAAGCTCTCAGAAAGCAGGGAACAGATTGAGCTCAGATGTGTGAGGGAGCCAGGATCTCAGTTGCGTGAGCTTTAAGTGGGTGGGAGGAGAGGTCTTAGAGCAACAGCCCTCAACCTGTGGGTTGCGGCCCCTTTGAGGATAAATGGCCCTTTCACATTGGTCAACCAAGACTATCAGAAAATATAGATATTTACTATTCTATTCCTGGCAGTAGTAAAATTACGGTTATGAAGTATCAGTAAAAATAATCATATGGTTTGGGGTAGGATAACATGAGCAACTATTTAAAGAGTCATGGCATCAAGAAGGTTGAGAACCACTGTCCTAGAGGTAGAGCATAGCTATGCATGCACCTGTGAAACAAATGCCTCATGAGATGCTATTGGAGAAGACAGAGGACTCATGGAGGGGTTACTAAAACGGCGTGTGAAGGAAGGCTCAGATCATCAGGAAAGACTGCATGCAAAACGTTATCTCAACAACGATGATGCCAATGGGCAGGCGAGGGTGGATGGAGAAAAGACCACCAGGCCTCAGAACCACACAAAGAACCACGGGCGACTGAAGAAAGCTGGGAGAGAAAATGCTGGTTTCCCAGAGAAGAGCACACCAACTGATTGATTTATCCAGTGCCAAAGAGTCAGCCCTTAAAACACACACACACACACACACACACTGACACTTTACTCAGTCACACACACACTCACACACACACTAGCATATTGGTACACTGCAACACACACCATACACATACATCACAACACACCACACACTCACATACACAACCTCTACACACATACAATACACACACACAGCATATACATCACACACACTCACATACTCACACACACATACGCACACTCACACACGCACTCACACTCACATTCATACACACACACTAACACACTGACTCACTGCACACACACCATACACACACTCACACACCATACACATACATCATAACACACCATATACGCACATACTCACAACCTATACACATATCCAGTACACACACAGCATACACATACACACCACACATACACACTCACATACACAGTGTGTGTAACGTTATACAGACTGAAGAGGATATATGTGTGTGTGTGTGTAATATGTATTTATACTTCTATGTACATATATGCATGTACATAGATATGCATATACATATATATGTGCACATATACATCTATACATATGCACATGCAATGACAATTAGTGGAAAATAGAGACCATGACCTTGAAAAAGAACAGAAGGGTACATACAAGGGTTTGTGGGAGAGGGAAGAAAGAAATGGGAATACAGTATAATCTGTAGAACATAATTAAATAAAAAGCACTGTAGAGAAAGAAAGGGTATGGAGTTAGGTGGGAGCGGAGGTGGGGAGTCTGGGAGGAGGTGTGGGAGAGGGGAGCATGACCAGAATATATTGTGTGGAAATTATTTTTTAAAATACTTTACAGCAGTTCCCCACAGATAGTGACTTAACAACTAGCACTCATTTTAATTCTGATTAGTTCACCATGTTCCGCCTGCAGATGTGGGAAAGGCACTTTGCAATGAGCATGTTGGGTAACAGGCCCTAGCTGGCCAATGATGAGGGCATGAGGTAAAGAGATGTAGGAGAAAGACTAGACCGGAAAGGGGTGTCTCCTCCACACAGAGGGCATTTAGGAAGAAGCCGAAAAACTGCTGAGAAGATTTCAAGGATTTCTCCCAGCAACTCTCAGGCCGGTTAAGACTGCTTCTCTGTCTCCAACTCAACTGTCAGGGGACAGGGAGTCTGCCAAATGCAACTCGCCCTCCTGCATCCCTTTTGAAAATGAAGAAAATCTATCAAATTGCTAGACGGCACCAAGTCACAGTAAATGGATGCACAAAACAATTACAGAACGACTTTTGAGATGGTTCTTGCCTTCAAAATCGAATTGTTGAAAAGCCCTTGGTGCTCCAGCCGTTCTCCAGAACTCGATGCAGTTTCTCTTCTCTTTTTCTCCTCCCTTGCTACTCCTCTAACCCCCTAAATACACACACACACACACACACACACATTCACACCACACACTCACTCACACACACACACTCATACACACACATTCACACCACAAACACTCACACATACACATACACACTCACACACACACTCACTCACACACACACTCACACACACACTCACACACACACATTCACACCACACACATTCATACTACACACACTCACTCACACACACTCACTCACACACACACACTCACACACACACACTCACAACACACACATCACACATACACCACTTTGAATTTCTTACAAAAGATATTAACATTGTATAAAACATCTAGGATACATTTGTGTCTTTCTTCATATTTATGTGTATGCCAATATGGACAGAATCTTTGAAGCCTAGAGCAATAGACTAAAATTTTCTGATAGAATTAGACTTCCCCCTCACTAATCTGCAAACACTACATAACAAACACCGAAGACGAAGTGGCGTAAATAACGGAAATGCATCTTCTAATAGTTTCAGAGGCCAGCAGTCTAAATGCTTTGGGGACAAGTACTATAGGGGTGGGGTTCTCACAGATGACTATCCTCTCCTCTTGTCTTGTTGTGGCCCTTTCCTTGTCCTTGTGTGTTGTGTGGTGTGGTATGTGTGTAGTGTGTGTG
>JADRCH010000005.1:31010127-31022495 GCA_019843965.1 Rhynchomys soricoides | reverse complement strand
GTGTGTTTCGTGCACTGAGAGAGAGATAGCTCTGCTATCTCCTCACCTTGGGAGGACATTGGTCATATTAGATTAGAGCTCCACTGTCATGGTCTCTTTAAATTTGAGTCACTTCCTGACAGTCCCTGTCAATCTCTAATTGTCCTCGAATTGGGAGCTAAAGCTTCCCTGCAGGACTTTTGAGTGACGCCCACAGCATTTCCTGAGCTTGGATAATATATTTAGATGTTTATTTCTGATTATAAGAGTGATGCTATCTACCTTATGTGAACATAGAGTAATTGTGCAATACATGATGCATTCACTGCAAACAATTATTTGTGAACCAGAGAAAAAAGATGTTACCACTCAAAGGTTAGCAAGGAGCGTGACTGTGACATCGGTTCCCCTTGACCCACTAATGCTAGTCTCATAGCGGTTGTGGGAAAGGCTAGGTGAACATCTGCATGTATAGTGCATTGTCTACAGGAAGGAGGCAATGAACTTGTGAAGTTGCCTTTTTTACTGCAAGGGTTTGCAAGCCTATTCTTTGTCCTGAGGGGACATATTTATCTACCAGTGAGTTCACTATAAGCCCAACCCTGTGAAAAAAAGACTAAAGGTGTTATATTCTTACTGGACCAATTTTATTAAGTTGAATGGTAATTTCTCAAAAATAGCTCCTGCTTCCAGGTTCCTGTCCTGACTACCTTTACATATGAACTATGATATGGGAGTGTAAGCAAAATGAACCCTTTCCTCCCCAGGTTGCATTTGGTTATCCCAGCAATAGAAAGCCTAAGACAATTGTTCTGTCACAATAGAAAACCTAAGAAAATTGTCTTAATTGACAAGAGGCTCTTTATACTGTACCTTGAGGAAAATATTGAATGTCTTTTCCTTGCTAAGCATAGTGACTGTGAAAAGAAGAGGCAAGTTGAAGAACCAAGAATCATCATCCTTGATGATCCAGAGAGTCCTGAGCCTAAGCAGATTGCAAAACAAAACATTTAGAGTGCTGTGTCCCTCTTAGTTTTGTGTATTGAAATAGTATGTGTGTGTGATTGTATGATTGTGTGTGTGTGATTGTGTGTGTGATTGTGTGTGTGTGATCATGTGTGTGTGTGTGTGTGTGGTATGTGGTATGCAGTGTGTGTATGTGTGGTGTGCAGTGTGTGTGTGTATGTGTGTGTGTGTGTGTGTGTGTGTGTGGTGAGGAGTGTGGTGTGCAGTGTGTGTATGGTGTAAGGTGAGCCTGTGGGAGGTATTTACTGGAAGCCTCATTCAAGAAACTGGTGTCCTTACACAGAGACTAGGCATCTAGCTTGTTCTTTCTGCAGTGAAGCAGAATGAACAAGAACTCAACCATCAGCAAGCTAGAAGAGGTCTCTTCCCCGATGTCAGACTTTCAGCCTTCAGAACTATGAGAAATGAGCTCCCAGGCTTGGAAATAACTGTCCAAGCAAAGCAATATTATGAATTTCACCATTACAAAAGCACACCTAGCAAGAAGGCCCATGTTTGGCTAGACATAGTTTTGCTAAAACAGACTAGGATATAATTCATCATCATCCATCTCTCCAGTCAGGTTATCCAGCATAAAGGATGTTACCTAGGAAAGAACTCTTAATGATTGTTTATCTATTGGCACGGATCCCTGTGATGAGTATTACAGGCTTACAAGGTTCTTAAGGATAGTGTGCCAGTAGAAGTGCTACCATTTAAAATGGGATGTGCAAGGACCCAGAGTGTATTGCTGAATAGCAAGGACTGTAATGCCAATAGTTCATTTGACAGAACCATGAGTAGCGAAATTACTCTCAAACTTGAGATCTAATGAAAACTTCCTTTCTAAAGTCAAACTTGTTTGAGACTAGTGACTTAATTTCTGCCTTTTGGAATCAGCTTTTCTGTTTCTGTCCCATTGTTATATCTTGGAAGTAGATAACTTGTTTGGTAAGGTTAGAAGCCCAGGGATGAAAAGGAATTTTGTTCTAGGATACAATACGGAAGCGTCACCCACATCTGATTTGGATGATAAATTTGGGACTGTGGGCTGATAATAGGTGAGATCTGTGGCTTATTGTTAGTGTAGAATGGGTTAGAACTTTTCAAGAGATATGAGGTGTTTTGCATGAAGCATGGGTGTGACTTGTCAGGGAGGCAGGCAAGAGAGCAAAATAGACTGGTCATTTCTGAAAAAAACAAATGTGTTGATGCCCTAACCACTGGAACTAGTGAATGCTACCTTATTTGGTAAAAGGCTTCTGCATACTCAATTAAGTGATGGCTCTTAAAACAAAGCATTCTTTCTTACTTGGAATGGCCCAAGCCCGACATAAGTGCCCATATAAGAGTGATGCAAAAGCAGATAGTATAGAAATAAGGAGTTTAAGCAACACCATGGCAGATTAGAGCAATTCAGGCAAGAGCTGAAGTGTGCTGTTAGTCCCCAGAAGCTAAAAGAGACAGGAAATAATAGATTATTCTCTGGAGCCCAAGAAGTCTCACAGGCTGCTGACACCCTGGCTGGCAATTTTTTACAGAACACATTTCTGTTGTTTTAACCCACCATCTTTGTCTTAGTCTTCTGCAGTGGCCACAGGAAATGAATATATCCACAGGCTCTACACATTAGGACAAGAGACCCAGAGAGATTATCTCCTCCAGCACTAATCCTCTGCTAGTTGCTTTATCTTGACCAAACTCTAAGAGTCTTTAGCTCTCAGGCAGTCTCTCACACAAATCCTTGTGTGTAGGTAAAAGGCAGAGTGATGGCAATGGTGCAGACTGAGTTCCAGTGTGTGACATCCCTCTTCCTATACAGTTTCCCGCTCCTCCCCCCATTGCTTCCTTCTTTCCCCTCTTTAATATAAAAATATAAAGATATAAAATAAAACCTGTAATAAAATATACATATATAGAATGATATATAAAAAAATCCTTTAAAAAGAAAACATGAAACTATACTTAAAAATGACTCTATTTTTTTTTCTTTTCCTCTTCTAGCAATAACATACCCTGATAGAAACAACTCTAGAAAGGAAGACTTTATTTCAGTTACCAGTTTGAGGGTATAGTCAGTCGTGGCAGCAGGAGCTAGAAGCACATGGTCACACCAGAACTACATTCAGGAAGCAGAAACTGACAAACGCTGTGCCCAGCTCCCTGTCTCCTTTTTATTACAGCCCGGGCCCAGATGAATCTTCCCACATCAACTAATCAACTCCCCATATTAATCTAATCATAACAGTCCCTCACAGGCATGCCCAGAGAATAAATACTCCTTCACTTTTCTCCTAGGTAACTCCGGAGTCTGTCAAGCTGACAATTAACACTAACCATGAAAATATCTGAAATCAGTGAAGGGTTCTTTCTGTAAAACCTTTCAAAAATTTGCTTTAAACAAATTCAGCTTTGAAATATATTTAATCTTTTAAATAAGGAGGCAATTATCCAAGAACCACAAAACAGAAAATGAGAAATTCATCTATATTAAGCATCCCCAACTACTTCGTATTATGAGAAAGTATATTAATTAGTAGCATTTCTATACATGGAAGAAGTCTTAGATTAAGTCTCTATGTTCAGAGATTAAAACTATGAGCCTTGAAGAAGATAAAAAACTTGCTGCTACACAGCACAGCAGATGCTAAGTCTTTGTTTTTCTTACTCCCAGTACTGTCTTCCCTTACATGACTCATCTACAATTACCTAAGTTTTGGAATGTAACTCAGATCAACAAGCTGGGCTGAACATTGAGTTGTCAGATCCACTCTAGTCCATTCCTGCAAAGAAGGATCAACAGCATGCAGGCTGCAAGGCCTGATCTCCAGGTCTGTGGGTGCAGATACCACTGTTTTAGGAAGGTGAAGCCCAGCTCTGCACTCCTGAGAGCTCTGGTTGGCAAAAGCTGCAGCTGTTTTTTTTCAGGAGCAGAGAGAAGTCGCATGTGCATAACATCACTTGGAATGTTATTTCTGTCCAGGGCACAGCCCTGCTGTGAGTAACTTTGAAAAGAGGTGGCACTTCACTGTCCTCATCTGTGGTGGTTTAAATGAGACTAGCTCATGTATTTGAGTGCTTACTGTCTAGTAGGCAGAACTGTTTGAGGAAGGATTAAGAGATGTAGACTTAGTGGATCAGATGTAAGCTCTTAGCTATTGCTCCAGCACCATGCCTGCCTGTCTGCCACCATGCTCCCCTACATGATGGTCATGGGCTCATCCGTTGAGAGTGTGTGCAAGCCCAAAATCAAATGCTTCCTTTTATGAGTTGTTTTATTCATCCTGTCTCTTCACTACAATAGAAAAGTAACTAAGACGCCATCTTAGACTAAGAGTGCTATGAACTGTGTAGTAAGCATTTGAGAAATGTTTGTTGACTAAATAGGGAGCTTGTTCAAATGAGATAATGAAGCTTGCTTGTAAGCATGCGTGTTAATAAACTCATCAGTTTGGTGTTGTGGACAGCTGTGACTAGAGTAAGTCATAGGTCATATGGCTCTGACTAAGCTTTCATAGAGCAACATCATATAGATTTCCAAAGAATTGAAGAGTGGTCATATAGGCTTTTAAAATACGAAAAGCATTTATAACTATTGTCTTTTAAATATGAAGGCAATTATTTGAAGAAATATGATTCTTCGATCATATGTAGGATGAAGAATTAATGTTATCCAGTGGAATAGAATCGTCCTTTATGTTTTATCCATGATATGTACTAAGGTGTGATGATTGGACGAGTCAGTGAAGGTCGAGGCAAACGTTTCGTGTGTCATTTTGCTAGTGTAGAGTAGGAAGGGAAATCCCTGTCTTGTTTTAACCTTTATTTTTACTTAGTTCCAAAACTTTATATTGCACAGGAAACTTAGAAAACAGGCAACTTAGTTCACAGTTCTGTTACCTGCTATATTAATATCGTGTAGACTTTTAAGACATTTTTCATTGAACATTTTACACTTTTGTTCATTGAACTTTTCCATTCTATCCTGTGGTCTTCATGATTACTGTTTTTAAATGACAGTGTCAAAATCCATTATTTAATGTTCTACAGTTTGCAATCTTGAACCCTTTATTTTGGACATTTTAGTTTTGATGATGATTTTTAAAAATTTTTAAGTGTGTATGCCTAAGCATAGGGGGGGTCAGGGGCTGTGGGTGGCTGTCCTGCAGAGGACAGAAAAAGACGTCAGATCCCCTGGAACTAGAGTTACAGGTGGTTGGACGCCATACTATGTGAGTGTTGGAACCCATCCAGGTCTTCTGCAAGAATGACAAGGGTTTATGATACCTAAGCCATTTCTCTTGCCCTTTTAACTACAGTTATTAAAAATGAATTTTTAGATGGCTAGAAGTCATTAAAGTGCGTAGGATTCACAAAGTAAGTTTGCCTACATCACCCAAGAAATAATACAAAATACAAAACCATGATTACTAGCACAGAATTTCTGTGGTTCAGTCATATAACTCAAGGGAGTGTGGGTCCCTAGGCACTGAGTTTGCAGTCTGTGAGAACAGAATATCTCTCTGGACCTTGAATGTTGTTCTCCTGGAAATGGAAATATTTGCTGACCTCAGAATGTCCCTGTGCCTTGGTCATTGCTGTACCTTCCCTGGATATGAATATTGATGCATAGTTGGCTTCTACAGCTGCTGATCCCCTTGGGACAGTGGATAATAGGGTACGTCTATGGCTCAGACTACAGAGAGAAAGATGTTGGAAGGAAATATTTGAAAACTATTGTACTTACATGTGAAGAATGGGACTCTATGTTGTCTTATCTCTCCCTTGTTGATTTTTTATTCAAAATTGTCACTTAGAAATACATGTTAATTTAAATACGTGATTTTCCAAAGTCTAATTTCGTAGTGGGAGGAAGTTGCATTATTGTACACTTTCCAGTGTTAGATATGTTGACGTGACAGTAGTTTGACATCACCTTTTCATGCTTTACTTAATATATTCAAAAGCTGATAAATATTCCCACAGTATTTGCTAAGTTCTGCACCAGGGGTGAAGATGAAGTATGGATTAGAAACACCAGCCTTCTGAGTGCCAAGCATTCTGCTTAATTTACTATTATTTTCTTTGCATTGTGTTTCCTCAGTAAAGAGGAACAGTGATGGCTATGAAGAGACAGAAGTTTCAGGTCAGATTTGCAAATGCTGAGCTGTGCAGATTATGTCACAGACTATTTCAAATTAATATTTGCCCTTTTCATTCTGGCAAGCTTATATTTCTAAGAAATAATGAGCTGAGGGTTTTTTTTCCTCTTCTTCTTCTTTTTTTTTTTTTTGAGCAAACACCCAGTAGAGTATTTTTTGGCACTTGAAAAGGCACATTGACTACTCCAAGTTCCCAAAGCTTCATCACTGACTTCACTTTTCCTTGGGAGCAGATTGTAGAGTCTCCTCCCCTAAGTTCAGAATCCCAGTGGTAAAAACAAGCCATTTCATTTCCCTGATGACTAAGGATATTAAACATTTCTTTAGGTGCTTCTCGGCCATTTGAGTTTCCTCAGTTGAGAATTCTCTGTTTAGCTCTCTTCCCCATTTTTTGATAGGGTTATTTGGATCTCTGGAGTCTAGCTTCTTGAGTTCTCTGTATACATTGTATATTAGCCCTCTATCGGACATAGGATTGGTAAAGATCTTTTCCCAATCTGTAGGTTGCTGTTTTGTCCTATTTCCAGTGTCCTTTGCCTTACAGAAGCTTTGTAATTTTAAGAGGTCCCATCTGTCGATTCTTGATCTTAGAGCACAAGCCATTGGTGTTCTGTTCAGGAACTTTTCCCCTGTGCTCATTTGTTCAAGACTTTCTCCCACTTTCTCTTCTATTAGATTCAGTGTATTTGGTTTTATGTGGAGGTCCTTGATCCACTTGGACTTGAGCTTTGCCCAAAAGTTCGAAATATCCAAGTGTCACTTCGAAGCAACAGTAGGGCTGAGAGTGAGGTCCCAGATGGAGAACTTGGAGAAGGGACTGAAGGAGCTGAGGAGTTTGCATCCCCAGGGAGGCAGCAACAGTGGCATGAGGGTGTTAGATCCCCCAGTATAGGAGAATGCCAAGGAGGGAAGACGAGAGTGGGTAGGTGGGTGGGGGAATACCCCCATAGTGGCAGGGAAAGGGGGGAGGAAATGGGAATGTTCCAAAGGGGAGATCTGGAAGGGAGGAAACATTTGAAATGTAAATAAAGTATGAAAAATAATTAACAAACAAACAAACAAACAAAAAACCAAGCCATTTCATCCAGGTGTCCTGTGCCTGGAACAACAGACTTCTAAAACACCATGCACCGCAGGGTGCCCACAAAGTAAAATCTTCCTTGTTTTCACAAACACAAGCACAGGTGCTGTGAGGTAAGTTTAAAGAGTCCAGGCTCTGCAAAGATAAACACTAAAGCTATACCGAATCCACAAAGCCTTGCTTCTATAGAGTGAAGGACTCCTCTGGTATTAATGCTGCCTGTGCAGAGGGAGTTAACCCTACTCTTCTCCCCATTGCCAACAGAAACAACAAAAAAAGCAAACAAAGCCTATCAGTTGTTGCCTTCTTTGGTCTTTGTTCTACTTTTCATGAATGTCATTTATTGATCATTAAGGAAGAAAAATCAAAAGGAAAAAGTGTTTTTGGCAGTTTCCACTGGAATTTTTAAAAAGTAATTCACTGTCCCCTTAACCTTTTTTCCTACAAAGCATCATTTTCTGAAAGAAAAAATGATACTAATATCCTGGGCTATGACTTTTCTCCCTCCAAATCACAGTGTATTAAACGTGCATTTCACATGGAAACCATATCAAGAACAGGGCACCCTTCAAACCATGTGCATGAGTAGTTAGCTTAGAGTCTTGCTCTGTAAGGAAAGATAAATAGAATTTAAACCACTCTATACGTCTCAGAGATAGTGCAATAGTTTAAGAGCCCAGTGTCTTGATCAAATCCCAACCCTTCCCTTACAACTCAACATGAAAGATAATCTGGAACCTCAAAAATCTCTGTGATGTAAAGGTACCACTGGTGACTGTCTCCTGGGGGCTACTTTGAGGAAGATTGAGGCAATGGATTGTGCATATCAGTTATCTAGACCAGTGCCAGGGCACACATAAGTACTTTAGATGAAGTACCTATAATTTCTTATCAACACTGATAAAGAGACTAGTTATCAGGTCAAACGAGGTTGTTTTTTAAAACTTCATATTTAACAAATATAATATGCACTTACACTAAAAATTGTAAATATGGACTATGTTTTCAATTCTTGAATAGGTATTTTGAGTTGTCTGGCATACAATGTTGGCCTCCTAGGAGCAAAAATCTTTTCCGGGCCTTCAAGTGAACAGTTTGGATATTCAGTGCAGCAGCTTACGAACCCACAAGGCAACTGGTAAGACTGTTTTCAATTAAAATATTGCATAAAATGGAATGTTTGAATCCATTTGCTTATCCAAACAGATGAATGAATATACTGTTAATAGATAGTGTTTTAAAAGTGTGCTTAGACAGTCTCATTGTGTAACTCTGGCTGGCCCAGAACCTATAGATTGCCTCTGTCTCCAAGGTGTGTTGAGTGGACTTAAAGCACTTAGTTCTCTGGTTCTTTTGTTTGTTTTTCTTCTTTTTAAAAAATCCTTTTCTTTGAGCGTTGATAACTGTAGAGTGATTAACTAACGGAATACTATAATGGTACATTTTCAGTAGCGAGAAAGCGCAGATAGAAAATTTTCTCAAAAAATTCTACTGATGATACCAGTGTTGATGATTAGCACGATAGATAAAAATAGACAGATGAATATTGCCTTCATTCCTTAACCTTTGAACTAAGCTTCTTTGAGTTTTAAAAGTAATCATCTACCTAATATTATTATGATAATAATATGTCCTTTGTGGATGGCAGAATAACTTCATAAATACCCTCCTTCAGCAGGGCTTTGCCCACTGTGCTCTGAATCAGCTTTCAATGTCCCAGATAGTAAGAGTTCTCAGATATATCCATAAAAACTATACAAAATTCCCTTCACTCAGGACTGTGTTCTGTCCTGAAGTACTTGTCTTAGTGATGGTTACTGTTGCTGTGGTAAAAAGCCATGACCAAAAGCAAGTTGGGAAGGAAAGGCGTATTCAGCCTCTATTCCCACATGTCAATTCATCACCAAAGGAAACCGGGGAGGGAATTTAAGCAGGGCAGGAACCTGGATCAGGAGCTGATGCAGAGGTCATGAAGGGATGCTGCTTACTGGCTTGCTAATGATGGCTTTCTTATAGCTCAAGACTGCTTTCTTATAGAACCCAGGACCATCAGCCTAAGGATGGCATCACTTACAATAGGCTAGACCCTGCCTTCCCCATCAATCACTAATTAAGAAAATGCCCTGAAACTGGATCTTCCAAGGGTCTTTTTCTCAATTGAGGTTTTCTTCTTTCAGATAACTCTACCTTGTGTCAAGTTGACATAAAACAGTACTGTCCTGTGCCAGAACACTACTGAAGACTTTTAATATAAAAGATTAGAATTACAAGCCATTTATATATAAAATGTGTGGACAGACCTTTGGAATCTTACCTCTGTTGTGGCACAAAGGCTCTGCCCACTCAGCCTGGGGCCTTAGGTCCTGATCTTTACCTTTTGGATGTTTTTAAACAATGACATGGACTTCAGGTGACTCACATGGGAACTATGTATAACCTATATGCTGTGAATTTATGTTTAATACTCTAACCTGCTGAATTAAAAAAAAAAAAAAACTACTTTAAGCCCATGTTGTTCCTGCATTGGGACCTTTTTATCTGTCTGGCAAGGAAACAAAATGCAGCTATCAGAAGGTACTCAGAGGAAGCAAAAATTGAGCTAGGATTAAAATAATGGAGACTGGTGAGCTGGAAAAGAGTCTGGACAACTTAACAGTGCAGAGATCCAGAAAACAATTTCTGCTGGAAATAGTTTGTCAGTCTGAGAGAGGAGAACAGTCAGGCTAGACATACAAAGCCTAGCACTTACTGCAATCATCTGGCGTACAGGAGAGAACTGAAGCCCTACACATTATCCCTTTTTCTTTGATTATCATAGAGAAGAAAGCAAGCTATAAAGTTGATACAGGCTGGGTTTTGACCTTAGGATATAGTTCATTACGTTGGTGATGGACACCAAGATTGGGTCTGCTCCCAAGGAATCCATAACTCTTTGGGGGGAATGGAGAGATGCCTCCAAAGTTAAGAGTGCATACTGCTCTTGCAGAAGAGTTTTGTCTCCAGTACCCATGTAGGATGATTATCAATGGCATATAAGTCCAACTCCAGGGATATCTGACACCTCCATTCTCATGCATACATTTGCACACAGATATAAACACATAATTAAAATACATCTTTAAAAATTTAAAAGAACAACTATTTGTTGAATGACTTAATGAAAGGCCTACTTCCAAGTGATTCACCACAGATAGCCTATGAAGTTAACTATTTGAGATGAGCTTAAGATGTATGAACGAATGCAGAGCCTCCACATGAATGCCAGTAGTGTCCTGGAAAGTCACCCACCTGCTATGTGGCAGTCAGAACTTGAATAAGATTAAATGACAAAGAGTTGACAGAGAAAGAACAGGTAGAATCCTGGAAAAGAGATATATACCAATTCAAGACACTGTTAAAAGGCATTGGTATTAGCAGATTATATTGATACTCTGGAACTGATCCAATGACATCCAAACCAGGGATATCAGATAATCAGATATCTAGATCCTGCCTTTCCCTTCCTATAACATTCATCGTAAGCATGAGACAATGACTATTGAGAAACAAGGCTCTGCTCTGTAATTGATTAAGTTAGTGTCTTGGATACCAGTGTGGAACTTTTTGGTAAGGTATAACTTTTAGCTAAGGATCACGCTTTCCTTCTCTTTAACCAGTTTCTAAACCTATCAGCCTGCACAGACATATTACACTACACATGAGAAAAGAGAGGATTCACGTCTGTCTGTCTAAGGGTCTGAATCCTAGGAAGGTGAAAAGCAGAAAGGAAGAGAGAAGAGCTGGCTGGTCAGCCTGTCTGAATCCTCTGACTATCTCACTCCTACCAAGAAAAGAAATAGAACAGACTAAGCCATGGGCAAAATTATCTAATCCACTGTGGACTGGCCACTGTGCCTACGTGGGGTGCAGAAAATCCAGAGCACGAGGCCTGTCCTCTGGAGCATGGAACAGTCTAGAAGGAAGATTTATGTGCAGATTAGAATTGTACAGATAAGAGAGGGTTAATTCAGGGCCAAGCTTTGTCATTGCTAGTGTTTTTGTTGCTTTCCTGCCTCTACCTCCATTAACTCAGTGGTAAGGGAACAATTTTTCTTTCCAAGGCCTAGGACAATAGTGATAGAAGATTTCCTCAAGGCCTGTGTCATTAGCCTGACCCTGTCAGTGGTCTCCCCAGGAGACAAGAAGCCAGTGCTAGGTAGTCCTAGGTCAGTGGCCTTCAGATCAAGGAGGAAAAATAAAGTGAGACCTGGGCTCCAGAACTGCCTGTTTGTTTTGACAATTGGCCCTGTGCCTTCTCCACTTGAAATTTATGACAATTGCCCAGACGTTATGGAAGTAGCAGATGTGGAAAAACTGTTTAAACATTAACTTTCCTTCTGATACTAATGAAGTTAACTTTTGCTAGGAATTCCTTCAATAAATTGTGCATGTTTGTTCTTGAGTCGGTACATCACACCCACACCCACACGCACACACACACATACCCTTTTACCTCATTGCTCTTTTATTGCTTATACTGAAGCAGGTTTTGCCACCTTTTCCCTCCCCTTAATTTAACGTTCTTTGTGATCTGTTTTACACTTGACTCCATCTCTCAGCTCTTTTCTTCTAATGCACTCAAGGTTCTAGTCTGAGTGTTCAGAAACTGTTATTTTAGAGTACAGTTTGAGTTGTCCTTTGTGTCCTGTGTTTCCAAGAATATAGGCATGTTTTACTTTCAGATCTACTAGATTTCAATGAAGCCAACTTGGCTATTTTAGTAATTTTGTTTATTAGATTTTTTAATTACACTCCAGACTTCTACTTTAATGATCTTAGGACATCTCTTTATTACTTCTTGAGCTTTTTCCACTGTCTCTTATGAGCTGCATCCTTTCAAAAGCAAGGTGACCTCTCAGTCCTCTGGCTAAGAGTAAAGTCTCTTCCTTCAGCACAGCAGAGGTGGGCCAGCCTGCCTCCAGACTGAATGTTCATACACCGGATGTTCAGCGTAGATGATGCAATCCTTATTACAAACAATCTACAAGGGCCGGAGACATGTTTAAGATCATTTCCTGGAACTGGTTGTGATTTGCACTGTTTCTTTGTGTAATCTGAAGGCTTGCCCCAAGAACAATCTGATTTTATTCTATGACTCAAAA
>JADRCH010000005.1:30940127-31007627 GCA_019843965.1 Rhynchomys soricoides | reverse complement strand
TTGAGCTCTTCTTTATTGTAAAATCTTCCTCTGTTAGTAGCTTCCTTTCTGATGTTTATTGTGCTTAACTTCTCAGCTCTTAGTGTTTTTCTTGATCTTAGGGCCATTCCCAGTTCCCATCCTCCCTCCTGTCCCTCTGTCCCTTTTTCACCCTTCCTGTTTAATTTTTTTTTGAACAACAACCTAAGGAAACCCTGCTGGCCCTATCTTGACAAACTACTTTGACTCAGACAAGTGCTCCCCACCTGCTGTTCTGAGCCTTTATGAGCCTCCTCTACCTTTTACCTAGGAGACTGCAAGGATCTTCCAAACACGTGACCTACTTCTCCATGTCTCCAAAGCAATCATTTCAATGAATTCTGTCAAAGTTCTCAAAATATATCACATTATGATTACTCAACAACCCCCCCCCAAGCCTTTCTTACTGAAATAAAAAAACAAAACAATCAACCAGGAATTTTCTAATTGAACACAATTCTATACGTGATCTGGTTCCCTTGCCAAGTTGATTCCACCCCCTGCCATTTCCCTCAGCCCCTGGACTTTTGAGCTCCTTACCTTCCTGGGCTACTCTTTCACCAAAGTCTCCTGACTGTTTTTCTTTCAGTCTTGAATATCACTGTCTGTGTGTGTGTGTGTGTGTCTCCTTCTCTAACTATTCAAATAAAGATCCCACCACTCTCCACCTCGCTCCCTAGCTAGAGCTCTCTTCCACTCATCTTCCTTCCAGACCCCTGATCACTGACACCTTTTGGCTCACTTACTAGATTTATTATCCATCTTGGCCCTAGAATGTCAACTCCGAAGCTGGCATTTCTTTAGTGACTTATTCACTAATGTATCTTTAGTACCTACAATTGAGTATGGTTCATAGTAGGTGTACTGGCTTGTTTTATGTCAACTTAACACAAGCTAGAGTCATCAGAGGAGGGAGCTTCAATTAGGAAAATGCCCCCTTAAGATCAGGCTATAGGCAAACCTATAGGGCATTCTCTTAATTAGTTATTGATGGGGAAGGACCCAGCCCATGGTGGTCCTGGGCTCTATAAGAAAGCAGGCTGAGCAAGCAATGTGGAACAAGCTAGTAGGCAGCACCCCTCCATGGCTTCTGCATCAGTTCCTGCCTCCAGGTTCCTGCCCCGTTTGAGTCCCTGTCCTGACTTCCTCCAGTGATGAACATTAGCCAGCGTGGAAGTGTAAGCCAAATAAACCCTTTCCTCCTCAGCTTGCTTTTGGTCACAGTGTTGTGTCACAGCAATATTAACCCTAACTAACAAAGTAGGTCTTGTCGCCATACACAACCTCCCAGTTGGTCTACTGTATGAGGCCAGGGCACACAGTTGACATAAGAATGGTGCTCCCTGGAGTTGTGTGAAATGTCCATCCCATAGGTGCTCATTAAACACTATGTTGTTTTAACTGCATGTCTTCAATCTCTATAAAAATCACTACAGTTTTTTTTATCTAAACTTGGAGAATGTAGAGACCCAGAGACCAAAGGCAGATATTTTTAGCAGCTCCTGGATTGTGGGTTTAAAATTGTCTGACCTACACCACCATAAACATTGTTTACTAACTAAACAAAGCACTTTGAATTTTCCCACTGGAGGTGGGAAAATTAGCTACGTTTTGGGAGTCTACATAATCACTATTTTCCCACAAGATAATTGAACAGTAAGTGTTAGTTAAGATAGTCTTGGAAGAATCCCCAGTTTCACTGTAAGGAAGGAGAAGTTTATATCTTTGGCTTTTGTTGAGCTTAGAGAATCGGCACTCATGGCTATTCACACAACTCTACTTTTCTTTTCTTGTTGAGGGTGAATGAAATCTATAGCTGCAAGGAACTCCTGTCGTGTTTCAACATCATTTTCCTACCTGTGGAAGGCACTCCTCCCTTTGGAACATTTGTCCTGGTGTTCCTCTCCCTGTTACAGCTATACATCCATGAATTTACAGTTGACAGTGACCGCCTCCTTAACTTCCTGTCTGGTTAATGTAAGGTCATGATTCCCTAGGAGTGGCCTCTGGTGACTTCACAGCTTCCTCTCGTGAGCGTGAGCTGTCAGGAACAGGATTCCATGAAAGCCCGTGGGTGTGAGGAGGTGTCTGCTGCACAGTGGGAAAACGTTACCAATAAAGGCCTTGGCAGTAGTCTAGAAGCTTCCGTGGGATTGTTGGCTTGGAGGTGGATACCTGATGTGTTATAACGAGTCTGCATGAACTAAGGACCAAGACTGCCTTGTTTGTCACATGCCCCTCAAATGGGAGGTTTCTCATTGTTTTCTCCTGTCTTGTGTTGAGAATTTAAGAGAGCAGATAAAGAAAATAAGTCTATAGTTTTTGTCTGACATTTTAGTGCTTTTACATATTCCTTATTGAGTGGAATCATAGAGCGCAAGTGTGCCTCTCCTTTGTGTCTGCTTACCTTAGAAGAGAAACCTTTCCAGTAGCAATGGTGACAGTGACATCTTAACTCTACTCTAATTTCAAAGGTAACTAATTATGAATTCTTAGAAGAGAGGAGAGGAGGTGAGAGAGCTGCCCATCAAAGTGCCCAGTGGGACAGGTAGCAGCAAGTACCTTTTGTTTCTTCTTGTGAAGATTAGCAGAGAGCTGGTACTATGTCCTTGCAGCTGGGGTCTCTGGGAAACAGAACACTTGAGTTCAGTAATGCTTAACTTTATTTTCTCATTCTATCTCTCATAGGCTTTGGCAAGGAGGTGTAGAAATGTAAATTAATAAAAGTCACCTGTATGATGTAAATCCGGTATTTACTGATCATGTTTCGTCCTTGTCCTTGACAGTCATGCGAACAGCCTTGCCTCCCCCTTGCTGTGTGCTCCATAGGGATGACCATGTCAGGGGTCTGAGTCCTGGCTCCCTTCAATACAGCACAGTCATACACCTAGTCCCAGAAAGTGTGAGCTGGCTCTCTTCTTCCCATTTCTACTCCATCTGATTTATTGAACTTACATCATCTCTTAACATGGTCTTCCCAGCTTTATCCTAGGCACTGGTTCTCATGTTCCCTTTCTCTTTCTATGATGGACTGTTGACTGCCTTGATCTTGTGCAGATCATGTGGAAATAGAACACAGCTGCTGGAAGCTGATGTGTTCAAGAACCATGCAACCCAAGAACTCATCATTTCCCAGCTGAACTTCTCATCCACTGACTGTTACATTCCTTTGCCTCCTGCCTTGAAGAAGAAAGAGAACTTCCTGGAGGTTAAAAACCATGCCTTCAAAAAGTGCGCAGTTGACCCTGACCTGCCATTTGATAAGGAGTTAGTTGCTCATCTCTCTATCTTGGTGCTTCCATTTGTAAAAGGACAATAGTGTAATCTCAGATTTGTTTTGCAGATTAAGTAAGATAACTTTTGGGAAACTTTACACCTACTCCAAAACCTAAGATTTACTAGAATTAACAGTAGTTCCCAAGATACCAAGGTCCAGAGCCACTTATTCTATGACCCTTAACTTAATTTATTTCTAGCAGTTACTGTTCTCAGCATTGTGGCCCTGGCAAGAACATCTTAAGGAACAATAGTTGACTTTAGCTTACAGTGGTAGAGAATAACCCACCATGGTGAGGAAGGCATGGGGACAGGAGCATGAGGCAGCTGGTCACAGTTCATCTATGGCCAAGAAGCAGAGAGTAGTGGACTCATCTACATTTCCCCTTTCTATTGGATTGAAGCCCCTAGCCATGGGTTATGCTGCCCACATTTAGGGGGTTTCCTTTCCAAGCTGACCTTCTGGGAAATAACCTGTGCAGATAAAGCCAGATGTGTGATTCCGTGGTAATTCTAAATCCAATCAAGTCTGACTCTGAAGATTAACCAGAGTGACGTTTTCTTCCTAGACTCCGCAGTCTACTTTCCTTTGTGCTTTAAACCTTGAACAGGGAAGCTTCTTTTTAGACAGAGACTCATAACTTGTCAAACCACCAAGTGTAAGACACACTGAGTGCTGAGTTTTGCACGGTTCATTGATATCAACTTCTCACTATCGAAGGCTCAAGAAACCATGGAGAACAGGGAGAAGGCAATGGAATGTTACAGTCAGAGGATGGGGAGGTCAGCTGGGAAGTGATGACTTCTTGGGTTGGGTGGTTCTTGAACACATCAATTCCTAGCAGCTGTGTTTTATCTCTACATGATCTGCACAAGATCAAGGCAAGTCAACCATCATGGACGGAGAAAAAGAACATGACAACCCATGCCTAGCGCAAGATCTATTTGTAACTGACAGCTGCTGGGGAAGGAAAAGTATTTTCTTCAGGGTTGTGGCTACTGGTAGGTTTGTCAAAACCTTAGTGAAGGGCCCCACCCCCATGTGCTTATGGGGAGCACTAATTGGACCTAGTAGTTTATTTGAAAAGGGAGGTTGGGAGGATGGGCTGGGGGCTAGGGGAGTTGGCTTGGGAATGAGTGGAAGGTGGTTAAGATCAAGACATATTGTAAAAAAAACACATTGTATACATGTGAGAAGTTTTCAAAGACTAAATTTAAAACACTATTTGTAATTTTTAGAAGTATAATTTTGATATACAGTAGAATATAGATGATGAATCAGAAATAGCTGACACACAGTCACAATGTATTCCTTTCTTTTGACTCTGGATATGTATATATATATATATATATATATATATATATATATATATATAAAATATCTGTATATATCATATGCAGATATATATGTGTATATAATATAAATAATATATACATATACATATGTATTACATCTATCTACATATATTATATCTATATATAAAGAAATATTATATAAGATATAATATATATGTAAAATAATATGTAGAAAAATATGTTCTCTGGATAAAAGATAATTATAGACCATTAGTTAACCTTTCCTTTACCAAGACAGCTCTTCTGATCAATAACTGAAATTCTTATTTTTACATTCATTTGTTTAACAGATATTTAGATCTATGGTCACAGAATCTTTGTCCCTTATCAACCTTCATATCTACTGGAATATCTAGTCCTCAGAGTTTGGAGAACCATGTGGCTTTCTGGGAGGAGGGTTATCCAACAGAATATGTAGCTGATTAGTAGAACCTGCCATTGGTGGAATGGCACACATGTATGAAGGTCTGGAAGCAGAAGAGATTCTGGTCTGGAGAGCTGAGTTCCATAAGTCTGGATTCCTCAATTCCAGGAAAATACAGGAATGAGACAGGACTAGATAGGAAATTAGGAGCTTTATTACTTGCTCTTTAAGATGTGTCTGTGCACAAAAATTAGAGAAATGTTGCGTAGACTACCTGTAAGGGAACACTAGAGGCTACTAAAGATGGAGAAGGCTGAATCATTGTAAGACAGTATTCACAGTACAGAGGAGATTCCTAATTCCCTCTGAGTGGTCATGAGGAACACAAGATATGTTCAAACATGCATGCCAAATGCTCCCAGCAGCCCCTACCATTAAAGTGAATGTGGTAACAACATTAGATCCATCACACAGATTTCTGACTGTTCAAAAACCTTAATCTTTGTACCTAATGTGATTGAAACATTGAATACAAGTAACATTTTAATAAGTGATACTAAATTATCTGTTTATAAGGGACAAAAACCTTTCAGTTGTGACCTTAATAAAACTTAATTAAAATATTCAGAATGTTCTCTAAGATTAATTTTACACATTTAATAAGATATTTTTGCTGTTGAACTACAAACTGTTTCAGCCTTCATGTCTATTTTGCATCCTTTGACTATTTAACATTTGTCTCACAGAAGAGATTAATGTCCTTCATCTTTCTCATGTAATTGTTTTATTGATTATATATGGTAAACAGTTACGCTGGATTTAGTAGACAGTAATCTGTCTTAGATTTTTGTGTATCTACTACATTTCATTAGCATGAATCACAAGTGTAGTTGATAATGATGAATTATTAGCAGAGAAGATGCATGGAAAATTTCATAGATAATCTTCTCAACTAATAGTAAAGCAAATGTACTTTCTGGGCAACTGTATGCTACACAATCAGTAACCTACTATGGCTTCTGAAGATCAAGCTGATGGGGTTAGGCAATAGCTCAGCTGGTAAAGTGTTTGTCTCATCACCTTGAGTCCCAGAACCCATGCAAAAATGCTGATCATGGTGACCCATTTGTTACCAGTGCTAGGAAGGCAGGGACTGGTAGATCCATAGGGCCTCCCTGGCCAGCCAATGGAGCCTCACTGAGGAGCTTCTAACCAATGAGAGACCTTGTCTCAAAATAGGTCAGTAGTGTTTTAGGTTATCCCCTGGTCCCCACATGCACACTCACTTGCACACATGCATGCATCTGCAAACATATGAACACACGTGCATAAGAGAAAAATGATTGAACAGCACATGGTCTCTTTCTGTTCACTACCCTATGAGCATAAATATCTAATGAATCTTTCTGTTGGGAGAAGAAGCAAAGTCTCTAGAAGGAAATGAAAATCACCAAAGGAAGGATGTGAACACTAAACTCATCCTGTATTTGAGATATGCACCCACTATTAATCTCAGTAGGAAGATCTGCAAGATGTATGTGTTCAGTATTTCTGCTAAGTACCCTCTCTATAAAGCCATCCAGATAGCTCATCTGCTGCCTAAATGGCATAGCCTGTGACAGCACTAAAGGCATAAAAAGAACTCTAAAAATGTCAGTTGTTACTCTTGGGTATCAGTGTATGATGTTATTCTCCAGCACTGTGTCAGCACATAGAGTAGTCTCTAGCCACATGAGCCCTTTGGGTACTTAACTGTTGCTTGCACATTGATATGGGTTCTCAATAAAAATATACACTAAATTTTAAAAACTTTGGAGGGGAAAATTAAAGATAGTTTATTGAATATTTTTATGCTGACTACATGTTAGTTTGTATTGTATGAAGTTAAAAATACATTATTAAAGTCAATTTTCCCTGTCACTTTTATTGTATTAATGTGACTGACTAGTAAAAACCTGAAATTTCTTGTATACCTCATACTGTTGCATATATTATGCTTCTCTAACAGCTATGGGGAGACATCTAGGGATGTTTGGTAAAGTAGCCATACCACACACATTCATTAAGTGTCCTGGTCATCTATGAGGACAGGAAGCAAGTCGAATTGTAAATGACTACATGATGAATTGTAAATTTATATAAGATTAAAATTAAATGTGATTTTTGCCGGCTTTTGTCAGTTTTCTCATTAATAAGTTGTCTATACCATGCTGTGACTAATGAGAACACCCTGCTTCTAGGCTACTGGTTGGTTCACCATGGAGTGGCTTCCCTGAGAACCGAATGGGAGATGTGTACAGGTGCCCTATGGACCTACCCACTGACACCTGTGAAAAGCTGAATCTGCAAAGTGAGTTGTACTTAGCAATGTGATTCTTTACAAAGAGCAAAGTCTCATTTGTTATAAATTCAAACAATAACAACCAAAACAGATCCTAATTTTTGTCTTAAGAAATGCAGATAGCTTTATGCCTTTGTTTATTTAATCATGTGGGCACCAGATCTTATTCAAATGTTTAAATGAGTTTGAACAAACACAAACACACGTGCGTGTGCACATGCATAGGCACACTCATGTTAGAAAAAAAAGCAGGAGTGCCCTTATATATTTCTGTATGAAAATTTTGTAACATTATTTCTTGCTCACTGCAGGTACTTAATAAGCATATTTGCAGAGAGTCATGAGGTCAGTGATAGCAAATGCTACAGAGATTGAAGTGTGAAGTAAAAATTTTCAGTTCACATAAAAGGGATGAGGTGATTGGAGTCCTAAATACTCACCATATATGGAATTGCTATTCAAATTTTTATTATAACAACTGGGGATATAGCTGAGTGGTAGATGCAAACATATGTGATGGCACTACAGGAAAAAAGCCTACAACTGTTATTGTATCACTTCATTTTATTGTATGTGTTGTCTTTCTAGCAGGGTTTACTTCTCAGAACCTCATTTTTCTGGAGAGAAATTGTGGTTGGTGTCTTTCTGCCCCTCCTCTTGTCAAAGAAAACCTGGAGATCTAAACATTGGGGTTTACTTTGGGATCAATTACACTGTTTAGATAGCAGGGGAAAAATAACAGTATTGGTGTGTAGCTGGATATTCAGCAAAACAGTCATAGACTATTTTGAATAAAATGTGGGGAGTTAAGACACATACACATATTTAAATTTAAGCCAACACATGTCCTGGAACATTGCCTTAATAACAAAATGTTTACATTAAAAGTAAGAGAATAAACATGAGTCCCATTATTTTCTTTCTGTACTCTCCCAAATCATATGTAACTAACAGAGTTCTAAGTCCAATGGGGCTGTGAGCGAGTAAAAAAGAAGAATAAGAAAGACTTTAGAAAGAAACAAGTACAAAGATTGAGATCCAACCTCCATTTCTAGAAGTTAGGTAATACAGGAAGTGGGAAGACAGTTCTATTGGGCAGCAAGATTAAGAACTCTTTCCAGTCACCAACCAAAGAATACACATGGAGGGACCCATGGTGCTCGCCACATAAGTGGCAGAGGAGGGTCTTGTTAGCCATCAGGGGGAGGAGAGGCCCTTGGGCCTGAGGGTGTTAGATCCCCCAGTATCTATGGCAAGGAGGGAAGACGAGAGTGGGTGGTTGGGTGGGCGGGGGAATACCCCCAGAGACGCAGGGGGAAAGGAGGGAATAGGGAGGTTCCAAGGGGGAGATCTGGAAAGGGGGAAACATTTGAAAAGTAAATAAGTTTTGTTTTGTTTTGTTTTTTTTAAAAAAAGAACTCTTTCCAGGAAAAGAGAGCGAGTATCAAGGGGTGGCAAGAAGGAAGTGGGTATTGGCCAATGACAGTGCAGCATTAAGCTAGCCACCGAAGCTTCTCTGCGCCTGGGAGAGCGAATCTTCAGAGAATGTGTCCTTCTCTAAGACAGAAAGGAAGCTGGGAGGGATGGGTTCCAGCAGTGACCCACATCGCTATGAGGAGCCAAGGTCATGAAAAATGTGATTCCTCACCACAGTGTGCAGCTTCTCAAGGAGCCTGACCGAATGAGGGTTCAATTGAAGGTTTCAGAAGACTTAAGTCTTAAAGTAGTTGCCCTGGGAAGTGAGGGAAGCAATGCACCTAAGAATTAATGAGGGTAGTGATGGTGGCTTCCCTGAGACAACAAGAAACAAGAGTAAATCGCATTACTATGGAGAAAGAAAAAGAAATAGGTAGTAGTTGTTCTAGTTTGGAGAGGCAGATTCATTTATTATTTTGCCTGGCTGGCCCTGTTTTGTTTTTTTTTAATGCTCCTATTGCTTTGAGTAGGAGTCTATCAAATGGTGATCATTGAAAGTATTTTTTAAAAATCCTGACTTAAAAAAAAAATGAGGAAAGATGACAATCAGAAATACCTGTTTTATTTGAGCAGAACATTGTTGTTTTAAAAATACATATTTAAGTGCCCTGGCTGCCTGACGGCCTCACACACCAGAGTGAGCTGTGGGTGACTGATGGCTCCACACCCCGACTCTTCATCATACAATGATTATTTCAGGGTACGCTATACTGTACTCCAACCTATGTAAAACCATGAGTCTGCCTCGATGTTTTATTATAGCCTGCAGCAAAGGGTAAATATTTGACACTTTAAAACATCTCTTTCTCTCCAAAAGATTCAGCAAGCATCTCAAATGTTACCGAGATAAAGACCAACATGAGCCTGGGTTTGACCCTCACCAGGAATCCAGGGACCGGCGGCTTTCTAGTGAGTGTTGTCCTCTCAGATCCTCACTCCTCTGGAGAGAATTTGTGGTCAGTGTCTTCCTGCCATCCCTCTTATCAAATACAGTCTTGACATTTAATCACTGAAGTTTGCCTTTGGACCAACTATGCTTTTGGGGCATCCAAGGAAAAACAACAGTGTTTGCATAGAACCTTCTTGAGGATTCACCAAAAGAGGCAATGTTTTGAATGAAATGGCAGGAGTGAAGAAGTCTTTAGCCCTCGGAAAGTGTGCTGAGTAGGTGTGGAAACCATCCAAGTCCAGCAGCTTGTTTCTACTTCCTCGAGGAGCATGTGCGAGGACCTTCCATTTCTCAGGCAGGGCGCAAAGCCAAGTTCTGGCTAATCCGATCATATGTAAAGTGAGAAACGGTCTCTTGTATCATATATCCACAGGTCCCCTCACTTATTTCCTAATGTGTTATGAAAGGAAGTTTTCTAAAAGAAAGAATTTCTGACCTTCGATTTAATATAGGAGATTGTTGAAAATATTTGACTATATAAACAGTGAAAAAAACTCACATACCGCCTTCCCCCAAAGTTAGAATATGAGTAAAAAGCCAAATCATATTTGAAATTTCCTCTGGCTCATATGAGTCTAGTTCAGAGGTTCTCAAACTATGGGTCATGTGTGACCCCTTAAAGATTGAATGACCCTTTTCACAGGGGTTACATATCAGATATCCTGCATATCAGATATTTACATAGCAATTCATAACAGCAGCAAAATTACAGTTTTAGCAACAAAAATAGTTTCATGGTTGGGAGGAACTGTATTCAAGAGTCACAGCATGAAGAGGGTTTGACAACTCTGCAAAAAATATTGCCCTCAAGGGCCTTAGATTGTCTGTGCTGTTGACATGCTAACTTGAAGTCTTGCTTTTTTGAAACTGGATTTTTAAAAGTGTATCCAATATCATTTCCATGTAGAATAACAGATATTTACATTCATACAACCTTATTACCACTAGGTAAATTAAATACTGGTTATTATGTCTGTCATATCAGAGCACAAGTGACTATGGAAAGGTGTGCTTAGTTATATTCTCCAATCTTTATTGTGGGGTTGATTTCATGATTTTTGTTTATAATTGCAGTTGCCTAGGTCAGAAGAATATCTATTATGGATTATAGGTGTACTTTAAATTTTTTAATCTTTAATTCTAGATTTTAAAAAAATCTACAAGAGAATTAGTAGTCACTATAAGGGAGCTGAGAGGAGAGACCAAACTTTCTTTAAACATTCAAAAGGTCAGAGTCTCGAGCTCCTCTTAAGAATTATGTGGAAAAGACTGGCGATCATCACATATTTCTGAACCTTCTAAAGTTCTGGGCTTAAAGCAAGAATGTTTTGGCATTAACAATTGGCATATTGTAACTTCAGCTTCTTAATGCTCTTTTCCATTGCTTATGAAAAAGAACTTCGATTCTCGCACTCTTGCTGAGCTATTTTCCACAGTGATAAAACAACTGAGGGTACAGACATGGGCATCAATGATTATTCGTGTGTGTGTGTGTGTGTGTGTGTGTGTGTGTGTGTACTACCCAGAAGCAACAATGACTTTTTCCTGATTGGCAGCATGTTCCAGTTTTATGGGAGGAAAACCATGCTTGCTCACTGAGCATGAAATATGAGCACAGCTGCTAGGATTAAGCCACTAACAGTTTAAATGGGTCAAACAAAACTCTTTTGATTTTCCAATGGCTTCCTATAAGTCCACACGTCTCCATTCAGTTTTAATAACCGATCTGCCCATAAGTTCAATGCTCAATGCATGGATCACTACTTTATGTAATGTGAAATTCTTTGGGTAACACCTCTCTCTGTCTCTGTCTCTGTCTCTGTCTCTGTCTCTCTCTTCATCTAGAAAATTGAGTGTTAGAGAGTCTAATGTCTCCTATGTGTTTGAATCACGATTGAGCAAGCAGATCTCAGCCTTGAAAGGGCTGCTGAGGTTCTTCATGGAGATGTTAAGTTAGAATAGGTAAGCTTTGGGCAAGGAAATAAATACCAGCCACCTTTGCTAGCTTAATAAATAGAAAGAGGAAATAAGGAAACTTGAAGCTCAAGGTAGAGACATAGCTGACAGCAAGGCTAAAAGGCAGCAGTTCACAACCCCACTTGTGTTGCTTAGTATGTGAGTGTGCTCTATAAGCAGAGGTCTTTACTCGAAATTTGCCTTTCTAATCTCAGGGGGAAAATGGTTTTAAAACATTGGGTGAGTAGAGACACAGTGGCCTGCCCCTGAATACAAGAAGTATGTTCTTTGTTTACCATGCTCTCTACACACTGCTCAGGCATGCTTGAGGATCCCGTTTGTCCTTAGTGGTTGTTGGGTTTTGGGTTCCTGTTTAAAAGTCCTGGATGGAAGGGACAAGAAGAAACTTGATGCTCAAACAAGCAAGATGTGTGAATGCAGCACTTGTTCTTCTCCAGACTTCTGAGTATTTTATGGCAATGGATCTTTGAACATTGATAATCACAACAAGCAAAAAGGGCATGATTGCCTCCATTTTATAAATGATCCATGCCAAACCCACATATCTAAGAGACAAAAAGCCAACTCTGCATTCACTTTCCTTGGGAGGCTTTTCTAGAAGTAATTTGATGAGGGACCACATGGTCTCTCTGTCCATTGACAGTTACCCTCAGTGGTCCCATCATGTGGGAGCACATCTGTTGCCCTCTCCTGGACCTCTCAGCCTTTCCAGAGGATGGTCTTTTAAAAAGTATTTTAAGAAGATTTTTGAGAGTTATTATTATTATTATTATTATTATTATTATTATTATTATTATTATTATTATTTCAACCACTTGAATGTGTATGTCTGTATACCCGGTGCATGCCAGTGCCTATGGAAACCAAAAGAAGTTGTCAGATGTCCTAAGACCGGAGTTATAGAAGGTTGTGAGCTACAACCTGGAGAATGAGTATTAAATCTGGGTCCTCTGGAAAGGCAGCCAGCACTCTTAACCACTGAGCCATCTCTCCAGTCTTTCAAATGCATTTTTGACTCACTAGTTTTAACAGTTGGCAAATCGGGTGCTAGAGAGATGTCTCATCAATGAAGATCAATGGTTGCCCTTCTAGAGGACCTGGGTCCAATTCCCAGCACCCAACACTGTTTTCAGGGCCTCCAAGGGCACTGGTCACAAAAGTAGTACACAAAAATGTATACAGGTCACACACACACACTACACACACACACACACACACACACACACACACACACACACATCTATTTGGTGAATCTTGGGAAAGAATAGTGTCTTAATTCCATAAAAGTAGAGGTAGAAAGTTGCATTTCCTGTGTGTGTATATTTTCTCTCTTCTTTGAAGACCTGTGGTCCTCTGTGGGCACATCAATGTGGAAATCAGTATTATGCAACTGGGATTTGTTCTGATGTTAGTCCAGACTTTCAGTCCTTGACCAGCTTTTCACCTGCAGTTCAGGGTAAGTCATGAATGTCAAAGAGGTCTGAGACTTACAGTCAAAGAGGGAGAGGCCACAGTCAAGAGGGGAGGGGCCACAGTCAAAAGGGGAGGGGTTATAGTCAAGGGAGTAGGGGTAGCAAGTCCCACCCAAACTCTCTGTGAGTCTGAAGTTTATGTGATTGTGACATTTGACTTTTCTTTGGAAAAATGTAATTTTTGTCATCTCTTCCTGTGCAGCCTGCCCTTCCCTAGTAGATGTTGTAGTTGTATGTGATGAATCAAACAGTATTTATCCCTGGGAAGCAGTAAAGAATTTTTTGGTAAAGTTTGTGCAAGGCCTGGATATAGGACCTCAAAAGACACAGGTAAGGACATCAAAAACAAACAAACAAATAAATAAATGAGCTCACAGCTTGCTTTTGGAGAAACATGAAGTTTTAAATTTTCATTTGTCAAAATATTCATATTAAATGAATTTAATGGTAACCTGGAAAATTAATTGAAATATGTATTTCTAAGGTCAGTATTCTACCTATATGACTTTGTTCAATGTTGTTAATTTTATAGCTTTATTTTTGACAGAGGCATCAAAAATAGTGTATAGCATTTAAGTCTCTTTCAAAAGCTGCCTTTTTAAATTTTTAAACCCACGAGGTTATTAATAATATATTTTAAGGGAATAGAGAGATGGCTTGGTAGTTAAGAACACATCCTGCTCTTACAGAGCACGCAGGTTTAGTTCCCAGCCTACAGTTCCAGTTCCAGGAGATCCAAGGTTCTTTGTCCTCCACAGATACCTGTGCATACATGGTGCACATAAACTCATATACATGTACACATATACACATAAATAAAAAATAATACATTTTTAAATTGGACACATATTTTTGCTTTATACCTATTTTGACCAATAGTGAATGCTTATTGTTTACACTTTTCTAGTAAAAGAATTATATGAATTGTGTGAAATTTAACAATAATCCAGTAACCATAATTCTAACATTAGTTTATAGCCTTTTGTTTATTATCTAGACTCATTTGCTTTGTATAGGAGCAAGTTCTTTCAATAATTTGAAACTGTTTCCTATGTTTTCAGAAGTCTCTAATTGGAAGCTATTATATCTTCTTGATGTAGGTACCTAAAACTCAGGCATAAAAGTTTTATAATTCCCCAAGACTAAGTAGCACACACTTTTAAAAGTGACAGCTACTCACTAGATAAAGACAGGAGTGTTTCTGGAGCCCAAGATTCTGAAACTTGCCTGGACAACAGAGCAAAACCCTAGAAGGAAGGAAAGCATGGGGGAGGGAGGGAGAGAGAAAAGGAGGCAAGTCCTAGATATTTTTGAGTTTTTTTTTTCTTCACCATCATCATCATCATCATCACCACCACCATCATCATCATCATCACCACCACCATCATCTTCTTCTCTTTTTCCAATTTCTGATTGGATCTACAACTCACAGGTCCTTCTGGCCAGAGCAGCAGCTCCCTAGAGAGCAGTTCACTGATTTCCCAGCATGCATTCCTAGGTGGCATCTGATAGGCTGACACCTCATACCTAGTAACAACTATTGCAATAGTTTTCCCTGTTCTTTGCAGCTTTCTTTAATGAAAATTCACTTTTATGGTTCCCTTTAAGATATTATAAAAATTTGGCATTGCTTTTCTATGCCAGGAGAGTGAGCAAACTGCTTTCAGAAACCATGACAATTCCACTAGTTTTACTAAAAACTTCTAATTATGAAGACTACATATCACACTGGTTTCTGGGGAACAATACTTTTAAGTCTCCTTAAGAAGAAAGCTCTCACGCCTGCCTATTTCTTCTCTGTGTATGAATCAGGTATCCTGCCTATCACAGCTGATTTAACAGTCTCCAGGTTTCATGACTTTTCTCAGGTTCATCTTCCTAGCACTCTCCATGGTCTCCTTGTCTAGAAGAAACCAAGTTGTCTCTCTCCTGACAGCCCATATGTAATAAACACCTTATCTTTAAACCCTGCTCTCTGACTCTCAGGCCTCAGCTGCGTCATGGGGATCACATGTAGCTGACATCATCAGTCAGTTTTGAATTGGTTGTACATCTTCTCTTAAAGAAAGATGCACAGGACGATCACCATGTTTCTCACGTCTTCCCAGTGGCTATCATACCACCTCCCAGGCAACACTACAAACTGGACTTAACAATCAAGGGCTATCCTTCCACTCCCTGATATCCTTACCTCAGAGACTCTTGTGTCTCTCATAGAGAGCCTCTTATCTCTCATCCATATTCCCTGGTTACACATCTCCTGGGCTGGGAGAATACTCTCAATGCTCAGGAACAGGCTGATTGATAGAAATATATAAGTTTCTTAATCTAAAGGATTAGACTGTGCTCCTCCCTCAGACACCTTGCTCAGAAGTTTATCTTTCTCTTAACTCTCTCAAGTAAGTTTCTTTCTGATGGTGTGTCCTCTGAAGGTTAGAAGTTCCTTGCCCTATATGTATATCCAACACCCTTGCTCCAACAATACTCAAACCCACAACAGGAGAACTCCAACAGTTGTCAATCAAACAGAGTATGTTGCTTAGGGGTGCATGAGGTTCTCTTCAATTCAACTCTGACTCTGTTACATAACTACTCTCAACTAAGGAGATGTTACCTTCCATCTCCTATTACTTATAGCTGCTTTCAAGGTACTACCCACTGATAATCAGAAAGCTTATTTATTTGTATCTATTTTAATATTTGCATTAGAAACCTGAGCCTAATATTCATTTGCATTAAATACACTAAGGAAGTACTTTAACAATCTATAGTTACTTTTGAACCAAAAGTGTAAACTGTAACAGGTTGTCTTACTTGGCAGTCATGCTCCTGTTACACACTCATGGCCTTGAACAAAGATCATTCCACAGAAAGAAGAATAATTGTCAAGCACAGAATTGAAACAATTGAGCTGTTGGCCTACATCTAAACTTACCTTGAATTCTTATTATATTGGTTAAATATGAGATGTTTATAAGCTAATAATAGTAATAAACTTCTGCTCTTTTCAAGGTGGCGTTAATTCAATATGCCAATCACCCAAGAGTTATATTTAACTTGAACACTTTCACAAACAAAAAGGATATGGTTCAGGCCACATCTGAGACACGTCAAAGTGGTGGAGACCTCACAAATACCTTCGAAGCTATCCAATTTGCAAGGTAAGTTTTGCTGCTATCAGGTAAAAATTTTGACAATGTGGAAGGACAAAAAGCAAGAAAAGAAAATGGAACAAGCAAAATAAGAGTTACAAGGGTGGAGCCAAGCCTGAGCTTTCTGACATGCTCACCTTGACAGGGCCCAGAGGAAATAAAGTCACACACCACAGTCATGGGACTACCAGGCATATGGGATGGTTTTATATGACTTTTCATGAATTTCACAATTTTGCAAAGACCTTAGATTAAAATACTATAATGAAATAATCTACCACTGTTCATATTAGCCTCAAACAAATTAAGCTAATATAGTATTTTATACATATTAATGAAGCTCATGGGATAATATGTATAAGAATCTAAATGTTGAGATTATCATGGTTGCTGCAACCCACATGGAGTGTGACTTCTACAACTGCATAACTCCCACTCCCTTCTTACCTCAATTTCTCTTTTTCAATTCCATAAACTTTACAGGACACTTTACTAAATATTCGCCTGTCACTTTAAAAAAAAAAAAATGAGAACAAATTTTTCTGCCCTTACACCTGCTCCCAGCCTTTTCTGTCTCCTGGTTTTGTTCTTTCAAACATCATTAAAACAAGTTGTCTACAAGTCTTCTTGCCTCTTCCTCCTTGAATGTTTAGCTCTGCTGCTAGGTGAACATGGTATCTCCATCACCTATCCTAGCACTTCTTCCTCAAGCCCTACTGTCCTGAGCTCCTCTGAACATTTGATAAGGACAGACAGACATGCTGCTGTGAACTCAGTCTTCATTGAACACCACAGACTCCTGAGATCCTTACCAATGTTTTGTCAACAGCTCTGGCCTCTTCGCTGGCTCCATCTCCTGATTTTTCTTCACTGAAAAAGTCCTCTCTTCTCTCCTCCACTGTCCTCTCTGTTAGGAATAATGTCCCTACCCTTGCTGTGAGTGCTAACCCTGTGTAGGCTGCCCATTGCTTTATATCATCTCTTACCTCTTTCTGAAAAGTCATCAGTCAACTCTTACTGAAGTTGAGCATCTCTAGTGGGAGAGTACCATCTCACTTAGTACATTCAGTATGTCCTGAAACAACCCCATTCCATTCCCACACTGCTTACGATGCTGGAGTCTGTTCACCCAGTCATCAGGTGAACAAAACCCTCATTGTTATCTTCTCTCTTCCTACTCCCTCTTAGATACACATCTGGCCATCATCACATTTGCCATGTCTGTCTCACCATTCCCCATTTTATCTATCCCTTCATTTTCTCTGTGTACTGAAGTAGAAGCTTTCATAACTGGAAAGATTTTCTTCACATGTCTCAAAAGAGACTGTCCATAAGAGAAAATGTGACTGTCTTCATCCTTCCTGTCTCTATCTCTTTGGGGGCTAGACCATGTCATAAACTGAAGGCCATAAACATAAGTCACCTGTCATTAAGTGGAGAGCCATTTCCAGTCCAGTAAATCAGACTGAGGAAAAGAAGGTTGTCAAGATAACCTCGGAGGATGCCTATCTTTGGCAGAGAATGTAGCTGGGGCCTGTCCCCAAGGGAAAAAATCTTGGGGTCCTAGAAAGCATTCCAAAATAGGGCATGGTCACTGTTTGTTTAGGTGTGGCTTGTCTGGCTTTTATTACCTTTTTAAAGCCCTGGATTTTTCCTTTACCACTGTAATTTCCAAATGAACAGAAATTAAGACTCATCCAAATTCTAATCAGCACAACCCAGAATACACAGACACACAAACACAGACAGACAGACACACACACACACACACACACACCATAAAGTTGTTGAAATTATTGTTAAATATGAATTATATTATATATTTCTCTGAGAAAGCTACAAATAGAGGAATGCCCTTAAATGGGCCACTGGCGTTGACACAGAAGAAAACTGACATAAAAAATAAAACATACTTCATGTTTGATGTGCTTAAAGATGCTAACTTCCCATTGTTATTTCAAAGCAGGGGTCTACATGTTAGCTTCTGTTATCAATGAGTAATTGTATCTATCACAGAAACTTTTCTTATAATCCGAACTCTGGTGGGCGCCCAAGTGCTACAAAAGTCATGGTAGTTGTGACTGATGGTGAATCCCATGATGGGTCAAAGCTGAAAACTGTGATCCAGCAATGCAATGATGACGAGATACTGAGGTTTGGCATAGCAGTAAGTAGCTTCTGTTTGGATTATCTGGCAGTTGATGGGTACACATTGCTATATGCGGTCACTTTCCAAGTCTGCAGTTTGTACTGTCTCTCTATTTCCTGCTGATTTTTAGTCATGTCAACTAAATAAATGGCTATGGAAATATTTGCAAGAAATTTTATGATGAAATTAACAGATAGGGAAATTTACACAAAGCAAGAATGACCTTTCCCCTCTCTCTCTCTCTCTTTTTAAGGTTCTTGGGTATTTAAACAGAAATGCTCTTGATACTAAAAATTTAATCAAAGAAATTAAAGCGATTGCTAGCACTCCAGCAGAGAGATACTTTTTCAATGTGGCTGATGAAGTGGCTCTTCTGGAGAAAGCTGGGACTCTAGGGGAGCACATATTCAGCATTGAAGGTAAGAAGTCAGAATTTTCTTGCAAATGCCAGGTTTTGGAGAATTTGTAATTTTCATAGAATATGTTTGCCATATGGATATGAATTCATAGACCATGCAGAAAAACCAGCTTTGGTATGTCACTAAGAAAGATAGAAAATGCACATGAATATATAGCTTATAAAGAAAACGTAAGGGATTAGCAAGCAGGAGAAAGATAGGAATCCAACTACTTTTGTGCTTTGCCTAAAAGATGACACATTGATAATCTTTGATTTTCCAGAAATCTCTGAGGTGCAGAGAAGCTTGAACATGGATCATAAGATGTTTTTTCATTATTTATTTATTTATTTATTTATTTATTGGTTTTTGAGAGAACAATTTAGCACCATCTATCATGATCATTGTTTTTTCTTTATAAATTACATAAAGACAGAAATTCTTGAATTTGTTCATAATAATTGCATATACCTTTAAAATGGTGAAAATACAGTGACAGTATCCAGCGCTCAACTGGAGAAAAGGTTTTCCTTATTACAGCTCTTGTGATGCATTTCCTTAGCCTTGGACCACCCTCAGGGCAGAACTGCCATCCAAGCAGACATTAAGGACTGGAGAACTGGAACACTATCCACTGGTGGTTAAAAAAAAAAAAAAAAAGTAGCAGGAGACTCAACCCTGGTTCCAGGTGCTTAACCAGAGTAACTCTCAGCAATAAAGCTGGTGTTTAATTATTCACCTACATATCAGGCATGGTCTTAGAAACTGGATTCAGTGGGCTTGCATGGGTATCTGCTGCTGTAATCCAACTTCGATCTTCTGGTTATGCCATAGAAATTTCTATCCTGCTGCAAGCGTAATTGCTCAAGTGTAGTGTTTCTGAGTTATGCAACTCATCACCCAAAAGTAAAGCCTCCTGCAATAATTGGAAGCTGCTATGGCATCTGCACTGAAAATTTGCTTGAAGTCTATAAAAATAGTTGCACTGCAACTTAAGGATTCTTTAAAAGTATTTTGGACAGTTCCTGTGGTTGAAGACTTTCAAGGAACATAATGCTATTTCTCCCTCAAGTTGTCTGCATACAGCCTGTGTGAATCATATCTCCTAAGGGAGAGTAAACATCACAGTAGTTATTGCATTACACTGTCTATGCAGGCATTTGGCTTGCTTCCTATGAACATTATTGACCATGCTGAAAATAACATCCCTACCCATTCAGTTCTGTAGTGTTAGAAACTGACAGATACTTAAGAATAGTTGGGCCGGGTAGCGGTGGCACACGCCTTTAATCCCAGCACTCGGGAGGCAGAGGCAGGCAGATTTCTGAGTTCGAGGCCAGCCTGGTCTACAGAGTGAGTTCCAGGACAGCCAGGACTACACAGAGAAACCCTGTCCCGAAACACCCCCCACCCCCCAAAAAAAAAAAAAATAGTTGGAGCAGCTTTCCAGCCTCTTCCACCTCGAGTCCTGGTTTCTGATGGCTAACACAGTTTCCCCTCTGTCCAGTCTATGGTGTGAAGTAATTGCCTGCTCCTCCAATGCATCTGAAGTATTTGTGCATTAGAAGCACCGATATTTAAAGGCAAAATCCAAATTGTTTCTTGGTTAGTAATGATGAATTTAAAAAAAAAAAAAGTTCTAATCTCAATTTCCACTTTAACTAATCCTCTCCTTTTGTTGAGGCTAATTTGGTAACAGGAACGGCATAAATGTTTCATTAAATTAATGTTTAGGGGAATCAAAGACAACTTTGAACACTACTTTGGTGACTTGTTTTGTGGTTTCCTCTTCCTAGAATCCTCCAGGCTATAGTTTTTATTGATATAAGAACATTTGTATGCATATGTGCATGTATGTATGTATGCATAAATACCTGTGCGTGTATGCATGTGCCCATATTTGAAATTTTGATGGCTGACAACAGTGTCATTTTTGAAAATGGTTACTTTTACAGGCACTGTTCAAGGAGGAGACAATTTCCAGATGGAAATGGCACAAGTCGGATTCAGTGCAGATTACTCTTCTCAAAATGTGTGTACATCAGATAAGTTGAAGCCAATACTGTCACTTGCCAGAACACACACAGACACAATAGTTTAAACATAAAGAAGGAAAAACAGCCATCCTTTGGGCAATGATTCAGATTACTGGGCCCAATCACTAAGTTTAAAAAAAAAGAAACAATTAAAATTTTCTTTTCCTATGTAACAGAAAAATATCGTTTACAATAAAGACTTTGATTGAGTTCCCTATGGCAAAACACTATACTAATTCCAGGCATCATCTATACAAAAATTTCATGTCGATAAATTAACTACCTGAAACGTCTGTTGGAGAAACAAGACCTTCTTATCCCTGACAGAGTTGTAGAATACATTGTCATGGCATCCTTTTCTCTGCAGAGACAGAAAATTGTTGAATGTGGGATTCGTGACATCTGAGGTGGGTCTGTGGTCCCCAGTCCTCGTAGCTCAGATATCAGTCCCTCTGATGTCCTCAGGAACAACCTCTAGGTCTAGACTCTAACTCTCCCCTGGGACATGGGAGGATGTTTCTGTGAAATATTTAGGTATTAATTTGAAATCATAGGGGATGATAAGCAGAGTTAAGGATCAAGAAGTGTTCAGCCTCTGCATAGAGCAGTGGTTCTCACCCTTCCTAAAGCTGTGACCCTCTAACAGATCCTCCTGTTGTGGTGACCTCCTAGTCATCAGCATATTTTTGTTGCTACTTCATAACTATAATTTTGCAGAATTGTCATGTAAATACCTTATCTACAGGCTATCTGATATGAGATCCCTGTGAAAGAGTCATTCAACCCTGAAAGGCATCTGGACCCACAGGTTGAAAACCACTGGTCTAGACTAAAAGATGCTAACTTTATTGATTCAACAAGCCTTAGAGATATTGTCAACACTTAGAAATCTTTCCCATAGAAAAAGGTAAAACTACAATATTACAGAAATATTGTTGCACAATTCCATGAGGTTACTGCCATCCCCTAGAGTCCACTCTTACATCCTCAGCTTAAAGTCTGTGCTTACATTAATTACGCTATTCTCAAATTTTTATATTTTTTCCTCAGAATGGGATTTTTTCCTATTTGTCATTTTAACCCCACATCATATCCTAGTTTCCTTATATATAAGGAAAAATAAACTTAACAATATCATCTTTCATTTTGACCAAGCCTGTGTGCCTAAGGACTTGCAGCCTTTGATATTTACATTGATTTTGAACCAATGCAGCAAACTTTGCACTGCTTGGTGATCCCCATCCCTGAGTAGACTGATTTTCTATCCACTATGGCCACTGCCACAGCGACAGGTGAGTTTTGGAGCTGTGCTATGATTTACCACATGGGATAAAGGGATGCAGATACCAGAATGTCTGAAAGGGATGAAAAAAAAGAACAAAGAACTGTAAGGGCTAAAGCAATACCTCAGAGGCTAAGAGAGCTTGTTACAAGAGAACCTGAGGACAGATCCAAGCACCCACAGTGTGGGAAGGGATACATGGTTGTCCTAGCACTATGGGGAGTGCAGTCACAGGAAGGCCACTGGAGTTTTCTGGCTGCCATCTTTGTTTCAGCTTCAGTGAGAAACCCCACATCAAGGAAATTAGGCAGAGAGTGTCTGATGTCCTCCTCTGACCTTTGTGTGTGCAAGCCTGCACATTCAAGCATACAACACACACCACAAATATAAAGGAGAGAGTTGAAAATACAGCTGGTCAGAAGAAGGTCTCCCAAGACATGCTAGGGAACGGCAGCACTCCCTCCTTCCTCTGGAGTCAGCATTGTCTGTTGCTTGAGTGTGTCTCACATTCATCTCGATCCTTTCCTATAAATATGTGGGAGGAGAAGTTCTCATCTGATTCATCTATAAGCTCTGAAAGGTTCAGCACTTACAAAAGCTTGCCCTTGAATTGAAGATGACTGCACATCCGTCCTGTACCATGGCCTATTGCATAATGAATTATAATAAGTTCTTCCAAGACAGCATAGCTCAAAGTGTCACTCCACCTTCCTAATGCTGAGACCCTTTAATATCATTCCTTGTGTTGTGGGGATGGCCCCACCAAAAGATTGTTTTCATTGCTACTTCATAATGGTAATTTTGCTACTGTTACAAATTGTAGTTTAAATATCTGATATGCAGAATGATCTTAGGTGACCCCTGTGAAAGAGTCATTGGACCCTGAAAGGGGTCATGACCTACAGGTTGAGAAAGGATGCCATGGTTCATAGTACGCTTGAAGATCTAAACAATTCCAAGATACATATTTAGTTTACTTTACTATGCAAAATTCCTTAAATTTTGTTAGCTTACTTCAATGTTTGCTTCACCTGAATTCTTTTGCATTAAAGGTGATTTGTCTTAATCTTCATTTCTTCAATCTTTTCAGGATATTCTGATGCTAGGAGCAGTGGGAGCTTTTGACTGGAGTGGAACTGTTGTCCAGGAGACATCTCAGGAGCACTTGATCTTTCCCAAACAAGCCTTTGACCAGGTTCTGCAGGATAGAAATCACAGTTCGTTTTTAGGTGAGGCACAGCAATGGTTGGCTCAGAAAACTCAGGGTCTGTTTGTTTGTTTGGTTTTTGGTTTTGATTTTGACTTTGATTTCTCTCTTTGAACTCTCAGTTTACCTCAGACTGTGAACTATCCTCTCATTCATGTGTTGGTGATCCAGTTGTTAACCTCTTGGCCAGCCAGGTCTCAGCCCATAAGTAAGGAAAGCTGACCCTTACACACAAATCTCTTGTAGATGACTGTTAAGCTCATGTGATCTATGATGTTATTTAACACTAATCTTTCTAAAACACAGTCTGATCAGGCAGATATCCCTGGAACATGGTTGTGTCTCTAAAACAGAAGTTGTTCCTAAAACGTAATACACTGAGCAGTAGCCATCTATTGTTTCAGAGTTCTTAGGGTGTGTGTTATTGTTGGTATGCATGTGATGAACATCCAATGATTTTCAGTACCTACTGTGGATTACTGGTATTCTATCTACACAAATCCTTCCAAAATCATTTCAAAGACAGTAACCTTAATAATGTTTATCAACTTCAACAACCTAGCAAATGACAAGTCCAGAATTCAAACCCAGAATTCTGTAAGTTCTGGACCTGTGTTCTGTAATGGACCTGTATTCTTTCCATTAAATAGCAACACCATTTAATTTCATTTGTTCATTCATTAAACATTTGTTAAAGGACAGTATCTTTGTTTTGTTTCCTGTTGCCATAATAAATAAGATACAGAGATAAAGGCAACTTAAAGGAGAAAGGGTTTATTTGGCTCACAATTTCAGGTCACAGTCCATCACTGCAGGAAAATCAAGGCAACAGGAACTTGAAGCAGCTATTTGCATTATGTACACAGTCAAGAGCTAAGAGAAATGGTTAAAAGGATGTGTGCTTGCCCTTAGATCACTTCCTCTACTCTTATTCAGTTCAGGATCCCCTGACTAAGGAATGATGCCACCCACAGTGGGAAGGGCTCCCCATCCCAATTACTCAATTAATGTAATCCACCTAATTCCTCACAGATTTGCCCAGGGGCACACCTAATCTAGACAACACCTCACTGACACTCTCTTCCCAGGTAATAATAGATTATGTCAAGTTAACCATTAAAATGAACAATTAGCAAGGCTTGTAAGTAAGTACCTGAAGAGAATAACCCAGGACCAAGAGCAAGCTTTATAAGTTTAGGTCCTGTCTATGCTACTCAGAACTATAAGTGAAAAGGCAGAAAAATTCGTTTCAGGAACACAATTAGTCATCACATCTAACATCAAGACTTCTGAGCATCTCTGCTACCTTTGAAAGCCATCTCTGGCTGAGACAGTGATGTTCAATCTATAACTCTTCTCTCCCAGGTTACTCTGTGGCTGCGATTTCTACTGAAAATGGCATCCACTTTGTTGCTGGTGCTCCTCGAGCCAATTATACTGGCCAGATAGTGCTGTACAGCGTTAACAAGCATGGCAATGTGACCGTGATTCAGTCTCACCGAGGGGACCAGGTAAATATCATTACTAAGCACGTGAAATTAATTTTATGGATTACCCGGGCAGGCAAAGTAGAAACTAGTGTTTACCGAGTGGCTCCTCTGTGTTTGAGTATGACATCGCAATTCACTCATGTCTATGTTAAACCCTAATGGCAGAAGGTTCACCAGGATTAAGTCTGATCCTGCTATTGCCATTGATTTTCTAGTGGTAAAGAGACCACAAACTAACATTCATATCATACTTTTGCCTTCTTTTTAGTAGGATAAAGAATTGGGTATCTATTTTGAGAGAAAAACAATGACAGTGTTAGAGAAGTCACTAATTTTTAAATCCTTAAACAGATATTACACCAACACTCACTGAACATCGCTGTATGGGATGGCATTCAGAGCCTCAGCCCTGCTAATTGACTTCATTTCTACCTAGTTTTCTTATCTTTCCTACATAGCAACATCACCCTTGCTGGACCATGCCACTGGCATTAGTCATCCGTATTTCTCTCCACCTAGAAAACTCCTATTGTCCTTAAGATGCTATTCAGAATCTTCCTCCCTGAGCCCTCCACCTGCCCCTACTCTCTGATAAAGTCTCTTCATTGCAGCATTTTGTTTTGTTTTCTTTTCCATGGTAACATGGCTACTTTCTGTCCTTAGCTGGTCCTATCCCTCTTGTCTTTCTCTAAATCACAGCTCACATAGCTATTAAGGGTCCCTCTAGTGAACTCTGGCTCACTGGCATCAGAGATACCTAGAGTTGTGTGGGCTAGAATACATATGTGACTACATAACTCCTAAGATTAATTTGCTTTGTCTCTAGATTGGCTCCTATTTTGGCAGTGTGCTGTGTTCAGTTGATGTGGATAAAGACACCATTACAGATGTGCTCTTGGTAGGTGCTCCCATGTACATGAATGACCTCAAGAAAGAAGAGGGAAAAGTCTACCTGTTCACAATCACAAAGGTAAAAATAAGCATTAAGAAAACAGTTTAAATGACTCTAGTAGTGATCAATAAGTTCATCTGTAAATGGAAAGACACTTATTCTGGAATAATAGCTAATTTTCATACATAGTATGACATATGTTTAAGCAAATTCAAGGAATCACCATCATAATTTTTAAAAATGCATTAAAAGGCATGGAGTTTAATATATAGTATATCCCATTTTCCATGAGAGGTCTTTAGATGTATGTTCCTATGCAATAAAGCCATCATAAGCACAAATAAATGTGTGGCATACTCGAACATACAAATATTAGTTATTTCCTAAGCACATCATTTCACATCTTGTGAAATGATAATAGTCACTAGTCATTCTGACCTCCTCGTTACACAGTAAAAATAATTGTCCCAGCAACTCCCGCCACCCCCAGATAACCTAGAGTGCTTTCTACATTAGTTTGTCAGAAAATTCCAGCTGTTAGTGTCACATTTAAGTGCATGTCCAACTCATGGAATGTCAGATCCTTGCCATAAAACTGAGCTCACTTAAAAAGACAAGGCACAGTTTTTCCAATATGTAGACGAAATTCTACATTCATTTCCTTAGGAATCTGGAGCTCAATGAGGACAGGAAGAAAAGCAAATGAAAGTCAGTGGTTGACATGGAACCAGACAGGTGTAGGGGGAAGAGAAGTCAATGCAGGGAAAGTTCTATTTAGTTGTTAGGATATTTTATATGCTTGATGCTTACTACATATTAATGTAAAAACTGGTCCTCTAACACAAGAAGTTAAAATAATTGTAATTCTACAAGAACAATGTATAAGCACATGCAAAGAAAGGATTTAGTCCCCTCTTGAGAGGTTTCTTTTAATCTCTAGTTTCTTTCATTTGCAAAATATTCTGAACTATCATTAGTAGTTGGATATGAAAATAGCTGTTTAAAATTTGCTTTGATTGTTTTATGTTCTTATGTGTATGACTATTTTGCCTGCATGAATATATGTTTACCACATGTGTATTTGGTGTGACCAAGGAGATCAGAAGAAGGTGTTGGATCCCTAGAACTGGAGGTAGTAATAATGAGCTACTATGTGGATGCTTAGAAATGAGCCCAGGTCCACTGCAAGAGCCAACCAAGGAGTCAACTCTCCAGCCCCAGTAACATTCTCTCTTAATGCTTTATCTAATTCGATAAAAATTAATCTTCATAAAATTACTATAAACTAAAAAGAATCAACACTGACCTAGTTTCCTGCTTGAGACACTTTGCTTTCTTGCAAAGCCATTATATATTTCATACTTGAGCACAAACTCAGAAGGAAAATCTGTGTTTTATAAGGAAATGTCTTTTCCTTTGCAGAGTGTCATCTAGTGTCTCCTGTTATGGAATGCTAGTGACTTTTTTTCCACCTCTTACCCCAGTATAATTATTATGTGTGCAGCAATTTGTAAGTAAGATCTAGATTATCAAGTTTCGTTGAGTTTTGTATCTACCCTGATTTCATCCACGTTATTAGTCTCCCACCAGAAAGCTTTTAAGTCAAAGATTTGGAAAGAGATGACAATCCTCATACTGAGAGAAAGTGGAGCTAGGGTTGGACACTTTATGCAGGTTTTTTCTTTTTGGTACAACAAAAAGAATTATTACCTCCTTTAATCTTGGCTTATGACTAGATAACTTATGACCTTAATTAATAAAATCTTTATTTATAACTCTCAACACACATGGAAAATCATCAATACTAACATTAAAACCCTACCCACACTTTGAAATCTTGTCTGGACATAGTTGCTTTGAATTTTAATGATACACATTGAGAGTTTTGCTGTAACAGTTCCTCTCCTTTTTGCCAGGGCATCTTGAATCAGCACCAGTTTCTTGAAGGACCTGAAGGCACTGGAAATGCTCGGTTTGGTTCAGCAATTGCAGCCCTTTCAGACATCAACATGGATGGCTTTAATGATGTGGTTGTTGGTTCACCTGTAGAGAATGAGAACTCTGGAGCTGTGTACATTTACAATGGTCACCAGGGTACCATTCGCACCAAGTACTCCCAGGTAACCCATGCACAACATGATGATGTATTGTGTACATAAATGCTAGAGCGAGACAGCATCATCCAATCCATGCCTCTTATATTGTATCCACATTCTTTCCATCAAAAATAAATATCTTTACTATTTGTCAAATACTATTCTAGCCCTGAGAATGCTGTACAGAACAAGACAGACAAAATTCTGCTTCTTGTTGACCTTATATTCCAATAGAGGACATATGAAAAAAGAAATAAATTGCAGTGTTATAGATAATAACAAATGCCAAGAATCAAACCTAAGAACACAAAACTCAACTAAGGTTAAATTTCAAGTATGAAGGGTATCAGATGGCTGAAGAATGATGGAGGATTTCTTTCTAATAGGAAATTTTCTGTTCATTCTGAGGAAAGCTAGCTAAGACAAGAATCAAGACCTAAATTGGTCTCAGCTCATTCCCTGCCCATGAACTTCTCACCATTTTGTGCTGCTTTGTGATTACAAACTAAAGATCCAGCTTTTTCCTTGATGAAAGAATGATTGAATAATAATAATAATAATAATAATAATAACAATAATAATAATAATAATGATAATTGTACAGAGATCAGATAAAATGTCGTATAAGAAATCAATGGAATTTCCTGGACCAGGCAACCTGAAAAAAATGACCACTGAGAATGTAAGAGGCAGGATAAAGGCTGCTGTTCTGTAATTCAGCTGTGTGTACTACAACTCCATGTTAATTCTGCTTTTTCAGAAAATCCTTGGATCCGACGGAGCCTTCAGGAGCCATCTCCAGTTCTTTGGAAGGTCCCTGGATGGCTATGGAGATTTAAATGGGGACTCCATCACTGATATATCCATTGGTGCTTTGGGGCAAGTGGTTCAACTCTGGTGAGTCAGTAAGTGCAAGACTCAGACTAGTTAATTAAAATGACTTGCATTATTGTGTAATATGTATCATGCCCAATGTTTTATATAAGGCTGTAGGAAATCTATTTATTATCATTTGCATAAAGAAAGGAATATTCGTGGTTTTCATATATAGATAGATAGATAGGTAGGTAGATACAGATACATATAGAGATACATATAGATATTGATAAACATGTATCTTTGAAAGACACATACACACATGCAAATACACACAGAGAGAGATCCTTCTCATGAGAGTCAAGTTTTTCTTCTCCTTATGTGAAAAGATTCAGTGTGCAGAAGAAGCCCCCTGCATATGATTTCCTGCATTTTCTGAATATTATCTTCTTATGCATAGGCTCATTTCAGCTTCCAGTCAGGAAACCTCATGAGAATGCACTCATAAAATACAAAGTAAAACTTCCTATCTGCTTAAAAGGCATACATTGAAATCCTAAGTCATGAACAAGAACCATTATTTTGGCTTAGCTGACCCTTCACTCACCTCCAAAGGCGTCAAAGATGAGGAAACAGAAAGGACTCAAAGGCAATATGGTTCAAGGTTGTAGTGTTGCCTGGTTATGTGGCTTTATTTAAAATAATATGTGAAAACACAGCCCTGACATTAAAGAAAGCTATGTAAGCCCCTCGGTAGGCTTCCCACACGGTGCCTCTACCTTACTTTGATGTAGTTTAGTCAGTGACTTGACCAAGCTTCTATTTTAAAAGGTGGATTTCATTCTTCAGAAGAGTCAAAACACATGGGCCTGAATGAATGTGCTGAGAGGACTACTCCCACTAAGCTAACGTTCTGTGGTCACATTCCTACAGAGTGCTGAACTGCTCCTTCTGGATAACTCTGAGAATAGTGTGTAATAAGTATACAAAAGATGCAAATCAAGGTCATTTATATCAGAAGGAATACTCATTTTCTCAAATAGTTGCCTTAAAACTCACTTAAGCATTTTAGGGTATAAAACTGAAGCCATGTTACATGTCTCATTAGATATGTCATGGTTGCTTATTAACAGAAATCATAGATACATAGTAACTTTTAAAATTGTCTTCCCAGTGATGCCAGAAGACCTATTTATGGTACTTTTCTAAATGATAAAATCAGTAATCACTGTTTGCTACTTTATAAATAATGGAAGGTTACACAGGGGGTCACCATAATGAGGTTCAAATACTAATAACGGAGGGATTCAGATTGTAGGTTCCATTTCCTCACTGACAAGTACCCAGTGAAGTGGTACACCTCCAAGTACCTGTTTTTCAGATATTTTCATTAATAAGTATTTTTTACACTAAAGTTGAAGAAGCAAATAAGACTGTGGCTCTGGTATACAAAGGACCACAGCAGAGTAGAAAACTCTGGTACCCTGTGATGTCTCAGCCATATCATACTAGTTCCCACCATCATAGACTGGTGATGCCAACCATGGAGATAGCAAGTCACAATCATGGCAGTTCTGCCACCTCCATCTTCCTCCCTTCTCTCTCCTGCCATTTCAAAGACTGAGAGTAACACTGACCCCCACTGGGAAGACATAGAGGGCTCATGACTTAACATATGATCTGCAAAGAGGTTTCAGGCTTCTATTCTGTGTAGGTTCAAGTGTTATTAAGACAGGTAGATGGGTAGATAGATAGATAGATAGATAGATAGATAGACTGATTATAGATGATAGATTATATATGTATATATACACACAGACACACACAGAGACATATATATATATGTATATATGTGTATATATATATATATATATTCTGTCTATATATATATATAGACAGAAAGAGAGAGAGAGAGAAAGGAGAGAAATGGTATATAGGTTCATTCTGTGGGCTATACAGTTACCAACCAAAACTCCATTCACTCCTACTGCCAACTTTTGTTTTCAAATAGGAAATGCCAATCTCAAATTCTAAGACAATAGAGAGAAAAGTTCAACAATACTAACCGAGGTCCTCTACGTAAAGTGTGTACGTATAACTGGCAATAATGTGTATCTGTTTCCATTGGTCTTTTAGGTCACAAAGCATTGCTGATGTGGCTATAGAAGCTTCGTTCACTCCAGACAAAATCACTTTGCACAACAAGGAAGCTAAGATAACCCTAAAACTCTGCTTCAGAGCAAAGTTTAGACCTACTGGGCAAAACAATCAAGTAGGTAGGTAGACCTGAAATAACCTGTCCACTAATGGATTCGCTAGTTTTAGCTAGAATTTTTTGTTTGCAGCCCAGAAGAAATAAGGATCTTACTGGACATGCTTAAATCGCCATGCATTCAGTACCTCAGGGTCATGCATTAGGCATGGGAGGTTGTTTAGAGCATCCTTGATGAGATCTACTTCTGTGGATCACTTTAGTAACTGGTAGAATTGTGAACTCTGGTTGATTCTCTCTTACCCACAGATCCTTTCTGTAGATCCTTGGCACACACAGATTTCATTGTGCTGCAGCAAGTTCTAAATGAGTGTGCTGCCTACTGTCTGATTCATTCCCTGTACAGGTGCCCTTCGTAACACACTGAATGTTATTCCTGTTCTCAAGGAATAAATGGGAGAGAGAGAGAGAAAATATACAATCTGTACGCATTGTTTTGCCATTTCTATGGTATGAGTCTGAGTGTGCCCCAGCAGATGAGAGAAAGCACAGGTAGAACTGTTGGCAAATGTCAGCAGAAACTGGCATCCTCTGTCCCCTGAGAGGCCAGATTATCTTCTGGGACCTGGCTGAGGTGCTGCATCCTCTTTGATGCCATTTCTAACCAACCAACTACCTCCGGTAACTCAGTGTCCTCTGCAGACAGCAAGTCATTAAAACCTGCCTATTTTCCATTGTTCCTGGTCTATGGATTCTAATCTCTCTTCCCTAAGATTCTGCCTCTATATTTTAGAACTCTTAGTTCCTAGTGGTACTTCATTTCATTGCAAGAAAATAAGCTTAAAGTCTGAAAACAATTAGGTCAGTTGCTTGTATGATACCTGTGTGTGCCTTGGGACACACATCCACCTGAGGAGCTTTCACAATTAAGTTGAAAACCATCACCATATAAACATTTTTAGTCTGCATAAAAGATTAAAATGGAAAATGTAATTCTCTGGCAGACATGGCTGGCTGCCCAGCTATCTTGGCCCTAAAGCATGAATATACCCTGTGGATCTTCCATAATTTTGAATGTTCTTCATATATTCTGTTGGCAAATACTGAAAAACCTGTCCTTTGGGAGCATTCCGTTGCCACTCATTGGCTGGTGAAGATTTGGGAGCCTTTCTTGCGACTGGGAACCTTTCCTTTTGACTCTCTCCTGCTGTGTCCAGATCCACCCTGATGAGCTGGTCGTAATTTTTCACTTCTTTGCTTGGCAAGACCATCACATAAAAAATAAATCCCATTTTAAAAACTGGATAATCTATGAAACTATGCATCTGTTTCATCAAGGTACTTGGGGGGAAAATGGGGTTTACTGACTTCATCCTTTTTACAGCTACCTAGTCCCTGTTATTAGTTTTCCCTTTATGTGCTTTTTTATTAGTTACTTTTAGTCTGCCCATTCACTGTTTTTCATGTTTTTGACATGTTTATTGGTCTCATTAAGTCACTGAAGCATAGACATTCCAGTTTCTTTAATAGATACATTAAAACTAACAGATTATTGTCTTAGGAAGTATATTCAACTTTAAAATACTGAACAAATCTGATAAAGTAATTCCCCAATAAGGCGACCGCCCTAAGCAGTAGGGAATTCTCTGAATTGCTGAGTGGCCAATGGATTCTTTTAAAGGCAGCTGGTTTGATTATTTGGATTTTAGTTGCTGTCATCAATTTTTTATCACATGGTAGTTTTTCATTTCTGCTCCCCTGAGTTGTTATTAAAGTTTTCTGACTGCCAACAAAACAGAGATCCAAAGAAGGTAGGAAGAGTGCTCAAGTCAAAGAGGACATAAACCGTAAAACTACTGCCCAGTCTAAGAATGTCTGACTCAAACCTTGGTGTTGCAATGTCGCATGTCTTTCTCCACATACGCATCTAGACTGTCAGGCAGAGCACATGTTCTTTTCAATGATCACACTTAATTCTTACAGTAACACTTAGTCCTTGTAATGACATGGAAAGAGACAGAACATGAACTTTTATTTCAAATTTACTTAGATTTTATTTCTTACCTTGAACAAGCTATGTGAACTCATGCCAATTATTCTGCTTTAAACTATTTAATCTAGTTCATTATCTCAAAAATAGCATCAGAGTGTCCAGTGTCCAGGTGTATCGTAGAGATGGTAGAATATGAGGATGTGTTCAACTGGAATTTCTCCATATAAATACTTGTCCTGTGTGTGCTCCCTGTGTGTGTCCTACGTCATGGAAGATGAAACGAATATATAAGGAAGGGATCAGTTTGCCCAAGTTTATCCAATAGTTTTCCCAGGGCAAGCCCAATGGCCCAATAGTTGTTGGGTTTCATTGTTACAAGACATGTTTCTCTGGCTAATTTGTGTGTGTGTGTGTGTGTGTGTGTGTGTGTGTGTATTCATAGTCACTTAGACCAATTCCCATAAAATTACAAATGCCATATGGTCTTCCTCTGTACATAAACCACCAATGTAAAGATAGTCTTTACGTCTTTTTGATAGCAGGGGCTTCCTCCAACCAGATCCAATGAAATAAGGCTGTTTTCTTCTTCAGAGCACACTTGACATGATTTGTTTGTGATTTTTATCACAGCCATCCTGTTTAACATGACACTTGATGCAGACAGATATTCAACCAGAGTAACCTCCAGGGGGATATTTAGAGAAAACAGTGAGCGATTCTTGCAGAAGAGTACAGTTGTAAACGAAGTGCAAAAATGTTCTGAGTACCACGTCAGCATACAGGTGAGGCCTCGGGGATGCACCGCTTTTCTTCCAAACAGGAAGAAAACAGAAAGTCTAAAATGGAAGTTATATGTTAGAAGAGGCTTGTTTTTCTAATGACTTTATGTCTTGTCTAACTCTGTGAACAGAAAGCACATTTCTTTTATGCTAATACTTAAGGTCACATTCTGATTTTATATGTATTGGTGACATGACATTTTATTAGTAATTGCAACTAAAAGGGCTAAAAGAATGTTAAAGAAATCAAAGGCTTGGAGCCAGTGGGATGGGTGATCAGGTAAGAGCACCTACAGCATAAGCGGTAGGAACTGCGTTAAAAACTCCAACACCTATATAAGAGTCAAGCATGGTTCTCTGTGTGCCTATAACCTCAGTGCTCTGGACAGTAAGGCAAGAAGGTTTCTGGGGCTGGCCTGCCCGATACCAGCCTTATTCCAGGATCATCTAGATACTCTGTCTCAAGGGGAAAACTGTCAAATATGATGAAACAGAAGACCTGATTTTCTCCTCTGGCCTCCACACATATGTGCACACACAGCACACACAAGCACATGTGCATGCAAACACACACACACACACACACACACACACACACACTAAATAAAGAAGATAAGTAAATTAATTATTTTTTTAAAAAACTGAAAGACAGTGTTTCTTAAATGACTGAGGGTGAACTTGCCATTGACAATTTTATTTTGACATTTTTTCCATCTGGTAAAAGTTATATTCATTTTAAGCTTCTGAGAATAAAAATCTCAATTGTGGTTTCTATCATTGCTTTACAGTAGGTCAGTGGTTCTCAACCTTCCTAATGTTGTGACCTTTTCATACAGCACCTCATGTTGTAATGACTCCCACCTATGACATTATTTCATTGCTACTTTATAACTATAATTTTGCTAATTATGAATATTGATGTAAATATCTGATATGCGACCCCAAAGGGGTGGTGACCCACAGGTTGAAAACTCCTGTACTAGGTGAAGGACTGTAGATTGTGTAGTAAAAATTGCTTGTTCTAATATTAGGCCATAATTGCTAGAGTTCACATAGACTTTGGAAATCTTTAATGTAGGAAAAATGCTTCTCGGGAGAAATTTTCCATCCAGAAAGTTATTTTAACATCTCCTCCCTCCTTAGCAACTGAATAAACACTGATATAAGGAGATACCTAGAGTAGAACTCTGGTCTCTACACAGGCATATACATTACATGCACGTGTGTGTGGTGTGTGGTGTGAGTGTATTACACACTCACACCACACACCACACACACACCACACACACACACTTGTGTAAACACATACAGAACACATGCACAACACACACACACAACACACATACAACATACACATACACCATACACACACCACACACATACACCATACACACACATACAAAACACACACACACCATACACACACACATGCATAACATACACACACACTACACATACAATATACACACACACAACACACATACAATCTATACACACACACCATACACACACACACTTGTGCATACACATACAGAACACACGCACAACACACACATACAACACACATACAGTATACACACGCACCATACACACTCGTGCAGACACACAACACACACAACATATACACACAAAACACAAACAACACACATACAACACTCACACACAACATACACATACACACATACATACACACCACACACAAGGAAGGAAAGAGAAGGAGCAAGGAGAGAAGAGGGAAAGGGACTGAAGTGTAGAAGAGGAGTGGAGGGAGGGAGGAGAAGAGGAAGCAGTGAGGAGACTTGGCTTCCATTCTTCCCTGACCTTGTCCGGGAGGGGATCGAATTACCCATGGAATTACAGATTTCTGTGGAATCCTGACTGGAATGACCATACCAGGGACAAGAAGCAAGGCCACCCAAGAGCTGGGCACTCATAGAGGCATCAGTTGATGATGAAACTGGACATATTGTCTAAATATTTATAATTGCTTGTATGTAAACAGTGAGATTATTTAGCATCCCAGAAGGAATTGCTGCTTCAGGTTTTTACTATAATTGAGTCACTTTAGGTTTCTGAATTTTGAGGCTAACAGCAGAATAGAGACCAAAGATGAAGTCTTCGTCATTCAGAAACAGATGACTCTCTGGAAATGATGGTCCTCTTAATTATAAGCACATTGTGGACTTTATTTACAAGTTACTATGGCTAAGTAATCAATCAATCTCTCTCCTGTATTTAGAAGCCCTCTGATGTTGTCAACCCTTTGGATCTGCGTGTAGACATCAGTTTGGAAAACCCAAGCACTAGCCCCGCCCTAGAAGCCTATTCTGAAACTGTCAAAGTCTTCAGTGTGAGTGTGGTTTGCCCTTCCCAAATGGAGGTTGGCTAACAGCTTCCACAGTCAGTGTGAAGTTAAAGATGTTAAGGATGCAGCCTAAATGTAATGACGCACACAGTTCACTGGCATATCATTCCACAAAGCAAAGACTTCTTCTCCACTCTGTTTCTGGCCCCAAGAGTGGTGCTAAGTTAGTCAACACATGCTTCTCGAAGAAATTAATAACAAAACAGGCCAAATTGCTTGTGCTCACCGTCCACTTAAAAAAATTAGATGCCTCTGCTCATCTCTCCCTCCTATGCCTATTTTAATTTAGCTCCCCATAAACAAGCTACTACCTTGAATTTTGTATTTTTTCAGTCATTTTTTTTATAATTATGTAACCATGTACAAGCTCCTAAAACTTGTTCAGCTTCCCATAGTTTTGGCCTTTATGTAAATGGAATCATAGTAGTGTATATAATCTCTCTGTTTTTAACCCAAGAGGATGACGCAGTTTTCCTTTGTTGTAGATCCCTTTCTATAAGGAGTGTGGCAGCGATGGAATTTGCATCTCTGATCTGATCCTGGATGTCCAACAGCTGCCAGCCGTTCAGTATGTTCAACTTTACATTTCCATGTAAAATATAGAAATAGAAGGCACATTACTTCTCTCCATTCAGAATGAAAATTTGGATTTCTTTTCTAAAGAGGAAGTGCTCTGGATGTAGTTAAGACATTGCAAAACTGAATTTCAGCTTCTGCCATTGCTCTAAGAGTAAAGCAGTGAGAAAGACTAACTTGCTGGATTTGTGGCGTTCTTGTCCCTGCAATGTAGTCAGAACCTCCAAAGAATGCATGTGGTCCAGCAGCATTTGTTTACTTGTCTCCTTGTTATTAAGTATCTTCTAGTAAATGCAAAGAATTTTTGAATCGACGAAGTTTTTGAATAATGGGGCAGTTTTAACCTCAGTGGCTTTATTTTCTCTCTCTCTTTTTCACAGAAATCAACCCTTTATTGTCAGTAACCAAAACAAGAGGTTAACATTTTCAGTCGTACTGAAAAACAGAGGGGAAAGCGCATACAACACTGCAATCCTGGCTGAATTTTCTGAGAACTTGTTTTTCGCTTCTTTCTCCATGCCTGTAAGTGAGGAGAACACCGCTCCTCCAACATGCACATACCCTCAACCCTCCATCCCCCAAGCTAGCACATCATTTCTTCCCTCCTTCCTTCCTGACAATCCTTGTCTCTTAAACCCATCCCTATATGTCCTCAAAGTTGTCTAAAAAAGAAGAAAAAAAAAAAAACCAGCATTGACCCCGGGCATGCTCAGTCCTACCACGTGGCTTCCAGTTCCTTAATCCTCCAGAGAAAGCAGCCTGGCTCTGGATCTAGAATCCAGGGCTGCTCTGATTCCAGTGAGGGTCACTTTTTCCTTTACCCCAGGCCTTGGCGGCAGCAGATCATAAATTTTCCAGCCATCTGTGTGAGGAGGCCGCCTGTCCTAGTGCTAGACAGATGTGGTGCACTTGCTCAGTGGCATTGTGAGTCCTGCAGCTTAGTACTAGATTTATGGAGGCTGCTGCTAGGATGACACACCATTCTATCAAGATGACCTGCTCACTAAACCTGGAATAAGCTTCACCGAGAGCCCTGGTTCCTCTGCTTTCAAGGCATGAAGAGAGAAAGGAAAAAAGAAAATAGGAAAAGCTATTTTCCAAGTAGACTGCTTGATTAAATGCTATGAAAAAAAGTTTCATCCTATCTCAAGTTAATGTGAACTTTCATAGGTTTAGAAAGCCAAACTTATACTGACTGCATGTTTAAAAGGCCTGGTCACATAGCACCTCTTACATTAAAGACAAAATGAAGTAAGGAAAGTTGGCAAAATATATTAGGTATTTATGATGCGAACCTCGATGGGCAGTGGAGGCGCACACTTTAATCCCTGCACTCAGGAGGCAGAGGCAGGCAGATCTCTGAGTTGCAGGCCAGCCTAGTCTATAGGCTTAAGTTCTGAGACAGCCAGTTCTCCATAGAGAAACTCTCTTGAAAACAAAAACAAATGGGCTGGAGAGATGGCTTAGTGGTTAGGAGCACTGGCTGCTCTTCTAGAGGTCCTGAGTTCAATTCCCAGCAACCACATGGTGGCTCACAACCATCTTTAATGGGATTCAATGCCCTCTTCTGGTGTGTCTGAAGTGAGTGACAGTGGACTCACGCACATAAAACAAATAAATAAATCACATAAATAAATAAATAAATAAATAAATAAATAAATTTATTAAATAAATCATTTAAAAAAGAAAAAGAAAACAAAATATAAATAAATAAAATATAAGCACCAACATGTAGTTTCCTTTTTTTGAAAATATGCATTTCAAAAATATTAAGGAGGTCTTACTAAAGATAAGGCTTCTGAATATTATATTAAAGGTGATCTCCATCTTAGTGTGCATTTCGCCAATCCTTTGGCTTCTCGAGTATATCTTTAGAGTTGACAATACAAATGGCATCTAACCACTTGGGTACTACAAGATGAACAATAAAATATTTAAATAAAAAAAACCAATATCACCGCTAAGATGTCCTTATATACTTTTCAGTGTGGGTATGCACAAACATACACACATAGATACACACACATACACACACATATGCATGCACACATACACACAGATACACACACCACACATATATATGCACATATACACATACATCACACACACACACACACACACACACACACATACACATACAACAACACTGCATATACATACACACATTTAAACACGTACACACACCACACACACTTAATTGCTATTTCCTTGGTCCTGTTCAGGTCGATGGAACAGAAGTAGCATGTGAGGTTGGTTCATCGCAGAAATCGGTTACCTGTGATGTGGGATACCCTGCCTTAAAGAGTGAACAGCAGGTACAGTCTGCATCCTCCAGTCCAAGCCCTCCAAAGCTGAGAGCACTGTCTTTCCTGGGCCCCATAATTTAACAGACATCACAAAGCAGCAACATACCCAGACAGGGTTCCCTCATTGAGGTTACTTTGTTTAAATGTTTAGCAAAGGTAACATTTCCTCCATGTACCTTTTCCCAAGTGCACATACAACATAGAAAGTTCTTTTGTGTGGCTATATTGACCAACATTGATCAAAGCGCTATAAGTAAATTTCAGGTCAGCTGAAAGTTTGGCTGTTCTGACAAATGTAGCTCCACAGTGTGTGTATCTGATACAGGTTAAACTCTGTTCTCAGATCAACAAGCTAAAGCAAGGTGGAGAGATATGGTCTATAAACTTAACATTTTAAGACAAAATTCAGAATTCCCCAGAATGGGTTTATCTTGCTAGAGAGCACTTTCCTGGCATAGAGCATCATGGACTGATGGCTTTTTAATGTGTGTGTAGGTGACTTTTACCATTAACTTCGACTTTAATCTTCAAAACCTCCAAAATCAGGCGGTCATCAATTTCCAAGCCTTCAGGTAAGGTGCATTGGAATCATAAACTCATGGTCAGTAGCTTTTATGAGATTTCTCTTTAAGCCATGTCTAATATTTCCTTTAATAGTGAGAGCCAAGAAACAAACAAAGAAGACAATTCGGTCAGTCTCACGATTCCCCTCCTGTATGATGCTGAGCTTCACTTAACCAGGTGGGTGAAACCTGCTCCTTGGGTGGCCTTTTACCCCTGACAGCTCCTGGGTACATAAATCATCAAGCTCATTACTACAGACAGTCCTCTCTTTATTCAGTCTTAGATTATGAATTTATTTCTCACCAGTCAACTAGATTAGAAATATGCAGATAAACTCATGCCTAGGGACACTTTGACCTCTGAGGCTTATTGACTCAGAGCAGCAACGGAATTGCAGAGGAAAAATGTTCTTGTCTCATATGTCAACATATGTTACATATGTCAAGCTACCGTGATGTGAGTCACCATTTCACTGGAACGTTTTCTAATGTATATGACTCTGTAGTCTCTTAAACACATAAGGTTTAAGTCTATGTGTTTTCACCTATGTTGACATGAAATAAATTGAAGATTAGAATAAGACTTTACCTTTATTGGCATCTTAACTGGGTATGTTTATGATTGCAATGTATGTCAATACCCCCTAAAAGTGGTGAGATGCCTGAGCTCTATAAAAATCAAACAAACAAACAAAAAACCAAAAAACAAACAACAACAACGCCTCTATCCTTAGACAGTGAATCATTCTCTTGGGGGCCTTGACAATTGCCAGCATTTCCCACTGCCCCATTCACAATATGCATCCTGGATGTCAAGCAGTATACCCGTTCTCAGGCATGGAGGTCCCCAGAACAACATCTTAAACATTGAAATGGCACAAAAATTATAGAATGGAGTCATGGGCCGAATAAGCTGATATGGAAACTGGCCTAAGTGTAGCTCCTTAATGGAAAACCCCAGACATGAATGATGATGATTTTCTTCCAACCAGGAAGAAATGAGGGATTTTCCAAAGGAAGCCATCCATGAGGAAAGGCCTTCTTCCTTCTTCTCGTCTTCCAAACACAGGTCAACCCGAGGACAGTCGTTAAAATGTAACTAGTGGACACCAATTAGCTTGACTTGTCCCAAGGAGCAGATGTCTTGGGAAATCAGTAACATAAAAAATCCTACAGGTGCTCTAGGCAAATCCCATCTAAATTCACTCTGAGAACTAAAGCCAGTTCTCCTTGAAAACCAAAGACCCATGAAAAAGCACAATACTGATTTGCCAATAAGTCTATGGGTAACTACATTCTCTGACTCAGGCCTTGCCAGCCCAGCCCAGGAAAGCAGGGAGCCTATAGCTCATGCAATAAATCACAAATAATTTTAACTTAAAAGGAGTGTGTGCCATGCTGTTTGAAGCTTGAGACGCATGAGCAAAGGTTAAAAACAATGCATTTGTACCAAATGAGACACAAAGGTACAAGTCAAAACAAAACATGCATGGCCCATGTTATCCAGCCCTGAGAAGTGCATCAGTGACTACAGTTCCAAAAAAGAAAAAGAAAAGTCTCTTTGCTCAAAAGAGCAATTGATGACAAAGCTACCATGATGTGAATAATCATTTCACTGGAACTTTTTCTAATGTACACGATTCTGTATTCCCTTAAACACATTTGGTGAAAGTCTATGTGTTTTCATGTATGTCAACAAGAAATAGAGGATTAAAATAGACATTGCCTTTATTGGCATCTTAGCTATGTATGTGTGTGAATGCAATTTTACTCTAATGTAATCTAGTATTAGAGTCTGTAGTATGTGCTTAAAATGTTAAGGTATATAGTCAAATTGTTCGTGATGGAGAATTTTAAAGAACTTACTTCTGATCCTATACCCAGATGCTTCCCCACAAGCTTATTTTTAAAGCATTACATGTGTGTGTTTGGAAAGTACAAACATTGCAGTAAGATTCAAAATAAAAAATGAGGTTAGCCTTCTCTACCACCTTGGTGATAGCCCCACAAGTGACTAACAAGGTTATATTAGAATATCTTCCATACAAGCAATCATTTATCTACAAGCTTATATACATACACATGCACACACGTTCTCATTTTACACACTCAAAGGGAATGCTAGAATACTCTTTCCTATCTTTATGTGGTTTTCATATCAGGATATACATATCTAATTTATTCTATTTCTGGTTGAGTCATAATTCATGTACCCACTCCACTATTAATTAGATGTTTGGTTGTTTTACATTTTTGTTTATGTAACCACCAAAACCAATACTGAAAAAAAAAAAAAACCTTTAATATCTTGTAAACTTCTGAGGAAAGTACTATCCTTAGCAGCTACTGTAATACTGTATGAATGCAGCTGTAGTCTACACATATAATAAATACAAATAGAATTATTTCCAAAAGGACCCTCTTCAATTTAGATCACTACTACTGTAACCGGTAAGCAATGTGAGGAAAACTTATGTAAAGTAGAAAAGTGTCAGCTCGCCTTAAAATACAGAAAAGCAGACCACATCCACCAATTTAGGAGCTGGCTCTGTTTAGGGGCTTACATAAACATCTGGAAAGCAAAGAGAATATCATGGCTGGGTTTTCTGTTTTAAATCCTAGTCAGTTTTCCCATTTTCCATACAAGGCTGGCACGTCACTATTTCCCCTCATACACACAAAACCTTGATAAATACCCACATATATTCAACTCTTATGTGACAGGTTTTCCTTCTGAAAATCTGGAAGAACATTCTTAAAAGGCAGTGGGGGGGGGAGAAGAGAGGAAGAGAAGGGGGTGCCTAGAGGATAAAAAGTATTCTGTCTCAGAAAATGTCTAGTTCATTCTTTTAGGAAATGAACTGAACATCCTATAATTTAGATAAATTATAGATGTCCCCTGGGAATATATGGAAGGAAATGCATAGTGTTTTTCAGAATCCTACTCTGGCTACTAGCTACTTCATGCTCCACACATTGCAAGAGTTTTCTGGGGAATCCTCTGGCCTGGGCATTTCTATGTTTGCAGGCATTAGCCTGGAACCCTAAATTGCATGGTCAATCATGACATAAGTTTGGGATTTTAAGAGTAGCCCTGCAACATTGGAAACAAATGTGATCAACCCTCAACTCACTGTCAACTGTTAGAGTTGGTCTAAAATGAGAGAAAGATTAATAAAATAAATCCATGTCCCATTTGAAAGGCATTTAGTAATGCTCAGCTAGTAGCTGGTTACCCACCATTGTACTCCAGCCACAGGAGAATAATCTGGGCTCACAGATCTAATCCAACCACTAAAGCTGGAGTGTCAACCTTTTTAACACACTTGCCGATGTAACAGCAGTCTGGAGACTAACTCAACTGTCATACTTTTATACCTGTGTTAGAAACTGGCTACTGACAAACACATAGACTTTTCTCAGAAAGACAGTGAAGGGGTATGATTTGAAAGGAAGTAGTTTTAAGTAATTTTAGTATTTTTTAAAATGTTTCTATCGATTTTTTACTTTTGTAATGTTTGTATTATGACAATGCTAATTAATACTTCTACACATTCATGGGGCATGACATATATATGATGTATATCACTAATGTTGGGGATAGGTAGCACCGTGATTTCTAGCCTCCCTAGATACCAGTCAAACAGAAAGACAGATTCTCAGAGTCACACATGTAGAATCTTAAAACGCTGATGTGAAGGTAGAATACTCATTTGGTATTTCTATAGTAAAAGTGAGCTGTTTTGATGGTAATCCAAGCTAGAAGACACTTAATTAAAATAAATATGATGATTCAAAAAAAACAGAAAAACCAAAATAATTGGCTTCACCGCTGTCACCCAACAGATCCACCAACATCAACTTTTATGAAATCTCTTCAGATGAGAATGTTCCTTCTGTCATAAACAGTGTTGAAGATATTGGTCCTAAATTCGTCTTCTCCCTCAAGGTTGGTAAGCTTGTCATAAGGATGACAAACTAGGAAGAGGAGGAAAGAAATAAAGGAGTCTAGGCTGAGGAAGAAGTGAAACAAGGTTGCAATGCACCAGTGGCTGTCAGTCTTGAGTGTGCAGTAACACCAAGAGAGCGTGTTAACATGCACACACTGCTGAGCCTCAGCCCCAGTGTCTGATTCAGAAGATCTGTAGTGAGTCAGGAAGTGAGCTTCTGAGGAGCCCATGCAATGCTTCAGATGCTGCTGGTTTGGGTGTCACACTTAGAGAACTCTGAGGTAGATGACAGATAAGTTGAGGGATTTGTGTTTACTTATGTGTCCTAGGTAGGAGAAATAACATATTTTCAAAGCACATATTCATGATTACCCAAGAAGGCATCATTACGAGGGTCATTACAACAGTGTCACTGGGGGGAGTATCCATTAGTCCACTACACTACTTTATGCTTGGAGACCAATCCTGTTTGTACAGTTCATCAATATGGTACAAATAGGGCTTTTGTATGGTCATGCTAAGTAGTATCTAAAATCTCTGAGTGGATTCAATATACCATAACTGTAAGTATAAGTAACTATTAACCTAAAGATTGGGATCAGTTATTTAAAGAAATTCATAGAAACACACTGTAATCTCAGAACTTGAGAAGCTTGAGATTGATGTAAGTTTAACGCCAGTCTGGACCACAGAGTATGACAGAGAGAGAGAGAGAGAGAGAGAGAGAGAGAGAGAGAGAGAGATATTAAGTTATGAAAGAACAGCTAATTTAGAAACGAATGCTATAGAACCATTGAAATATAAATAGGAACCCACCTGCCTCCCTGGGTCAATGACCATTCCGTCTCTGCATTTCCACTAGTCCATGAACATCTTCAGCTCTGAAGTTTAGTTTCATGCCATTCATGAGAAAAGAATCTTGCCTTGTTATCCAGATTTTGTATTTCAGAAAGTGACAAAGGCAACTGCATGCTTTATAGGATTTTTAATCAATTCATAATAAAAAGAAAAACAACACTATTAAGAGTGTAAGTGTGAGGCATTGTATCCAGTGTCTTCCACACTAACCATTTAATTCCCAGCAGTGGGAACAGACAGCATGGGCGCGCACAGCCACTGAATTGCTGATGGTCTTTAATCTTCAGGTGCAAAAACTGTTCTTTAGTGAGGTTCAGTTCCTTGCCCAAGCCACACTGCTGTTCTCCATTCTCTTCATCATGGACAGCATCACCGATAGCATCGCAGATGGTTTTTCTGACAGCATTTGTGTCTTGTGTTATTTTCTACATAGGTAACAGCAGGAAGTGCTCCAGTGAGCATGGCATCTGTAACTATCCACATTCCTCAGTACACCAAGGAAAAGAACCCACTCCTGTATCTGACCGGGATACAAACAGACCAGGTAAGGACAAAATACCTGGCCACACAGATAGAAATGACCCAAGACTTAAGGGTGATTGTATCTGCACCTGAAAGTTGAAAAAACAAGAAAGACTACATATGCATCCCAGATCCCAACAAAAACATCAAACTTCATATGTCCTAAGAAAATCAACAACCTGCTTTAAGTAGTCAGAGATAGTTGAAATTATTCTACAATCTGTTTTGAGTAGGAGGTGACTTGATGTTGTCAGAGCCCTGATAGGAGAGAAAACTGAGAAGTGAGAGATTCAGGTTATTATGGGCACATAGTAGGTCTCGAGAGCTCCAATTAATAGCTGGTCTTCAAGCATCTGGCTTAGATTTTCAGCCAGTAGTGCTCAGCCCTAGTTATTCATTTAAATCACCCCAATTACTTTTTAAAGAGAAACATCAAGGCAATGAAATCCGAATCTGAATATAAGGCCAGAACACTAGTGTTTTTCTTTGAAAGTTACAGAGTTTCTTCCATTCAGCCTGGCCAAGAGATAGTGCATGTCATAGCCAAACCTCCAAACATTAGCTCACCTTTAGTTAGGCACCTAGCTGGTCTTACCGTAGCATTGTTTCTGTAATGTGCCTAGTAGACTTAAAGGAATTAAAGTCCTAAGCTGTTCCAGAGAAAAGAATATTAAATGAGTCATGATGTTTTTATCTGTCTATCTATCTATTTATCTATCTATCTATCTATCTATCCATCCATCCATCTATCTGTCTATCTATTTTTACTACAAATTGATCTAATGTCATACCAGTGAAATATTAATTCATTTTGCATTGCTACAATAAAATGCCTGAGGTTAGGTAAACTTTACAGATAAAGAGGTCTATTTAACTCCTAGTACCTAAGATTCAGAGATACAATGCCAGCATCATTTCATCTCTGGTGAGCATCTCATGGTAGTTGGTGTAAGAGAGAAAGGAGAAAATGGAAGTACATTGTCAAGTAGGACACTGGAGAGAACTCTACACTCCCTTCTTTAGGACATCTTTCCAATTAATTAGCCTGTAGAAGTTCTACTGGGACCCAACGCTTAGAGTTCTCATCCTCTCTCCACACTGCCACCTTGGGGACCACAGTTTTTCTTTTCATCCCTCCCTCATATATTACACCCCAACTGCAATTTCCCCTCCCTACCTCCTCCTTCTCTCCTCCTCCCATCTCCCCTCTCTCTATCTGCCTCCCCTCAGAAAAGAGCAGACCTCCCAATGACACCAACCAAACATGGCATAAAAAGCTACAATAAGACCAGGCACATACAATCACATCAAGGCTGGACAGGGCAGCCCAGTAGGAAGAGAAGGGTCCCAAAAAAGAAGTCGGGGACAGCCTCTGCTCCCACTATTAAAATTCCCACATCAACTCAGCTATAACATATATGCAGAGGACCTAAATCAGACTGCTCTAGGCTCTCTGATCTCTGCAACCCCCATGAGTCCCTGACAGTTGATTCTGTGGACCATATTCTTGTGATGCTCCTGACCGCTCTAAGACCTCCAATCCTTTCTCCCCCTCCTGAGCAGGACTCCCAGAGTTCTTTAACATTTGTTTGTGGTACTCTGCATCTGTTCCCATCAGCTGATGGATGAAGACTCTCTAGTATTTTTGTTGATGATTTTGCTAGGCTCCTGGGGGGTGGCACTATTCTTTTAATGTGTGAACTATGAGGTACAAACCACATTGAAATCATGACAGGCTGTGAGAAGTTGGCCTGCCTTATTGGGTCACATCGGCTCAGTGCAATAGCTGAGCCTTCACTGAAGAACAAAAGATTTGGCCACTAGGCCCCTGAGAAGGGAGACTAAGGGCCCCTCCCGCACCCCACATGTCAGCAGGATTTCTTGGCAGGCTGAAAAGAATAACAACAACCACTTTGCTTTCCAAGTCTGATGTGTTCTTCTCTGTAGGCTGGTGACATCAGCTGTGCAGCAGAAATAAATCCACTGAAGCTACCACACACTGCCTCTCCTGTATCTTTCAAGAGTGAAAACTTCCGGCATACAAAAGAATTGGTGAGGAGAGGTCCACGTTACACCAAGCTTGCCTTTAGTAATCTGGTGTTTGTTGGAATTGGAATCCTGGCTTTTAGTTTACCCCAGCAGCTGATACCCTAGAGCAGGGGTTCTCAACCTGTGGGTTGCAATCCATTTGGGGATCAAATGACCTTTTCATGGAGGTCATCTAAGACCATCAGAAATATCAGGTATTTACATTATGCTTCATAACAGTAAGAAGTTAGTTATGAAGTAACAACAATAAATAATTTTAGAGTTGAGAGTCCCCACAGCATGCAGAACTGTGTTAAAAGGTCACAGCATTAGGAAGGGTGAGAACGGCTGCCCTAGAGTGAGTGTTCTTTTGGCTTTAATGGCGAGTGTGAATTAGGATACATCAAATATATATTCAGGCCCCTGTCAACAGTTCCCAGCCTCAACAGGACATGTATAGTGTACAATAGAAGTGAAATGGAGCCTAGAGGAAGTGGAGGCAGCAGAAGGGTCAGGGGATGGTGAGCAGAGCAGAATCAACAGAACCAGTGCTTACTCTGCTAACCTTTAAAACGGAACTCCTCCATGTGCTCACTGTCCCTGTTCCCCATGTCTGCCTGTTCTCTGGGGAAGAGTTAGTGTACAGCCTAGCATGGTTCTTGGCACAGACTCAGTCACTGGATAAGTAAACAATAAACTCGAAGCAAGCTGTCCCCCATCCCTGCATGTGATGTGGAGTGTGTGTGTGTGTGTGTGTGTGTGTGTGTGTGTGTACATGGTGTGTGGCTGTATGGTACACAAACAGAAGTATGAGGACATGTTCTCATGTGAATGATGCATAGGCTGGGGCATTAATCTGTTGTTCTCCATCATGTTACCCTGAGACAGGGTTTCTCGCTGCACTGGATGCTCATCATTTTGCCTGGCTTAGATTGCCAGAGAACTCTAAGGATCCACTTGTCCCTGTACTGTCTCCCCAACACTGAGGTTATAGGCACACAGCCAGATGAAGCATTTTATCTGGATGCTGAGGACTTGAACTCTGGTCCTGGTGCTTGCAAGTACTCTTATCCACTCTGGTATCTTTCTGACTCCTATAGACTCCCATAGAAGCTTTGTTTTTTAAAAGCAACTCATAACAAAGCCAGGTGGAATGTAGAAGACTTTCCCATATACCTCCTGTTGACACATATTCATGGCTTTGTCCACCATTGAAACCCATGATAGAGTGCTACATCTGTCACAAGTGTGACAAGTGACAGAGCTGCACTAGCATGTCCTTGCCTGAAACCATAGTTTACATTGGGGCTCATGGTTGGAATTTCTAATATTCACACTATGGGGTTTGAAAATGTATAATGACCTGTGTCTGTTAATTATGGCACCACACAGAGGGGCTTAACAACCCTAAAAATCTGTTATCCTCTGTGTAGTCACATCTCCCTTGCTCCCCTAACTCCTGGTAACTACTGACTCTTTCACTGACATATTTCAATCTAAGAATGCATTATTATCAGTAAGTTTAATGATTAAATTATACTTCTTGTTCTTTGTGTTCAGTAATTCACTTGCCTTTACATGTTATCAGCACACTGCTGATTACATGAGGTAGTTACTTCATTTTACTTTTATGGTCATAAACAAGAGAATGAACAGGTGAGTCCTTCTCTTAACATATTTCTGTTATCTCCAAATGTACCCATATGAACAGGAGATAGCTGGGGGAACTCTCTTTTTATTCTGAAACATGATACCACAATCTCTTGAAGAAGAGTTATAAATACTAATACATCAATAGTTCCCAACTGTGGGTAGTGACCCCTTTGGGCTTAAATGACCAGTTCACAGGGGTCACCTAAGACCATTGGAGAACACAGAAGCAAAATTAGTTATAAAGTAGCAATAAAATAATTTTATGGTTCGGGGTCAGCACAACGTGAGGAACTGTATAAAAAGGTTGAAGCATTAGGAAGCTTGCAAACAAACCACTGTCACAGAGCCTGGTAGTGCCTGTTTCCAAGGGTCCTTCCTAGCACTGAGATTTATCTTATCTTTTTTTCTAATGGTTTGGCGTATTAGTAACACCCGTTCTCTCTCTTCCCTCTCTCCCTCCCCCTCCCCTCTCTCCTGTTGACTCTACTCTGAAAGGACTGCAAAACCAGTTCCTGCAGTAACATCACCTGCTGGCTGAAAGACCTTCACATGAAAGCAGAGTACTTTATCAACGTGACTACCAGAGTTTGGAATGGGACCTTTGTTGCTGTAAGTATCGGCTTTACCCACCCGGCGTTTATCGAGAGAACAAGAAAGCATGCAGCTTCACTGCTAAAAGTACTCTTCCTCTCTGATGAAGTAGCACCCTGCCTACAGTCAGCAGCATCCAAACAAACCAGAGCAATGAGTAGGTAACTAACCAGTAAGTACTAGCCAGGTAGTAAGTTCACATCCATTTCCGGTGCTCACCGTTTCCTGCCTTTGCCTCAGAACCATCCGAAGAGCTCATCCAGTGGTCTGTCTCTTAATGCCACTCCAGCCATAGCATCTCCATGAATAGTTGCCAAAGATGCCTTTGCTGTCCTTGCCATAAACAGCATCTTCCTGGTCCCCCTCCCCATGTCCTCATAGTTCTCTCTTTGCAGTTACAGCTGAGTCAAGATGGTCATGCCTGAATGACTAGCTACTCTTTCCTCCAACGCTAGCTCTGATTGTTGACAAAATATCTCAGTCCGAATCTCCTGGGCTCTGTACAGACCTCAGTGGATCTTTTTTTTTATGCTCTGTTCCTTCGATTTTCACTGTTTCACAATCGGCAATAATCCCGTTCTCTGTGTTGATTACAGAGCACCCTCCTATAACTGAGCCCTGGAATCCAAACACAGTCAGATTGAGAAAAGATATAATATGAAAATAGAAAGTTTGGGGAGAGATGACAGAACTGGGGAGTTGGGGATACTGAGGCACTGGGGTTCCTTTTGAAAATCTTCTCTTTTGTTCGCTGGCTAATTGCATTGGCTTGTTCCCCTGGGATAGCTCTGCGACCTAAGATGTGACACATGGTGTTGCGTGCATCCTTCCCAGCTGCTACAGCTTAGTACTCACTCTTACCAACTGGTTCCTGGCTCCTTAGATCTAAGGAGCAAATACTTTCATTACGAACTTTGCCAAGTGGGAAGGAAAACTGACTTTTGCACATCAAGATATCATCTCTCCAGCTCTGGGAAAAGTATTTGGGTTTTCTGGAGTTTTCCTGAAGCTACACCATTTTAACCATCAGACTTTGTGGAAGCTCCCCTCAACAGGCCCAGAGGAGCCTTTCTTTCTGGAAGCCAAGTTCTTAAGTAGTAGAGATTTTTATCCTTTTTCACAATAATTACAGTTGATAAACCAATAAAAGCACCACTCAAAGTTACTGGGTGTCAAGCCCAGCACATCTCCCAACTCCGTGAGAAGACTTACTTTTGTCTGTTTTAACAGCCAAGTAGATGATCCAGCTGAGATTCAGGTCTCGTTTCCAGTATGCGGCTCACTATACAGTGCCTTCTGTTATTCCTTTTTATGATGCAGTGCATGTCAGCCTAGTATTGATCACATACTGACTGCTCAGACGTCCCAATAGCATTGTCTGCCTTTTGTATGGAAAACCTTGGTAAATGCTAGCAACATGCTACTTTGCTCTCCTGGCTCTATGAAGTACACCTCCTTCTACTAGTTAACATTGTAAAACATTGAGTATGTGTAAGACCAGCCAGCTCTGTGTGGGCAGCCATATTAGCTTTGTAAGAACAACTATTTCATCACACAGTCGACGGGGGATACAGCCTAGCATTGTAACACGACTGTCACTTTCCATTTGAATTTCTACCATTATCAAAACTTTAAAAAGTTGTATTAATTTGTGTGTGGTGCCTACATGAATTTATATGTATAAGTGCCCTTGGAGGTCAGGAAAAGGGAACTGGATTTTCTGTAATTGGAGATGCAGGTGGGAATTGAGCTGAAGTCCACAGCAAGAGCAGTAAGAACTTTAACCCACTGAGCCATCTCTCCAAACACACAGCCTGTGTAAATACTCTCTTTTTTTCATACTTTATTTACATTTCAAATGTTTCCCCCTTTCCAGATCTCCCCTTTGGAACCTCCCCATTTCCTCCCCCCTCCCCCTGCCACTATGGGGGTATTCCCCCACCCACTCTAGTCTTCCCTCCTTGGCATTCTCCTATACTGGGGAATCTAACACCCTCAGGCCCAAGGACCTCTGCTCCCCCTGATGGCTAACAAGGCCCTCCTCTGCTGCATATGTGGCCAGCACCATGGGTCCTTCCATGTGTATTCTTTGGTTGGTGGAATGTCTGCCTTTAATAATGTTTAAAAGGTCGCGTTTAGGGTAACGGATGATCCAATCATCTTTCTTGAGAATATTAAGAAGAACTAGAGACTGGGCAAGCAGAAAGGAAACAAATCGCTCACCTTTTGGAAATACATTCTCTCTAGCTGGCTCCTGCGTATAGTTTGCAAATTACTTCATGAAGATGATGTACCCTAGTAACCAGGACAACGGAGTCCTAATAGCCAGAGCATATGAATGGCTCAGAAATCTGAGTGCTGGGTTCTGCCTCACACAATTATGATACCCACAATTTGTGTTGTATAGCAAACGCCAACAGCAAGTCATGTGTGTTGAGCAGACTCATTTTCTGTGATAACATTGATGGTGACATGTAAAATTGCATTATATTCTTACTCATAGTACCAGCAAACATATATGTCCTTCTTATACATCTTCCACACAGTCAGTATCATCTGATAAGGACACTTAGATTAGGACATCAGGAATCATTCCTAATGTGATATAACATGTCAGAAGGCTCAAGATTTCTGTTGCCAACATGTATTGTCAAGTTCAGGGATGCTCTTAGTGATAGTATCCTGTGTACCCAAGGGAAACTCAGATGCTGCTTTTCCATTTCATTATGTGTCTTGATCAGATCCAGGGAAAAGAGTATTATGCACAGTTTTCTTTTATGTATCAAGCTTCATTTAATTTAATAAAAAAAAAGTCTTGGTGGCTAGCTTTTCCACTTAAAAACAGGTCTTATAAGCCTTCAGTTTGAATGATTTTCAAATTTGAAAAAATATAAGGAGGTGTTTTCAAAGCTCCTGTCTGGGTGTCACCCTAGATTCTGTTTAATGAGCAGAGACAGGCTCCAATCATTGCATATTTCAAAGGCTGCTCAGCAACTTCTGATGGGCCTATAAGGCCAGTTCAAGCAAGTAAAAGACTAATCTTCAGGCCTAGGTTTTCTTCTTGTGACTTTCCATCAGGAACCAAGTGATCTTAAACATCCCAGGTTTTCTGTGCTTGCTGCTGCGAGGGTAAAATGTGGTTATTCTGTGTTCCAGTCAACTTTCCAGACTGTGCAGCTGACAGCAGCAGCAGAGATCGATACACATAATCCTCAGCTATTCGTGATTGAGGAAAATGCTGTCACGGTAAGTGTGGTGTGTCCCTCCCTGTGACAGACATTCTATTATGTGAGACACCAACAGTCATTCTTCTTATCTGTGTGCATGTAGAAGGCTTTTACCGAAATGCTCAAGGCCTGGGCTTTTTTAGCTTGAGATCTGGCAAGGGTGTCTGACACTCAGAAAGTCCAGACACACTTGCCTCCCTCCCAGACTCTCATGTTGCAAATCTGGCTTTTTATAAGTGAGGATCCCCCAAAAAAAGGAACAAACAGAGGGGCTGTTGTGTGTTTGGATACCATGGTGATGTTTCATGCCTAAAGCAGAATTACCACCTCTTCCCATGCTGTGAGAAACCGTCAAGACCTGAGGTGGAAGTCCTACATTATCTTCACTAAAATCCTGAATTGGATCTAGAACACTGTAAATGTATAAGTAAATAAGGCATTTTAAAAACTTTTTATAAAGTACATCTTATAAGCAGACAGTGACATGTCCATTCACTGCCTTGCATTCTAGAGAACTATAAATGTACCCTTCATTTAAAGGGGGACACTATGGAGAAGTGTCCCTTTACAGCAAACAAAGGCTTTCTGTTCCACAGGCTGGCACAGGCAACCTTCCTTAGCAGTGAGCCTCTGGTTAGCATGTGCCATTTTTAGATACAACAGGATTTCAATACCCAGCAAATCTGCTGGCTGAACCCTGAGTATTTTCCTCCCAAGGCTTTTGTTTAAGAACTGGAAGCTAGTTCATGACTCTGCCCCCAAGGCCAGCTGGACAGTTGGCCTCTGTCCAGTGCTCCATCCTACAGAACGGTTAGAAAGCCAAGGGCCCTATGAACTCTGGGCCTCTCTCAATGCCTGTGTTGAGTTCACAATGCTGCTGTCCCACTCTTGCCCCAGGAAAAAATGATCCACACAATAGAGGCTGCTTTTCTGCCTCTGGTTTGGGAACCTTGGCAAAAGCCTACACCCTCTCTGCAGAGGTTGGGCATGGAAAGCCAGAAACAGAGCCAAAGAAAGTGCAGACTCTAAAATGGAACTGCTGTGAACCCAGTGATGGGAGAAAGCAAAATACCTGTTTTCCAAGCTCAGTTAAGGAAAATGCAACATTCGAGTGATATGTGAACTCTGCTAACCTCTTTCTTTCATGAAAGCAGCCCTTGAACATATTCGTTGAAAATCCAAAGTTTTATTTTCATGAATCCATCAGATTTTTCTTTTCTTGGTTTTTCTAAGGGCAATACTAATTAGTACCAGAGGCTGACTTCTACGTGTGTCTGTGAAATTCTGTAATACAAAGAATAATCTGGATAACCTTCCGAGGGATACTTGGAATCCAAAGCATATATTGGCACACTCTTATATAAAGATGTCCAGGCTCACTTTGAAATCTGATATATGAAGTCTTGTGCTCTAAGGGTGCAGGGAGAACCAAGAGCCAGATCTGTGAGCTCTGAAATACAGCCTTGGGACCATGCTACTACAGAGCAGTGAGCTATATGAATTTATAGTAATTATATTCAGAACATTTTAGCTTTTCAATACAAGCAAGGAGAAACACAGTCACTGAGGGTGGCTTTTTATTTGCTCCATACCTCATTAAAAAGCAGCTCCTTTTGTCACTGAAGTTTAACATACTATCAAGTAAATCAATGAACTAACGTCCCCGTTTGCTCTGTAATCTCCCAAGACTATATTATGAAGATCCTTTTCTCAACTAAGAAAAAGAATGTGAAGTGTCACTGTTCAAGTCCCTGGGGCTGCCATGGCATGCCACTGCCACAAAGACCAACAAGGGACATGGGCACAGAGTCAACCTCACCCCTGAGATATCCATTCTGCATTTCCAGTGTTTTCTATAAAACTTGAATGAGACTGGAATCAGTATTTTAAAAGCTGATGCAATGTTATTGAATGAGAAGAAGAAGGGTCAGAAGAGACAGTGCTTTACCCAATTCCTAGGGTGCTTTACTCTCTCTTGATCACAGACATGTACACCAGAAATTGAAGTGCCTACTTTAAACAAAGCATCTGCTGCCTTCAGCTCAGCATAGCCCTACGGCACTAATATAGCTGAGCATAGAAATAGAAATAAAATGCTTACCTGAGTTTTCAGGTTGTCTCTACAATGTGTCCTGTGTGATGCTGAGGAAAGAATGCCAACAGGACAAGCTATGACTCCCCTCCACAACTGTGGATCGTATTTAGAAATTACTGAGTTGCACTGGGCCATTTTGCTTTTCTGCTAAATAGATAACTCAGTTTGGAGCATGTATTCATTCGCAGATTCCCCTTATGATAATGAAACCCATGGAGAAAGCAGAAGTACCAACAGGAGTTATCATAGGAAGCATAATTGCCGGAATCCTTCTGCTGTCAGCTATGGTTGCAGGTTTGTGGAAGGTAAGAAAAGTCGTGGCTAACACGTGACACTCCCGAAGGCTCCTGTTTTGAATTCCTTACAAAATACCAACCTGGATATGGCATAGTACCTCTTACCATTGAGAAAAGGAATGCAAGATTGTATGTACTTTCTTACTCAAGTCTTTGAAAACCAATAGGGGCATTGTTTTTCAGCACCTTGAACATTTTGTTCAGCTGCAAATGAACAAAATGACAGAAATTCGATTTCATACAAAGTGAAACCTAATCCTCTGGACATAAAGTTCACCAACACACGGGTGGGAATATATTAGTCAGTACCTGTGTTCACCCCCCCAAACCTCCAGGCATTCCAGACAGGCTGCAGGAAAGTGGGCAGCAAGGCAAGTCAAAAGCACCTGCTGAATGAGCCCAGGGTGGTAATGTCATTCCTTTGTTGGTATTTTCTGGACTCAGTGTGGTGTGAATGCATGTGTCTGTTAGATAAGGATCAAATCGACATAATTGTAGTTACAGATTGGTAACAGGTTATATCATCATCTTCCAGCTCGGCTTCTTCAAAAGGCAATATAAGAAAATGGGCCAAAATCCAGATGAGATGGATGAGACCACAGAACTCAACAGCTAAACCATCGGCGGACACCACTGTGTGGGGGCTAGCAGCATCCCGGCAAGGGTTCGCTGGTGTAGTGAATGGACTTCTTTTAAAGTTCATTTTTAAATAATTTAATAGGTAAACTAGCCTGATCATTTTAGAGTATCTGCTGGTCAGTTGGGGATGAAAAAATTGTGGGTGGTGATTAGGGATAGAAAGACCAAAGACATCATATATAGAAAGGGAAAAAGTTATCTTCAGACTGGCTAGTCCAGTGTTTACCTTCTGTCGGGAAGATGGGATGCTTCTAGTCATGACAAACTTTCAAGAAAATCTAAACGTTTTTCAGATTTGGGGGTGGGAAAGTGCATGGGGAATGCTTTTTAATTTGATTAATAGTAACAATAAAGGTGGAAGGTATCTGGTGTGTATACTATACATAATATATGTTATATATTATCAATATAGCATATATATTAAACATATGTCATTGACATAAATCATATGATAGATTATATATTTATATGTATGTATATATGTATATGTATAAATATATCGAGTACTTTCTGCAGACACATAACTATATTAATACTATAATGAATATGAATGTTTGTTGACAAGAGAGAAAACCAGCATAGATTGTTTTTCAATCTATGCTGCCCCAGGATGCCAGAGAGGATATTTTTAAGTGGTAATCTTATTTATTTACTAAGTTTTAAAAAAAAAGTCTTGCTATTGCGGGACTGTAATCTCAGCTACTACTCAGGAAGGAAACTAAGACCAGGACTTGGAGTCTGTGGTCTCCCTGAGCTGTAGAGTGAGTTCAAGGCTATCCTGAACAATTTAAGAAGACCCTGTCTAAAAGCAAAAGAAGAAATGACAGCTAGGGCTTAGCTTAAGGGTAGAGTACTTGCTTAGCAGCTTAAAAAATGAAGTAGATAAAATGTGTGCTTTCTTTCAGCCCCTTTCTGCCTCTTCTGAGTCCTATCTTACTGTGAACATGCTTGAATAACCAAGAGAAACATATATATGTACGGATGATACATATACATATAGTTGCAGATAAATATACCCCCTACTAAAGAAACCTCCACAAACATTAAGCTGGGGTAGATTTTAAAACCAAGGCACCAAAATTTACTGGTAACCTATAACAAATTTATAGTAAAACTGTCTGCTGGGGGCTCTCTTTGCCAAAGCAAAGGGAGGGGCTTTCTTTCCTTTTGAGAATCACAAGTGTTCTCTTTTAATTGATTAGCTACCTGGGAGAGACCTAGTATATTTGCCGGAGATACACAATTTCTTTGGCAAGCTGCCTCCCTAACCATTCCCCTTTCCTGCAGCCTTTATGACAGAAGCCCCTGCAGCCTGCCTTTCTCTCCATCAGTTACCCACTTCCCTTTACCCACCATCCACATCTCCTACAGCATCCCCTACACACTACCCCAAGTGTTGGGCTGTTTAGTCCTCTGCTTAGTTCACACACTTGTGTGATTATATACTCCTTAACTTTAGGGAGCTATTTTCATTTGCTGCTAAACAAGTAATTAAACTACACTACATATGTATATGTATTCGTATACGTATACGTATATGGAAATGGAAAGGCTCAGAGATTTGTAAGCTGGAGCAGCAGCAGAAATCACTAATTTAGCAGGAACATCCTCTGTGCTTGATTCAGGAGGGCACAACTGTTCAGCCCTAACTCTCGCAACTCTGGGCTGGCAGAAGGCCCAACGGCCTGCATTTTGACAAGTGCTGGGTCCTTGTGATGTAAACAGACCGCACGCCAGGGAGGAGCCTTCCTTTCCTACATTGGCTCCTCATTTCTGAGACTATGCATTCTCTAGAAGAGAGTGGGAAGAGGGATCTCTCAGGAACAGCTGTAGAACTCACTCGGTCACACACTATACAAAGCAAAAAGCTTCGGCCTGGCCCCTAAGCTCTAGGAACTTCATTGTTCTCCTTCTGAAAGAGGAAGTCAGGCTTAGCGCTAGGCAGTGACTCAACCTTAAAAGCCATCCTGAAGGATTTCCTGCTCTATAGCCTCCAAGAATAAGACCTAGAGATGTCAGAGGGAGAGCAGCTTGTGTGTGGATGGATGGCCCCGACTGCCCTCGTGCCAGGCCCCTGGGTAGCAGTCCAGAGCCACTTGGGCCACTTCATGGCTCACTTCAGCCAAAGAAACAAGGAAAAAGATATTAGCTGTAAATGTCAGGGAGATACAGCAAAACCAGCTTGGTACTCTCTTAGTTACGTGATCCAGATTCTTCTAACAGCTGTGTCATTCTCACCAAAATTTTAAAGGATGCAGAAACCAGTCATTAGGTTGCTAGAGAATATTTCACATCACGTGTTCATTTACTCCTGTATATGTGCACGTGTGTGCTTGGTTACAACTAAGACAGACACAGTCCTGTAACCCATTTCTCACCCCACCCACTGGGTTTTTGAGCTTAGCAGTATCTTCATTTTGAAGCAGACAGTTTTAGGAGGGGAGGGGCTGCCTCGTGCCTTACAAGGTTTTAAGCCATCCCTGGCTTCTACTGACTCCTTCTCCCATGATCTTGACAATATCTTGAACTATAGGACTCAAAGACATCAGGGTAAAATATACATTTCATAAATGGTAGATCACAAAATGTGATCTAGAAAGCCTGAGTTGCTTCTTGCATGGCCACCACATGACTCAATAAACAGCAGCACAGTGAACAGTATAATGAGAAACTGGACTCTTAAAATTACACAGCAGTCATTTTAGTAGCAATCTATGAACGTCTAACTGGACAGATGCTTTTCTAGTTAGCAGTGTTATTTTTATATGACAGTGAAACTTGCCTTTTTAACTGTGAAGAATCAAGACAACTAAGGCCAATTTATGATAGTCACCTCAGTTATTATTCTAAACTATAAAGTATAATGTTCTACTGTATCTATCCTGATACACAGCTGAACCTTACATGTGAAAATCTCATTAAGTTTTCCTTAAACAGAAGGCAGGGTTCTCTGCTGAGCTCCCTCATCTATCTCCTTGCATACAAAGGACAATTCTACACACACACACACACACACACACACACACACAGTCTCCTAGGACACGCCCTTCATGTACTTTCAGGAAGCTCAGAGTCACCAGCAGGAAAGAGTAAACATCCAGAGGCAAAAGATAAACATGGGGGGGAAGTTGGAAGTACAGTATTTACTACTTTGAATTTTAAAGTATAAAGAAATGTGTAAATATATAGATTGTATTGTTTGTACTTGATTTTGGCAAACGGAGCTGAAATGTAAATGTATATATTGCACAACTGTATTAGAATTGTCTGTTTTCTAGAGAGGAAACTGCCCTAGTTCCTTCTCACGTGATGAGTAATCTTGGTAAGATGTAATGTTTGCTGGCTTTAATTAAATGTGTTTTGTCATTTTTTTCTCTCCACCAAAATTGTATAAAATGAATGTATTTGCTTGTACACCAACTTGGCGAATTTATTTGACTTCTTAAAAACAGTCAAATTGTAGCAACTGACGAACATAAAAGCACAAGAACTGAACAGAAACGTTTTATTTAACTGTAGATCACCCTTTTCATACCCCGTTGTTAAATATTAAAATGGTTTTGACAATACACTGCTCTCCCCTTGGGTTTTGACTGCAATGTTACACCTTTCAGCACGTCTTAGGGACTCCTTTTGCTTCAGCACACACTCAGAATTCTAGACAACTCAGGCTATCAGTAGTGTATGTTTCAGTTCTCACAGAAAATTTAAGCATCTGGTGTGCTACAACCTGCAAAGCACAAATAAAAACACTTGAATATTAAGGGGGAAGGCTTAAATGTCTAAAAAAAATAAACACACTGAAATGAACGCACTGAAGACTTAAAGCTATGCATATTTACAGATGCTGTCACTGTGTGCATGGCAGACTACTGCATAGTTTAGGTAGAATGTGACTGTGTTGTCCCCTCTGTCAATGTTAACATAACTCCCATTTAGATACCAGGCATTCCTTCACGTGGACTTCTACCCAGACAAAACAAAACAAAACCAAACACTGGAGCTGTGTTTAAGATACAGCGCTGGAAGAAGAAAAATATTGTTTGGTGTTTAGTTTTCTGGGTTTTGGGTTTGGTTTTATTTTTCCTTTACAGAAATACATTTTTTTTTCAATTTAAAAAGTTGCATACAAAGTATTTTCAAGATATCGTTTCCCTCACCCAATTCTTCCCAGATCCTCCCCGCCCCCTACTTATCTGACTTTATGCTTTTCTCTCTCAAAAGAAAAAAAAAAAAAAAAAGACAAAATAAAACAAACAAAAGTAGCACAGAAAAGCATGGGATCCACTTTGTTGGCCACCATGGGGTCTGCCCTGGGAGTTGGTTGATACACTGAATGACACTGTTCATTTCCCATTTCGCAACAGGTGTCAATTGCAAATGGCTAACTGGTCAGGGTAGGATCTCATGTCCCTTCTCAGCACTGCATTAAAACCTGTATCAAAGCCATCATCTTGTCCCATACAGATCACTGTATAATTTTATACTTACTCACGTGTAAAAGGTAAATGATTCCTTTTACTCATTCTATATTAGTATTAAAAAGTATAAACACTTCTATAAACAGTCTGTCCCTCACCCTATTGTAACCTTTAATTTTTAAATAAGATAGCAATTAAAAATCAAACATTAGATCACACTCAAAGACCACTCCAGCCTTATAGAACGGCTACACTAAACTGAACCTTTTGATTTCAAGTCAATACAGGATTTAAGTCAGTCACAATTATAGCCCTGAATCTACTGCCCTCTGTTGGATGATTCATCTAATTACAACACACAATAGTCTAGAATAGCTATGTTGCCCACTTACATTAAACCAGATGCTTTTTCACATCTGTATGTGGTACAACTTACTTGTCAGGTATGTTTCATTTGAGACACAGTATGTGCAGCCAACAGCACAAGTATTCATTCAATAAATATGTGAGTACATACAAACTCATGCACTGACTAGGCGCTTTGGTGACAGCCTTGATCCCATGCTGAGGCTAATGGCAGTGATAAACCACTGGATGGAGTTCTTCAGGTAGTATTAGGTCTTGCTAATAAGGTATGAGACAGAGGAAATAGACAGGATCCTACTTTTATGCAGGGCAGTCTGTGAAGGCTCTCTGTAGAAATCATGTTCAGAGACTGGAACAAGGAGAAGCAAGGTACACACATCTCAGAAGGAAGACCAAATCTAGAAAGGGCAGGGGTAGCCCGTCCACACCAGCCGCAGCAGAGCAGCAAGCCTGGAACAGAATTCGAGGTGCTGAGGAAGGCTTCTACGGTGGATGGCAGAGGTTAACGATGGGTCCTGGGGCCCCAGCACCTGTGAGAAGGCTCTTTCTAGAAAGATGTGTTAGGCTGGAAGTGGTAGAGGCAGCATAGCCATTAGGTGATGTCTGTAGTCCACAAGGCCTGGACCATGAAGGGAAAGTAAAGAAACTAGATTCAAGACTCACCCAGAAATCCTATTAGCCAAGATGTTCATACTCAAAAAATCAAAACCAGGATTTAAAGGACTGCTTCTTAATCACTTCTCTCAAAGCATTCTAAAGACATATTGTGACCCTACAGATCATATTCAACATAAAAATTGAGGCTACATCAATGACTGGACATTTGCTATTGTTTTCACACGAAGACAAGACCCTATCCATTCTTTACCCACTCAAAAGCATCTGAAGCACAAACATGAGCTCATGGTGATCATATTTCTTAAGGGAAGTCACCTCATAACCACAGCCACAGTCCAAAGCAAGCAATCTGGTAAAGACGCTGCTAGTTTTAAAAACTATTCCTTTACCTGCTTTAATAGCCAACTGGCAATGGTTATATGTCAGGATGACGTGAGCCCCTTAATTTCTCAGCAACCAATTCATTCTGCTACTCCTGATACGGTAAGGATTAACGAACCACCTGCTCAATTCCAGTGCTGTGCACTGCAAACTTTCTAGGAGGTTCCATTCTGGTTCTTCCAGCATGACCCAAGTCAAATCCTACATCTTTATGCCAGAGACTTAAAAGCACAGTAGTCTGGGCCCCACACAGCATGAAGCCTACTTGATAGCACAGTCCTTTAAAAGCATTTTTAACTGTTCTATGTTCTTTAAAAACATAATCACCTTCAATAAAGACCTTTTAAAGAACATTTGAATAGGACAATCTTTTTGTTGTTCTGTTTGTTTTTGTTTTTTTGAGACAGGGTTTCTCTGTGTAGCCCTCTTCTTCTGGGACTCACTATGTAGACCAGGCTGGCTTCAAACTCTGAAATCATTTCTAATGCTGATATTAAAGGCATGCACTACCATTCCCAGTTCTAGTAGAGATAGCTTAAAAATTGAAAGTAGCTCACATTAACATTAAAAGCAACATATTGACACCATGGCTGCGAAATCCTAATAATATACACGGACCTACCAACTTAAAGTGTTTTCAGGTGTAGAGTAACTGATTCCAACGCCCTGCTCCCGATCCCCCATATACAACAGATGAAAGCTCAGAGGAAGGACAGGAAGGCTCTAGAGTGAGAGAAGGCTGAGATAGACAGATGACCCCATCACTAACGAAGGTGGATGGAGCGTTTTCTCTCTTCCTGGTATCCTTCTTACCCAATCCCTAGGAATGAACCAAGAACAGAAACCAAGTAACCAAGAGATTCCTGAGGATGCATGACTGTCCGGTCACTCACAGCCACTCAGGACAATCTTCGCATGATAGTAAAGTGGAGGACAGGGTTTGGAGTTTGTCATAGGACAGGCATTCTGAAAACATTCCTTGAATATATGCGCTAATCAGGTAAAATGTGTTTTACTGGATATAACAGGAATAACCTTTCAAAACAAGGGAAAATCCATTCAATCTAAGTGTTTAAAAGTAGTTTTTATTCTCATTGTGAGCAATGCTAATTCTATGATAATAATTACTCAAATGTGCTAATATATATGTCTGTGTGTGTGTGTGTGTGTGTGTGTGTTTCTAAGACAAGATTTCTCTGTGTAGCTCTGGCTGGATGCTTGGTATAAAAATCTTGCAGAAAATTTGTTTAGTAATAACTTCACACAGGCTCGCGTTACATAAGCATTCTGAAAACTAGCCAAGGTACTTTAATAATTACACAATCTCCTCAAATAGTCGTAGGGCAACTTTTAAACACCGTACATCATTTTAACATAAAACACCTTGCTGCTGGTTAGCTTTATAACAATTTTATGCTAATTTGTACAGTGATGAAAATATTGACAACAAATAAGACATAGAAAGCTTTATTGTAAAATTATAGATTCAGAAGTCATAGTGGTCTCTGCAATGTAAAATTCCTTAGGTATTATCATTGACTAAAAAAGAAACAGGATCTACTTTTAGACTTTAAATCATCATTTATTTAGGTTCACTTTTAAGTTATATAAAATATGTAATATCAGAATTGAGAATGACTTTCTGATTCTGCCATTTTTGTAATACATGCCTGATGATGATACACTCTGGGACAGCTGATGGTAAAAGGAAGGCTGCAGCTCATATGTGCTGGCTAAAAGTAGGAGTTAGCCACAGAAGGATGAGTCTACCAGACACCTTAGCGCAGGTTCAAGTTAAGCCCTTCCCTCCCATCTTTAGGTCCTAGGCAGACCCTCATCCCACACACTCACGAACTTTGCTTGTAACCTAAGAGATTATTTACCAAATTTAAGATTTAGTGCACCAAAAATTGACTAGTCACCAGCTACCCAGAAGCATTCTTTGTTTCTTTTCCAAGATGATGTTGATTCTTCATATATTTCCTAAAAAACAGAACCAGAGCAGGTATTCAAAATGCATGTTAATGTGAATAAAATACTTTGAATCAATCAAACAAGTAAATAGCACATCTCTTTGTACCGCCCACTCCTTTTAACGATGTAAGGACCACCTCATAAGGCACCGAGAACATGAACATAAACCCGTTATGCATGTCCCTCTAACTCCAACTACAAAATGACAGGCCAGAAGCGGTCACAGGCACGATGCAACTACAGAAAGGAATGAGCAATTCCATGTGGCTACCCCCCTTCATCTCTTTTGATAAAACTTATTTATCAAGGGTTAAATCGTGTATGAGAAAATGGAATGCCTTTAGCTTTAAACTGTTCTTCTTTGCAAACTCACCTACTGGAACATCAGTAAAAGAAAAGGTGGACTGGATTTCCATCGCCCGTGAAGTTACTTGAGTTCAGGGAAGTATTTAAAGAGGCCTGCGCTGCAGTCTGGTGACACCTCTGTGCAGTGCCCTAACCTGCCTACAGCCCCTTTTCCTGTGTCTCAGATGATCTTCAAGTGTGGGCTAGGCAAAGAATCAGACTGGAACTCAGACAACTATGAACAGGAAGAAGAAAATCATCACCTCTTCACACACTGGCCAGATCTCATTCCCACAGTGAGAGAAACCCAAGTCCAGCTGCCCTTAAATGCGTGTTCTTGTGGTTTCCACCACTAAGATTCATCTCTTCTCCTTTGCCCTCCCCTCTTGCCCCGCCCCTTCTATTCTCTACTAAACTGCTGAATTTCTTTCTCTGACTTCTCAGTTTCCTCACAGCAGCTATTTTAAACCTTTGGTGTGTAAGGCTTGTGCTGCACCTCATGGGGTAGGTCACCAGTGTCTTGTTTGTCCCCAGACAAGGTCCGAGTCCCTGCTCCAGTCTAACTGCCTATGAGCACTTGCACTTCCCCACACCCCTGAAAACGAAGAACAGCAGATATAAAATTCTCTATTCCTTGAGGCATAAAGTGAGAGTGTGTGCCCACTCACTTCTGCTCTCACTTCAGGGCTGGGCCTCCTCTGCTGCCTTGCCTGCCATCCTCTGCTCTGCAGTATCTTTGCCATTTGGCTAGAACCTTACTTGGAGTGTTCTCAACCCCTTTCCCTTGTCTGAGCTTGCCTCACATTCTCTCAGAATCACGAGCTCCATACACATACCCTATCTTGTAATTCCAATGTAGTTCCTAAATTCCTTAGCCCCACAGAGAGGATAAGGTTTTACTTAGAAAATATGTCCACTAAATTTCACAGATTGTGGTCCCACTTGCTCATCTTTCCCACTGACTGAGGCCAACCACTCCTTTGGGGATAGTCCTGTCCCTACTCGTGCTGCTTCTGATCCCCTGAGCTGTCATTAGTTTCTTGGCTTTGGGAACAGCCACACTGCTGAGGGCAACTCAGGGATCAACATTTTCAAGTGCAGAATGTCCACCCAATGCTGCTACACTGCTGTGGGTAGGAGAGGCTGTCCACACAGACTGCTCGTTTAACCAGACTGACTTGTTCTTGTTTGACTTAAAGGCAGAAAACGCTTCCTATCGGTGCTTTTAGTTTTCTATCTGTTTTTGAGAGGGAGTCTATGTAGCCTACGGCTGACTAAAACTTGTGCTTCTCCCACAATGATGGGAATGTGGGTGTGTGACACTCTGTCTGGTACCTATTTGTTTTCTAATCCATCCATTAAGCATTTTCTCAGACACAGTCTCCACCCTGAAAAGAAAACCACCAGGCAAATGCTCTTTTGCCTTGAGGGACTGCAATTTTAGCCAGAGACTAAGAAGCCAACATTATTCTTTCCAAAGAAAGACCTCTAGTTGAATAGAATCCTAACTGAAGGGACAATTACCTTAGGAACCACAGAAAGAGTGTGGATTAGAAATTCTAAAGGCCAGCCCTTGCTGACCTACTCTATATCATGTATCCCTTGGGGTATATAGATTTATACATGTATTTTATGGCTAAACTTGGAAAACAGCCGCTTCATAAATGTACTACTTTACAGATGAGGAGAACAAGATGCTACAGGTAAGCATACGAAGCCAAATTCGGGACAGTCTTTTATCTGAGAATAAAATCATCTCCATGTAGCAAAATGAGGTATTTTCCTCACTTACCTTTTTCCATATGGGCACCTTGGCTTTTAAAGAATCAATGGCATAGCTCACGGCTTCAAGGGATGCGGCTCTGTGAGCTGAAGACACGGCAATCACTGTGCTTGCTTCTGACACTGGAACCAGACTTTAACAAGATGATGAAAAAATACCATTATCTCTTGACTCACACATCAAAGAAACCACTAAAAATGTTAAACACACACACTATATATACATATATATATATTTATTTATGCATGTATATATACATAATTACTATATATATAGTGATTCTATTGTAGTTAAATATCTAGTTTAACTAGAAAATGATAGCTAATCTCAGTTATTTTCAGTGGAAATTAGCATCGATCCATAAAAACTCTTCAATGGGGACTAAGAAAAGTCTTCTTTCTAACTCAAAAAACCTGATTCAAACAAGGTGCAGTATGAAATGGTGTCTAAAAACTACGGAGTGACCACATACAATTAACGTAACATTAAAAATAATAAATACCAATGAATCTTAAGCAACAGGATTGGCAACACCCAATAGCATTAGCAGTTAGTGATAAAATTATAGCTAATAACAATGACAAATGTCTTAATTGATGGCTTCTTTTGAAATCCTGGAACGCCACTCTTTTTGGTGGTATGAGAAACCAACTTTTTAATGGCTTCAGGTCTGTAACCAACTTTCAACATACTCTGAGCTGAGAGCCCAGAACAACTGTCTATGGTTAAGGATTTAGGCAGACATTCCCACAGGCATCGTAGGCTGGGACCTGAGGGCCTTGGCACAGTTACATTTTATTATAGCGGAAGAGATGGCACAGGAAGCTGCAACCCAACTAGCAGTCAAGGTGAATGCTGGACGCCCTCTCCACTGTCCTCCCGAGAAACCGTATTCACCCTTCAAAAGATAAAAAGATCCTACCCAAGCCGATGGAACACCGCTATGTGTCTCACTGGCCATTTCTGTCTAATGTCACTACATATTTTTCTGATTTCATTTTCTGCCATTGGTAGATATGCTTCATATTCTAAACTAATGACTTTCTTGCCGTCAAAGTTATTTCTTGTAGTCCCTAAAAAACAAGACAAACAAAAATCACACAATGAAAATGATTTCCCTATAACAGAAATACTACATTTACATAATTTTTAAAAGAATTATTTCTAACTTACAAAGGGATAGTGTGCATTTATCTAAAACATACTTTAAATTTTCTTACAAGCAAAACTTAATTAGGAGAGCAAACAAGAATTATCTCCAAAATGATCAGAAATAATAATGAAGCAAGCTCCCTAAAAGCATCATGGGACAGACAAGCTGCATTCGTCTTCTTGTCTGCAGCACTTCACACTTAGAAGGAAAGCACCTGGTTCCCAGTTTTATCTATAAATACATATTTTATCTCAACATTTGGAACATACAAAATTTACAAACTAAGTCCCTCTTGGCGGTGACTTTTATCATGCTTTATTATCCCAGTAATTTAATATGGCTTGTTAATCAAAAAATAACTAAGTCAAAACTAAAACTGGGAAGTTTCCATTCACTCCATGGGCTTCGGCTGGTCACTCAGTATTGTACATCCAACATGGAGAAGAGCACTCACTGGCTTTTACCCTGTAGAAGCAGAGAAAATCACAAACTCACCTACAAAGAGAGACACTGCACCACACAGAGGGGAAACCACCAACTGTGACACTTCACCCACTGAGAGCTTCTCGGCAGTGAACTGTATTATGTCTTTAGGTTTCTCCTGAACATCATCCACATCTTTCCTAGAAATAAGACATCAACAACCCTTAGCAAGAGTGGCAGAAGTAAAGCATTTGACTTATACACTGTTTCCATGTCCATTTTTTCTATATTAGGTGGGAAGAGGAGGATTTGATTTGAGTGGTAAAAATTAAGTCCAAGGGTTAACAAACTAAAACTATTATTACACTCCCTGATGAATCTACAGGAATTCTACATAAGCACCATCACTAACATGTGTCCATGTCATATACCAATATACCCAAAGAACACAATTGCTGTTCATCTCTCTTAGCATGATACAGTCAAAGTATCACCACTTATATCTGTATGTATGTATGTCATCACTAATGACTGTGCGACCAAGCCCTATACCCAGAATACCACTAACTATTAAGTAACTGAGCCCACACCCAGAACATCACTAACCACTATGTAAGGGAGCCCCAGGCCCAGAAC